>JAZGUH010000621.1:0-374368 GCA_037893225.1 Hippasteria phrygiana
GGTTATGTTTTTTCGTTCAGTATTTTCAGGACACTGTGTACTTAAATTGTTTAGTGTAGAATATAACGACCATATACATGTGCAGTTGCATTTCCGTAATAGTCACAGTTAAACAGCTGTCTTTCACAACACAAAACTCAATATTGATTTTCAAGCTGGAAGGAACAATGAGAGACATCTGCCGCAGTGCCGGTACGTGTTGTAATTAGAATACAAAGAACTGCAGCCAGGTGCGGCGGAATTTTGAATGGGAGGGGGGGGGGGGGGGGGGGGGGAGCACCGCCGGTGTTGATCGGCTGCTGACCTTTGTGTGTATGTTTGTGTTTTGTATGTTTATTATTTGTTATATTTAATTTTTTGTACCTTAAGGTTTCATTAATCTAAATTTTTCTTGTTGTTCTTAGTGGTTGTTTATTATTTTTCAGAAGTGAACAAAGACACTGGCAGGAGCGGGATTCGAACCTGCGACCTCTGGGTTACCGTACCGGCGCTCTACCAACTGAGCTATCTTGCCCTGTGTTGGCTGTCTTCCAAATTGTCAGTATCTTTGTTCGGGTGGGCGCCAGCCATAAGTCATAAACCCAGAATGCCGTATAGCCAGCGATCACACCCAATTTTACGATACAACCTGGGAAGCGAAATTGTGGGGATCACTCAATGAGGATACGACGTTTTAACTTATAATTCGTCAAACAACCCACAGGGGAAACTGACTAGGTAAATTTGTTTATTATGTTATATTTTGTGTTATCTTAAAATGTATTGTTCCTTTTTATACAGGGCCCTCGGGGGCAGTTTTTTTAAGTAACGAGGTTATATACCCTGTTTAAATAAAACTGTAAATAAACGAAATAAATAAATAAAAGGAGAATGGGGGGGGGGGGGGGCTGCATGTTACAGTGGGGGACGCTCACAGTATTTGTTTTATTAATGATACTATTATTTCTGCATTTGCGAAATTTACAGTAGGGAGCGACTTGGGGGGCACGATGATTTTTGTATTGACCAGGGGAGTGAAAGGACGTTTTTATTGATTGCTTGTCTGCCTTGTGGCTTAAGCAAAATAAACCCACCCCTCAAGTAGTGCTTATGTTAAGCACTACTTTAGGGCTAGCTTTTTCGAAAGAAAGTATAAGTCAAGCTTCATTTTAGTGTGAAGTTCTCTCACCTTGAAGAATTTTATGTACAGTTTTGTATTATGAATTATGCAAGTTGGAGTATTAAGTATACCATCATGACTACGGAAGTTCACATAGCAGGGGCGGATCCAGGATTTTTTGCGAGGGGGGGGGGGGGGGGGGGGGGGGGGGTTGAATATTTGTTCGTACATTTGCCCAAAGAGTTGACTCACAAACACCTTCTCAACGTTGGTGGCGCCATTTAACCTCTTTGTTTTGTTCTTACCCGTACACCCAAAATACGACCTTAAGAGGGTTTTGCTTTTCTTTTCTGGTTTGCTATGGTACTTTAGGCGTAGGTCCCTACAAGAAAAAAATGCAACGAGCAGGGGGGGGGGGGGGGGGGGGGGGGTTCGACCCCCAACCCCGCCCCTTATATAGAAAATTGCTCTCCAAGCAGCTCCAGCTAGCTCTGACCATAGCTAAATTTACGGAATGGCATGGGGTAGGCCAACTATTTGCATAAATGAATATTCATTTCCTGGCGTTGCCCACGCATCAAACAGCGTAGTATGCTACAGTTGATTTGTCAGTCTCAGTTAAGTATATCACAAAAAAATACCACATTTGGCATTAAGATATCAATTAACAAAGTATTCTACATCTGCTTTTTTAAATATTGGAGTAATTTAACAATTCAGTTGATTATTTTTTAAATCGAACATCGGCAACCAAATGAACGAAAGGCCCACGAAGCCAGATTTTGCGGTAGAGATTTGGACCAATCAAAAGGCTTGTTACATTGCTGAAGGCCAACATAAAATAAAATAGGCGCAAACATCTCTCAGACGGAGGTATAAGGTAAGTTTGAATGTGCATTTATTTTTCACAAATAATAAACACTTCATCGTGATTTTTCCCTCATATAACGCATCCATGTTTACGTAGGCTAACAATTTCCCCCCAAAAACTGCACATTCGTTGGCGTATTTTGAAAATTTTGTCGCAAATATGCCACGTATTTTTTCAGTACCCTTCCGCCGTTTTCAACACACCCGGATTTTGTTATGCTTTGTTCTTCTCCAAGTAAATACACACCAAAAGCGACAAAAATACAGGAAATAAACGCCCCTAAGTGTCATCAAACGTGCCTTTAATTATTGTATTTCAAGATTGCTGCGGTTTCGGCAACTGATTGGGCTGTTAAAATGGAGTATTTTTGCCGTCAATTTTTGGTCGTTGCGTGAAAGAGGGGAGGCCACGTCCATTCAAAATGGCGACGCATCGAACGGATTTTGAGGGCCGGGGTCGCATTTATAATTATCAGTTCAGCATTCATTTCGGCCATGTCTCCCCAAATCTGTGCATTTTCCCCACTACTTTCTCATCGAGTCTGTGCTTTTCTCATCGCTGATCTTTGCAAGTGCAGTATTCGAGGTGAATGTGGAATGATTTCGTGGTCTGTTTTGGGCCCCTCAGACCAGAAATTGGAAGGGGTAAACGGTGGTCCCTTTTTTCTGTGGCCACAGTGCACTTAGGCTACCCCACATAGTTCGTGTGCACGTCTTTGTATGGGGGTGTGTGGGCTATGTCCACTGTACCGCGGGGCCATCAAGTGAATGGAGCGTGCCAAAGTGGGCCTCACCATTTTATTTGGAGGCGCTTGACATGGCGCCTTGTGTTCTTTTCAGGAATCCCATTTAAAACAACTGGGTTTGACTGGCTAGTAAAGATGGGAAATAAAAATGGATTAGCCCTTGCCTTGCTGCCAGCTCGAACTTCCATTTATCGTGTAGGATCAGGACTGTAGGCCAAGGCCTACTTATTATTTCCTGTGCATGTAGTAGTGCACTTCCACAGTTTCACTTGTCTTGCATGTATTATAAAGCAAATTCGATACCCTACACCATGGGGGGATTCCTCCATGCCTCGCCTGTATCTGGTCCATGTACATGTACTAATGTAGGCCTACATGTACATTTATAATATGTATGAATGTTTAAAGGGGTATACCTTGCCCAAAAATCCCCCAAATTTCATCTTTTTAGTTAGTTATAGTAAAACCCATTTATATTTTTCTAAGGTCTGATAATAAAAGTTGGACTAACTAACACTAACAGTTTTATAGTCCTATTATTTACGGAGAAATGTGGGAAAAACCAAAGTATTGACATCCAAACTTGTCTTGTATAAACATGCACAGTACAACCTGTAGGCTGTACCGTGTATGCAACCAAAGCGCTGCAGACCTCGGGCACTAATCTGCATTTTTACAATTTTCCAACAGTCCAACTTTTCCCCAAACCAAACCAAGCAAACTGCCATCCCCGAAATGGTTTTCGTCGATGATTTTCAGACACACAGTGCATTTTCAAGGGATGTTCGTGTACATTGTTCTACTTTTGAATGATATTTCCAACCACAGCAATTTTTAGGACGAATAGTTTTTGTATCACAATTTCCATAAAAAAAATACAAACAAAAATGGTTATTCTCTTGTACGTACATGTTGTCGAGTCATATGTGAAAATGGTGAAAAAGTTGAGTAAATTCACTAGGAGTCCCATACTCTAAAAACTTGCCCAAATCTTGACTGGACTCCAAAGCAGTGTGCCCCTTGAAACTTGACAGTATTTTAAAATATTCCAACTCAACTCGTTGCATGCAATTTGCAAATTTCCACAATACAAGCCTGACACCAATTAAAACAGATTCTCATCAATACAAGTTACAAACGTTAAGAAATTCCCAAATTCACTTGTTTTCTGTTTCCCTTTGATCAATTTAAGCACTTGAGTTTCTGCACACATTTAACAAACCATATCTGGTCAGAAGATGGAATGTTTGCGTCGGGGGATGATGTAAATTAGAACAGAGTGTTCTAATTTACATCATCCCCCGACGCAAACATTCCATCTTCTGACTGATTATGCGGTACCCGCTGCTGCATTGGATTTGAATCGGCCAGCCGACCCTGGAAAGCTCGGTGGTCGTGTGGTTAAGACGTCTGCACTAGTAAGCAAAAGTCTTGGGTTCTAATCCCGCCCGAGTAAGCCTGTGAATTTTTTCACACTGGCTCTCGGAAAGCACCGAGTATACTGTGCTTCATATGTATTACGTCGGGACAGGGCAAAAGACAAAACATCGCTGTTCTAATTTAAACCATATGTGGTCACAGGAAATTTTTTAAATAAAAATATATACCTCGTATCCGACCAACATTCTTCCCGTCCATAATTAACATGTACTGCATACCTTCATTATCACAGAATTCAAAAGTTCAGGAAAGAGGATCCCGACTTTTTACATGTAGGTTTTGTTTACTTTAAATGTTTATTACTATTAGATTACTTATAAAACAGTTTTCTTTTTTCCTTTAAAAAAAGCAAACAAAAAACATTTAGATAGAAATCACATGCCTGCTACATGTCATGTACATGTACACACAGTCGTGTTTTCCTATACAACTGAGGACAACGCTTTGTGTTTCCTATTGTTCCTTTAATTTAACCCTTGTGCTATTTAAAAGGTCAAAATCAGTCAACATTTCCTTTCACCTCCCCTGCCTATACTTTGTACACAGACAGGGTCAGATTACATGTGGTTTGTACATGTGGCAGACACCTTGACTGATTTTGACCCATACAACAACATGGCTCAGAATGCATGTTTGCATAGGAGGGATAGTGGGATACATATATTTAATATAACACAACCCCATAGACTAAGCATGTATTTTTACGTCCGAGGACCGATTTTAACAAAAGACCGACTCCCGAGGACAAGAAAGATTCCTTTGTATTTTCTGTCTCCTTGTGCTCGAACGTCAGTACATGTACACGTCATGGAGACTGTTAAATAGTTGTGTGGCACCCCGGAAAATAAATTTTTAAATTGAACTGATAATTTGTAAGCTTTCTACACAGACATTCCACAGAAACAAATTATTAATTAAAACCCTCCTATACTTATAACTATCACAGCCTATCAAAAACTCTAAACACCAACTCTGTCAGTTTGTGTGTGTTTCAATCTGTCATTTGATAGGTTTTGATCTGTACAACAACTGGGTCGATTTTGGCCAGGTGCATAGGAGGGTTATGCACCTGGCCAAAATCGACCCAGTTGTTCATATGATGCACGATATGGGGCAGAGCGAACCCCCCCCCCCCCTCTTTTGTGTTGGTCATTGTGTTCCCGGAATCTCAGGAATTCTTTTCAGAAGTCTAGGGGGGATGTGTTAGGTAACAATAGTCTGGAGAGTGTATAGGGTATAGGGACAAAAAGGGGGTACCCCTCTGCCCCATATCGTGCTGGGTATACAGTTGTTGTACAGATCAAAACCTATCAAATGACAGATTGAAACACACACAAACTGTCAGAGTTGGTGTTTAGAGTTTGAAATAAAATAAAGATACAGGACACGTAGGATATGTCCATAACTTTGGGGGCATGGCATTTTTAGCATTGGATAAGGCTGAGTAAAAAGAAAAACATGTTTAACTTCCGGGTTTTTGAAAACAAAGGAGGAAGAGGGGCTTTTTTATTTTTTATTTTCAAGATGGCCGTCATTTAAAAACAAAATCTGGCAGCCGTTGGTGTTTCCCTGTTCAAAGGCGCATTAAAAAAGAAAGAGACATGTTGGACAAGAGAACTGAACATATTTAAAGTGTTTCTTAGTATTTTTGTAGCACCATATCAGCAAAAAAAGGATTGACCGATTGACTGGTTGACATTTTTGTTTTTTTTATACATAATTTTTCTGTGGTAAAAATAAAAATAAATCCAGGCGGCCTCCAAAAAGGAAGGTTGACATCTATAGGCACATTCCTGCATGCACTCAGTCCATTCATGTATCACAAATATTGTTGTTGAACATGTTGAATGGGAGTGTAGTGAGAGTGTTTTCAAACAAAGCTTTCACACATGAAAAGGGGGGGGGGGGGTGTTCCAAGTGCGATAAATAGAACCACTCTATTCAGTGTAGTGCCTATTGTTACGCTTGGCTGCACAGCCCCCAACTTGGCATACCAGGGGTTAAATTGACATTTTCAGTCACGGACATACAAACTTTTTTATATTGCTTTATATTATTTAATTTTCATTTTGTTTATCTGTCATCAACAGTTTCTGCATCTCCAGCACGCCATGGAACAAGATGGCCGGCAGCCCGTGTGGCCACCTCATTATGTAGTCGACAGCGGAAACAATGTTGAGAACTACCAACCAGCAGGGCAAGATGAGGCTATGCAGCACAATGGCGTCTCCAGCTCAGAGGGCGTGGGAGAGGTAAGTTCAACAGAAAAATCTTTAGAATCTTGAGGTCTGGAAATTGGGATAATTTCTTTGGTGGTGGGTAGTATTGGGCGGTTCCTCGGTTCTACCCGGTCCCAATATGGGAAGCGGAACCATGAGTCCAATCTTTTCAAGAACCGGGTACCTGCTATGCTCGGTTCCGGCTCCAAAAGAATCGGTTCCAGTGTAAATTACCCATTCTCTGTGCACAAAGCCCAGAGACGAGAATCGACTCCAATTCAATCACGTGAAGGCTCGGACATTCACTCTGGCTAGTCAAAACAATGGCAGGGAAACCACTCACACACATGTCACAAACCGCTCTTTGTGGTCAGGAGGTCGAGCATTGACCCGATAACGGCCCTGTACCATGGATAATAAACGTGTTGAATGGCACAATTACTCTGGGGCGTGGCTAGACCGAACTTAAGCCTAGTACGCTAGATCCGTGACTCGTTCAGAGCCGGTTATTTTTTACCTGTACCCGGGTCTATCAGAGCCGATTCCAGCACTCAGAGCCGGTTCCAAGGATGTCCACAGTACATGGAGATTGAGCGCCACTCAGCCACAGGAGTCAAGCTTGCTTAGCCCGTACAGTGTACAGTTTGTGCATTGAAGGCTGGGTAGTGTACGTGTGCAGTGAATCATTCTATTCTACACGGTCGGCGGTCATCGCAGTAAAGAAAATCATAGGCAAGGAACAGAAAATAAAGCAATAAATGCTAAGTTTGCTTTTAATAACACAATGCGCGTATAGGTAACAACCGGCCAGGTTGTCTATCAAACCACGGCTATGGCCGTCATCCATATTCAAGAGGCTAACAGAGAATGACCAGAGAGAAGCACTCTCGGATCTGCAAAATCATGTCCTTCCTTTTCTGTCATCTGATCGGCACTGAGTTTTGATTGTATCAGTTTTAAATAAACCTTTTCTACATTCTAAATGCATTGTGGGTATGGAGGCCAAACAAACCATGTAATTTATACACAAGCCTATGGCACTGTGAACCAGTCCAAATATTAATCTATTTTATTCTAAATATCTGTTATGAGTCGAGAGACACTCGTTTCACATATCTTTGCATCGAACACAATGAAAATAATAACCAGAAAAATCAATTTTAAATGACAATAAAAATAAAGGAAATAATTGGGGAATCCCTCTCCGGGTACCAGTTACTGATGAATGCAACTCTCAGGAATTAGAACAGCTAATAAAGTCACAAATTCGCCAATCAGAAGAGGATTTTTGCAATCATGACAACCAACATGTGACCAATGCGACCAATCACTGTGTTCTAATGTGCTTGCTCTTTTAATGCCAGTAAAGGCTGATGCTGTTCCCATGATGCTTTGAGAATGTCGAAAAGGTTTATTCTGATTGCTTTGCAGAGGCCGCGGTCATTCCGACCTTACATGGTGGGCTTCGAACCCCAACCCAGTGGTCAAGCCTTCAGCGACAATGAGCCCCAGTCCACCGTTAGAGAGAGCGACATTGCTGTGGTCCGTTACCAGGAGCAGCCTTTGCGAGCCACTCCTGGTGAGGACCTGTGATATTAGCTTGATTCCCAATAGGGCTGTTCATCTTGGAATAATTTAGTATTAAATTATTCTTCTTTTTTTTTTCTTTTTTTTTTTTTCAGTGTTCACCACCACGTACATTTATTTCCATATTGGCAAGCATCACATCGTCATTAACAGATTTAAGAAAAAAATATATATATATTTGCTACAAATTATGTATCAATAATTATTGAACGCTTTACAATAACATTATAAACGCTACCAACATGTACGGAGAAAGAGAAGCAAAAAAGCTTTTTTAACTTTGTCCCTATGACAGACAAAGACTAGGACGTAAACACATCTAGACAAATATGAAACATTAGACAGTGACACAATCAAAAGCTAAATTTAAATTTAAATTTAATTGGGACCAAACTATATGAAAAAGATAATAATCAATCAGTACTGATATTTAAGCTGGGTTTGACCGAATATTCGTATTACCCAACTCCAGCCTGCGTTTTTGCAGTAGTTATTTTGTAAATGTCAAGGGTTCCACAAAAGGTTATCATCGACAGAAATGCTGCATTTTCGACTGCTAAGCACCGTAACTTTTCTATTAAAATACATAGTCGTATCTGTACATGCATTTAATTTTGTTTAATATTCAAACCGACAAAAAGGTATTCGAGTATTCGGTTGACGATCGAATATGCGAATACTTGGTATATTCGGGACAGCCCTAATTCCCAAACCCTACTTCAAGTCTTTTTGTAAGAACCATGCTGAATCCAACAATATCAGCCGCAGTGGCTATTGTTGCGGCAGCCGTCGTTACAGAACTGTCAGTTTGAATATTAAAAATAAAACAAATCTGCACATACAGATAGGACTCTGATGCTATTTTAATCGAAAAGTTACGGCGCTTAGCAGTGTCAAACTTGCCGCATTTGTGTCGACAGTAACTTTTTATTGTTCCTGTCCGTAAAACCCTTGACATAATAAAATAATTACTGCAAAAACGCAGGCTGGAGTTTGGTTTCTTGTTATCAGAACGATATATGTACGTACCCGTAATAATCTTGATACAACAGGCACATGCAAAAAAATATCGATTTGGCGGTCCATAAGGCCCCAAGTCCAAATAGGGCCGGTATGTATACCGGCTCCCGGTATGGAAACCGGTTCATTTTAATCCTCCCAAACCAGGTTGGATACCTTCACTCCACATACACCTATACTCAGTCAGTCATCAGTCAATAAACTCCCCATTGTACATGTTGTAAACACTCTGCAGGGCCATCAGGCAGCAGACTAGCCAAGCTCAACCGCAAGTCTATTCATTAAGATGGCTTTGAAATGCCGACGAGCAAGTAGACTTGTACCGTCTGGGGAGGGGTATAATACCGGCCGCGGTTTAAACCGGTCTGATACCGGGAGACGGTATGCAGACCGGCCCTAAATGGACTTCGGGCCTAATTTAGCTTGGGATGCAGTTGCAGTTGACGCGTGACAAACTTGATCAGCAAGTATTTGTTCAAACCCAGTTTAGAATAATCAAATACTAAATTATTCGAAAATAAACTGCCCTACTGCAGTCGAACCACAAATGTATTCCATAGCCTATTGTATTCTCTTTTCAATGATAAGTCACTCACCCAGATCAGGTCCCTAAAATTGAGAGCGTGAGATGTCTACGCCAAACCAGTAAAACAAATTCAGTGTCCAAGTTTGTGTAGGATTGTGATGTTGACTGGCATGTGTAAATATCGACAATTGAGGACGAGGGACAAAAGGTTTAGGGCGTAGACAAAGGGTCCACGATTGACCGAACGTCCACGATTAAAATTGTGTACAAAACATATAGGAGGCAAACAAAAGAACAAACAAAAGAAGGACAATAGGAGGTCCGCGATTGCCGGTATTTACACACTTGGGTGTGTGTGTGTATATATGTAGATATCATATGTTCATCTATACTGATCACCAGTCAATCACTACACAAAATTGGACACAGAATTTTGTTTTTACTAGTTTTGCGTAGACATGCATCTGCTATGATTCAAGAATAAAATTGGCAATCGCTAGAAATCGTAGCAGAAATGCTAGACTAAGGCCAAATAAAAAAAAAAACATGTTTACCTTTTTTCAAAATGGCCGCTCGACACATTTTCCAAGACGTCCGGCTGGGCTATTTTTCAAGATGGCCGCCAGCATACACAAGGTGATGCTAGAGTCTATAAATACGACTTTTTGTTTTGGGTTTTTCTTTTTTTTTCGAAAAAGATCAAATATTCTTAATTTTTTTTTTCGTGTTTTTTCATTTAAAAAAAAATAACAAAAGCAGGCGGCTTAAAAAAAGGAAGCGGGCGGGGACGCTAAACATGGATTTTTTTTTATTTGGCGTTACATGTATACTTGACACAAGTTGACCCTCTACACCCATGATTGTGTACACACTGGCACATACTGCCACAGATGTCCCGGGTGAGGGATTACATAGAACTGGTTGTTATATTTTCTGTGCCATCGCTTGCACGCATCCGATTCCATGCAGCCTTTGAATCTAATCATAGACTTGAATTTGAATTCATTTGTCTTTTTGTTTTTTAATCTCATCTGTTAGACAATGAAGCGGTCCCTGTCCAAAATCCCATCATTCCCGACTCCAGCCTGCCGCCAGACTCCCCCGTCCTCCATCAGATGGAACCTCCCGCCCAGTCAGCCACCCAATCCCTGCCCCTGGTTTCCCAAATGTACAATGCGACTGTACCACTGGAGACCAGGATAGGGGGTGTGGGGGATGAGAGTGATCCTCCCACTGGTGGAGCACATGTCCTTGCCATAATAGTTGATGGGGGCGGAGCCTTAGTGGAGGAGGTTGGACCGGGGCCATCGAGTGCCTCAACGTCGTCGGTACTGGTGGAGCATCACTTTGAGGGGCGTCGCTCAACCAGGCTGTCCCAACTCTCTCATCTCCCGAGTACGTCCGGGAAGTATTTCGGGGAGACAGAGGAAGATTCAGTCGGTAAGTACATTGCTGCAGCGCTTACGATTTAGTGGTGGGATATAAATGCAGATTTTTTAACATTCGGTTTCACTTAGGGCTGTCCCGAATAGGGGTGTGCATTTACGGGTAGTAAAAGAACCGGGTACCCGATTGAAAAAAATACGGGTACCCGGGTACCCGTTAAAGAAACCCAACCCAAAACTTCCAATCCCAGAAGTTGCAATAATGTCTTTCTCTGAGATTCAAAAGTCTGATTTCAGACAAAAGTCTGAAAAATCTCATGCCTGTCTAAAACATGATCACTACTCCGCCATTACACATGTTATTACATGTTTCGGCACGTGCCTTCGCCGGCATATACACAAAAGACAGAAGCTTTATACAGTTGTATTTATAGTGGAATCTCGTCGAGTCTCTTTATCCATACCCAGACTACAAAATCCACAACCGGTAAATTCCCTTTATTGTCAATTTTCGTGAGCGTCATAAACATGAAATCTGTGTGGTTTCCCATGTAGTCGTGTTTTAATTTTGAAAATTCCTGACAAATAACATTCGAAACCTTTCCTTTTTCATTTTCTGGGAAGTTACTATGCTATAATGTAAAGTTGTACGGGTACTCGATTCCATAATCTGGAACCGGTTCCTGACATGAACGGTCGGGTACTCGGGTACTCGGGTACCCGGTTCTGATGCACACCCCTAGTCCCGAATATAGCGAATATTCGCATATTTGATCATCAGCTGAATATTTGAATATGTATATACACGTACAGATACGACTATGATGCTATTTTAATAGAAAAGTTACGGCCCTATAGCAGTGTCAAATGCCGCATTTTTTGTGGACAGAGGTTTATGGTTCCCGACCGTAAAACGCTTGACACTTCTAAAATAATGATTGCGAAAACTTTCGCTG
Organism: Hippasteria phrygiana; assembly: GCA_037893225.1. Classification (NCBI taxonomy): domain Eukaryota; kingdom Metazoa; phylum Echinodermata; class Asteroidea; order Valvatida; family Goniasteridae; genus Hippasteria; species Hippasteria phrygiana. The sequence continues at coordinate 11,849 of JAZGUH010000621.1, forward strand.
GAGTTTGGTTTCTTGTTATCAGAACGTTTTACGTACTCGTAATGATCTTGATACAATGCAAAAAAATGTCCATCGGTTGGTCTTTAATATCGATCGCCGCATGTAAAACACCGGCGTGCTTTGCTTGCAATTTTTACCGGCGCGGCATGCAGTTGCAGCAGACGCCTGAGACTTGATCGGCGAGTATCGAATATTTGAATATTCGGTCAAGCCCAGTCTCGAATAATCGAATACTATTTGGTTTTGATTCCGGAAACCGGATATTCGAAAGCGACCTTAAAAAACATTAAGCCTTCCATTTTTTTTGTGGTACAGGCTAAAGAAAACAACTGGAACATCCTCCAATTTGCTCCATGGTCTCTGATTGTAACTGCATTCACTCGCTAGTTGTCTTCTTGGTATATGGATAGCCTGCCCATCCATTTTTTTTCCAGCATTGAAGCTCTGGAGTGTTTTTGTACAGGCCCAGTGGTTACTCAATCCTGCAAACTATATCCAGTCATTGGGAGGCTTTTCATGCGGCACCTCACTCGTCACTGTTATTCGGTTTAAATAAAATTCGGATAACCGGATTTTGAAATCTCTGATTTCTCCCACCACCGTTTCGATTACGTCACATTGTATAATTTTGGTCGAAAAGTATAGTCAAGGAATTATTCAGCTTGAGCTCTTGTGCTAGAAACTCACCTGCAATGTTTGCTGCCTTAAACCTAACCCTCCAGGGCTTTTTGGCTGGAACCCTGCTAGAGGCATCAGATTGCATACGTTAGTCACATTGACTGGTTTTCACTTTGAAAATTCCCCACAAATGACATTTTTTTATTTATTTATTTATTCCATTTCTTTACCCAGGGTGTGCCCAAACAGTTTAAAACTGGTTTCCATTTGGGGCCCTGCATATTATTATTTACACATTTATACAAAATATTTAAACAAATACAATAATGTTTACACAAATAAATCTATTTTCGGTTAACTTTTCAACTCTCCAGTAGAAGCCTATTGCTGATTTACGGGATGGGCGAAAAACTCTTGAAAAAACCTTTTAGGGTGAAAAACAAGGGGAAATTCCCATCCGGCTTCAAAGTATTTTAGCAACCAAGTTTATAACTCCGCAGATCAGCGTAAATGGCAGAAATATCACTGATAGATGGCTTTACGTAGCTCCGATTTAAATGTACTTAAGGAGTTTATGGTTCTCATTTGTTTAGGCAGATTATTCCATATACTGGCACCACTCACAGCAAAACTTGTCACGTAGCATTCCTTTTTTGGCGAAAGGAACTTTCAGTGCCATTTGGGTCGATTGCCATGTTTCACGAATCACTGTAAGTGGTGTGAACAGATTTGTCATATGTACAAAGGAGTCATTTTGTTAAGGCTTTTGAAAACAAGGATAGCCTTTTTGGACTGAACTCTTTCATTAAAAGGAATCCAATTTAGTCTGGCAAACATATCAGCTGAGGGGGTGAGGGAGGTACATTTAAGGATTATCCGTGCGGCTCTTTTCAGACATTGTGTATGTTAATTCTGTTACGGGTACTCGATTCCATAATCTGGAAACCGGTTCCTGACATTAGTGGGCGGGTATTCATTTACACGGTTCGGATGCACAGCCCTAGCCAGAGTAGTGCCCAAGTTAAACAAGAGTCCTACCACTGCATATTTGTTTTCCCCATTTTGTTCTCTTTCTACATAGATGACGTTGACAATCTCTTAGACGAAGAGGAATTCTTGAAGCAAGGAGCCTTGCAGACCATCTCCGATAACCCTGTCATCTCGAGGGCAAGAGCCAGTCTCCCCAGTCAGTTGCAGATCTTCAAGGTGGACAACAACAGAGTTGGTAAGAATGGCCTTAGGGATCATTTCATATTTAAAGTGGTAAAAATAGCGGTACCGTTTTCTTTTACCAGCATTAATTCACAGCTGACTGATATATGTAACTCGCTCCAGAAAAAAAGTGACATAAGTCGCGCTATGCATTTACGTGTAATGGCCCTTTCAAAGTTGAGGGTGACATTTTTAATCCAAATTCTTTTTCTTCTTTTTTTGTCTTTAAATGACATCTTAAATTTCTAAAGTTTCAGATTTGGTGCACAACAATGTTGATTTCAGTAAATAAAGTGAAAAAAATCACCTTTTCAGAGTACCAAATGAAAGCTTACATTGAGGGCTTTCCAAACATACATAAAACTAATTTTATATTATTTTGCGACAAAATATACCTTATTCCAGAGCGGGTCACATATGCTCACTTTATAAGCCCCCTGGCTTCCCATTCATCAGCTAGGTTTGAGGTGCGGAATGCGGTGCCGCAAAGAAAAACAGCGGTCCCGCAATTAATACCGCATCATGCTTACTTTTTCATCAGTTCATGAGATATCCATAGGGCTGTCCTGAACATACCGAATATTTGATCGTCAACCAAATGATCGAATACCTTTTTGCCGGTTCAAATATTCGGAAAAAATATATGCACGTACAGATACTGACTCTCATACTAATTTTAATAATAGACAAATCACAGTTTACGCATAGCATGCGTCCCCGAGGGTATTAAAAATGTCATATCCCACATCACAGCAGTCAACAATTGTTTTGTTATATCTCCAAACCCAGTTTTTTCAGTTCAGCTTGCCTTGCTCGGTGGAAATTAACTCAAACAAATCACGCGATCAAAACGGCTGATCGTCTGCTAGTTCGCTGCTCCCATTATAGTTTACCACCGTCAACAGTGTAGGTGAAAATTGCATGCGTAACAATGATACAGCTCAATAGCTAACTAGCTGGCTGATGTGTGATATCATGCTTGGAGTGTGACAGTCGTTTTTATACACCGGACACGTGATCGTTCTAGGCCAATGAAAATACAGTATGCAAGACAGAGATATAACAAAATAATTTAGTATTCGTCAAACAATCCACAAGGGAAACTGACTAGGTAAATTTGAATACATTTTCAAAGTGAACAAAGAAACTGGCAGGAGCGGGATTCGAACCTGCGACCTCCTGGTTACCGTACCGGCGCTCTACCAACTGAGCTGTCTTGCCCTATGTTGGCGGTCTCCCAAATTGTCAGTATCTTTGTTCGGGTGGGCGCTAGTCAGAAGTCATAAACCCAGAATGCCGTATAGCCAGGGATCACACCCAATTTTACGATACAACCTGGGAAGTGACATTGTGGGGATCACTCAATGAGGATACGACTTTTTAACTTATAATTCGTCAAACAATCCACAAGGGAAACTGACTAGGTAAATTTGAATACATTTTCAAAGTGAACAAAGAAACTGGCAGGAGCGGGATTCGAACCTGCGATCCTCGGGTTACCGTACCGACGCTCTACCAACTGAGCTATCTTGCCCTATGTTGGCGGTCTCCCAAACTGTCAGTATCTTTGTTCGGGTGGGCGCTAGTCAGAAGTTATAAACCCAGAATGCCGTATATTGCCGCAGAATTTCCCTTGTGGATTGTTTGACGAATTATAAGTTAAAAATGTCGTATCACTCATTGAGTGATCCCCACAATGACGCTTCCTAGGTTGTATCGTAAAATTGGGTGTGATCCCTGGCTATACGGCATTCTGGGTTTATGACTTCTGACTAGCGCCCACCCGGACAAAGATACTGACAATTTGGGAGACTGCCAACATAGAGCAAGATAGCTCAGTTGGAAGAGCGCCGGTACGGTAACCCGGAGGTCGCAGGTTCGAATCCCGCTCCTGCCAGTTTCTTTGTTCACTTTGAAAAAAGAATTTAGTAGTATTTTGTTTCTTGATGTTTGCAAATGTTGTATATTATCTTTAACCTCATGAAAAAGGACGACGGCCAAAAGGACGACGGCCATAGCTGTGGCCATAGCCGTAGCCATAGCCGAGGTTTGAAAAAGCTCACCCGGGTGGTTGACGTCTGTTTCAACTACATGTACATGTATACTGTTTTTGAATGGGAGTGTAATAAGGGGATAAAATTGTGACGACCCGGTCTTTACCACGTCAATAATAACCGAGGAGGGGCGTGACCGCTGTTAATGGATCTATTAACAGCAGTCACGACCCTTTGAGGTTTTTATTGACTGGTAAAGACCGGGTCGTCACATTTTTATCCCCATTCATAAATGCCTTCTTACGAAAAATGCAAAAACCTCCCGTAAAGAGGACAAAATGCAAAGCCTTTTCACCCTACTTTTTCTCCCATTTGCTCAGTACAAAACACATGCGCCGCGCCTGTCTGTCGTGTGCGCGTACGCACACGCAAGAGATGCAGCGTTTTATACGCATGCATTAGCGTTGTCTTACATTGTGAATTTCAGTACATCTAAGTTGTGCACGTATATACGCTCCCCCTGCCCCTGTTGCGTATCGGCTGAGAACAGCTGTATGACGCGCCGTGTTTAAACAACTTCTAGCCGTGTTTAAACAACCGTTTAAACACACCCACGTGACAGGCTCTAGACTAAATAGGGATAGTGAAACTCGCTGAGGCATTTATGAATGAATATTTAAAGTGTGCCCATTTTTTGCTTTTACGCTTAGCTGCACAGCCCCGATCTTGGCATACCAGCACCCCATCAATTAGCCTTTTAGAGGTATGGCGGACACAATAGGAGAGCGCTATTTGATTTGGGTAAACCTTTGAGCAAGTTCGGGTGCTGCTGATCTAGTCCCTTTTTGTCAATTTTGCGATTCAAATCACGCATGCGTGGTCTGTTTTCACTCGAACGCATCTAGTCGATCAACTACGTCAAATCTAGTTTGTGTAGCAACAACAAACTGTAAAGAATGTCGTCTGCTAATTGTTAACGAAGCAAATGTCGGTACGTCATTTATATTTTCTTTTATTTATTTCTCTTATTTTCTTTACTTAACTTTAGAGCAATAAATAATGTATTATCTTATTGCAAAGAGTTATTACCATTGGACAAAGCTAACAATTTACCGTAAACGTTTGCAAAACTTGTCCAGTTTACCTATCCTCCATCTTGAAACCGTGACGTAACTCGCGAGTGACTAGAGAAACCATGGTCCGGGGCTAGGTTGATCCAGTTGGACTAGCTAGTCAGACCACGCAGCGTTCGAGTGACATCTAGATTGACTATGGTTAAGTCTAGTCACTCTGGTCGCCCAACCGAACTTGCTCTTTTGTGCCATACAAAAGGTTTACCCAAATCAAATAGCGCCCTCCTATTGTGTCCGCCATACCTCTAAAAGGCTAATAACAGGCCTGAGGCAAGGGGCTAACAGCTTCAACTTATTCATTCAGAGCTGCCAACCAGTACGGATTTTCCGTATTTGGAATGGAAATTTATGAATTCAATTACATGTATGAATTCAAGTATGTATTCTGAAATGAGTTTGAAAAGGTTGGTAATTTTGTAGCTCTGTGCATTGTGATTCTGGGCTTCCTGAATCATGATGGTGTCTAATCCCCCTCAGTGTTGTAGTCCAGACCATTTCAAGACCATGCCCAAGACCATGCCCAAGACCATGCCCAAGACCATGCCCAAGACCATGCCCAAGACCATGCCCAAGACCATGCCCAAGACCATGCCCAAGACCATGCCCAAGACCATGCCCAAGACCATGCCCAAGACCATGCCCAAGACCATGCCCAAGACCATTCACAAGACCAGCTTGTAACAGCCACAAGTAACAGGCATAAACCATGACAAAGGAATGCTTTTGTTACAGTTCATTTGAATAGCTTAAAGGGACACATTGCCTTCAAATGTCATGAAATGTTGCTGTTTGGAAATGTTCCTTATCTTTTATAAGAGTTGTTCATGCAAAAAAACACCTATAATGTGTTGTAATTTATTAGTGAGTGGTGATTACAAAACAAAAAATTGGCCGCTGAACAGACTTATTTCCAGTAGTAAATACCACTGTCTAAATAATGCGCAAAATACGCTGTAAGAGTCTTTAGGCTGGCGCCGCAGCCAGTGGCCTTGTGAACCTATCAGATGATCGCCAGGTACAATTCTCCACCTCGCGACACATATCGCCAGTGCTGCGCGCCGTGCCACAGTACATCAAAATGGATCAACAAAACGTACTTTAACCAGATGCGACTGGAGATACGACTGGTGAACACGGTCCGCCATTTTGTGGAGTCAAAAATTTGGTTCTACAAAATGGCGGACCGTTATTTGTCACGAAATTAAACAAAAACCACGCAATTTGAAGGGATGGTTATGTAAATCTTTATATTCTACTTTTGAAAAAGCTTCCCAACCATATCCATTTCAGTTTTATAGCCCAAATCGCAAAATCCAAAGCAATGTGTCCCTTTAAGACTTGGATTAAGACTGCTTGTCTTGTGCTGGTCTTGTGCTGGTCTTGTGTGGTCTTGTGATGGTCTTGTGTGGTCTTGTGATGGTCTTGTGTGGTCTTGTGATGGTCTTGTGATGGTCTTGTGTGGTCTTGTGATGGTCTTGTGATGGTCTTGTGTGGGTCTTGTGTGGTCTTGTGAGGTCTTGTGATGGTCTTGTGTGGTCTTGTGATGGTCTTGTGTGGTCTTGTGATGGTCTTGTGTGGTCTTGTGTGGTCTTGTGATGGTCTTGTGTGGTCTTGTGATGGTCTTGTGATGGTCTTGTGATGGTCTTGTGATGGTCTTGTGATGGTCTTGTGTGGTCTTGTGATGGTCTTGTGTGGTCTTGTGATGGTCTTGTGTGGTCTTGTGATGGTCTTGTGTGGGTCTTGTGTGGTCTTGTGATGGTCTTGTGATGGTCTTGTGTGGTCTTGTGATGGTCTTGTGATGGTCTTGTGTGGTCTTGTGATGGTCTTGTGATGGTCTTGTGTGGTCTTGTGATGGTCTTGTGTGGTCTTGTGATGTCTTGTGATGGTCTTGTGATGTCTTGTGATGTCTTGTGATGGTCTTGTGATGTCTTGTGATGGTCTTGTGTGGTCTTGTGTGGTCTTGTGTGGTCTTGTGTGGTCTTGTGTGGTCTTGTGTGGTCTTGTGTGGTCTTGTGTGGTCTTGTGTGGTCTTGCGTGGTCTTGCGTGGTCTTGCGTGGTCTTGCGTGGTCTTGTGTGGTCTTGCGTGGTCTTGCGTGGTCTTGCGTGGTCTTGCGTGGTCTTGCGTGGTCTTGCGTGGTCTTGCGTGGTCTTGCGTGGTCTTGCGTGGTCTTGCGTGGTCTTGCGTGGTCTTGCGTGGTCTTGCGTGGTCTTGCGTGGTCTTGCGTGGTCTTGCGTGGTCTTGCGTGGTCTTGCGTGGTCTTGTGTGGTCTTGTGTGGTCTTGTGTGGTCTTGTGTGGTCTTGTGTGGTCTTGTGTGGTCTTGTGTGGTCTTGTGTGGTCTTGTGTGGTCTTGTGATGGTCTTGTGATGGTCTTGTGTGGTCTTGTGATGGTCTTGTGTGGTCTTGTGATGGTCTTGACTACAACACTGATCCCCCTGTCCATTTCAAATAGAAAAATCATATCCAAGGGTTTCAATGTGTATAATACAGTGTGTATAGATTCCATTGAATCCACTGCACTATACAGGTATTCACTCTCCGGTGTTCACCTTTTTAAATTTTCAGGAGTCTTTGCCAAGCGTTCGATACCCAAGCGCACCCAGTTTGGGCCACTGGAAGGCAAGATGATTCGACCAGAGTTTATGCACAAAGAGGCCATGAAATGGCTGGTGAGTTCATACAGTAGGTCTTAGCTTCTTCCATAAAATGAGACCGCTTAACCCTAACCCTCCAGGGTATTTTGGCTAGAAACCCTGCCAGACGCATCAGATTGCATACTTTGTCACATTGACTTGTGTGCAGAGTGCAGCAAGGTCAAGCTGTCACCACAGATGCACTGTGCTGCGTCTGGCAGGGTTAGGCATAAAAGAGAATTTTAGATATCAGAATTTTTAATAATCGATATATCGGAGATCCAACATATATTTGATATATCGATTATACCTTGTACAAGTTAAAGACTGAGGCGGCACTTGATTCACCGGTTTAGAGATTGATCCACCGCATTTTTTTGTAGCTAGTCCAAAAAATATAGATAGGCTGGGCGGCGACCGGGTACGGGGTATATTTTTCAATTTTCATAATGTCAATTTAAGGCCGATTCGTACTCGTGAATGCAAGCACGAATTTGTGACGTCGGGGCAAAGTTTTCGCGCTGCGAATTCACAAAAGTTGAACATGTTTCTATAAGTTTATTTTTCAGCTTATGCCTCCAAAAAATATTACCGATGTGCAAGCAAATTTTGTTGATGCATTGTACAGCATTGAAGTGTTAATGATTTTGCCAAATTGGTTGCTGCATTATGCGTGCCAATCATCTAGTAACCACGCCCTTAAGTTTTGTATTAGTTCAATTATGTAACCCGTTGGCTGATGACGAACATGCATGATGCATATCGCACACATGTTGCACATCAAGTCTTGACTAGTCTAGTCTAGGAGCCGGAGATCGTGGATTTGGTTTTAGCCCAGGAATGCAGTGAGAGAATGTGGGGAAGTACAAGTAGCAGACAATGGAACTTCTACAAATCAATTAAGCCAAAAAATGTCTTAATCCTTAACCCTAACCCCCTAGACCCTTTTTGCTCGGAACCATCCTCAATCCTGGAAAATCCTCCGATTACCCTGCCCCAAAAAATGCATTCATCCTCAATCCTCCAAAATCCTCATGTGCTTTAAACACCGTTCATCCTCAATCCTCCAAAACCCTCTGCTTGAAACACCATTCATCCTCAATCCTCCAAAATCCTCTTTTAAAAAAAATACCATTCATCCTCAATCCTCCAAAATCCTCTTTTTTTTAAAATACCATTCATCCTCAATCCTCCAAAATCCTCCAAAACTGCAAGGAGGATTTTGGAGGATTGTGGTGGGTTAGGGTTAATGTCACACAGCTTTACCTAGAGCAAATTGCTCCAATATTTATTTTAACCAATCTCGGCAATGGGAGTTTGAGCCTCCCGAACATCTGTTGGGGCAGTTTCCTTTGAGGTTTGACACTGATAGGGGAGATAAAATGGAATTCACTGAGAACAGCACATCATGTTGCGCCGCTTGGCAAGTCGTGATATATTTTCATTTATTCCCAGTCACAAGAACAATTTGCTGCCAAGTTTATTTGACGGCAAATGTTAAAAACCAAGTAAGACCACAATCGGGAGGTTTATTTTGACGATGATCTGACACACTTTCAATATTTTCGATATCAGTCCTCAGTATCGACTTTTTTATATTTCAATATGATTAAAAAAAAATGCTATTGGCGATATATAATATCGAATAATCAAGTATATGTGACCCGCTCCAGTAAAAGGTGATATAAGTCGTGCTATGCATTTACGTGTAATAGCCCTTTCAACTTTAAGAGGGCGAAATTTTTCGTCAAAATTCGTTTTAGGTTTGGTGCACAACAATGTTGATTTTAGTGAATAAAGTGAACAAAATAACCTTTTTAAAGTGCATTGTTCCATTGCATTGTATAAGAACTAGCTATTCCAAAGCCTGTTTTCTCTGTTGTGCAATTTCAACTCCATAGAACTAATTAATATGCAAAAACGTGATATCTCCAAAACGGAAAGGGCTTTGGACCTCTATCGTGTACCAAATGAAAGCTTACATTGCGGGCTTTACAAACATACATAAAACTCATTTTTCATATTTTGCGATATAATATACCTTTTTCCAGAGCGGGTCACATATTATCGATGCATCGATGGACCCTAACCGGCCAATGTATTTATCTTCAAACAAACCACAAGGGAAACTGACTAGGTAAATTTCAATAAAGTTTCAAAGTGAACAAAGAAAACTGGGATTTGAACCTGCAACCTCCGGAATACCGTACTGGCGCTCTACCAACCAGGCTATCTTGCCCTATGTTGGCGGTCTCCCAAATTGTCAGTGTCTTTGTTCAGTGGGCGCTAGTCAGAAGTCATAAACCCAGAATGCCGTATAGCCAGGGATCACGCCCAATTTTACGATACAACCTGGGAAACGACATTGTGAATAAAGCAAAAAGGAGGATCATTTGGTAGACAAAATCCCCAATTTACTTCTTGTAATTTCCTCCAATTCTTCTCATTTTCGCATTTTGGTTATTCTCACACTGTTGTTCCCATGGAACCATTTGACGGCCCATAATTTGAGCATTCCCTATTAAACATTTTTTTAAATTGTCAAATGGTGCAACTGGCTAGTGAAGTTTGATAAGGGCTAGTGAAATGTAAAGTTGACTAGCCCAGGGGGCTAGTCAGGGAAAAAATAGCACAAGGTCTGGCGATGTACATGTATGCTATATCTTGTCAGTGGAAAATGTCTTCCTTCAAAATCTCTGCAAATTTTGTTGCAGCAAAATGCCCATGTTTGTCAAAGAAAAACCATCTCGACAAGTGTTAGCGTGGCACGATGAGTGAGTGTCATAAAACGTTTGCATTTGACTAACCTAACTAAGAATGCAGATTTTGGTTCCTCTGGTATGTTTTGCTCTTGGAACAGCACACCAGGCTGTGATAATTCATCACAGTCATTCATTGCTTGAACTGTTGAATGAGAAAGTGTTACACAGCCTTTGGTGCCGCATTGTAGGGTGATAGCAGATGCCTGAACCTGCAAAATACTCCAGTGGGTTTGGATAAACACCCCAGTCACCTCAATCCTCCCAATCCTCCCAAATCATCCAGCACCAGATTGTGCCTGATGACCTGGATCCTCCATTTTCCTCAAGAGGCAGAAATCCTCTAATGCCCTCAATCCTGCAAAATCCTCCGTTGCTTCAACTTCCAAAGACCCTCAATCCTCCAAATTCCTCCATTTGGCAAAGAGGATTTTGGAGGATTTGGGAAGGTTAGGGTTAATCAATATGTTTTCTTTTCCCGTCATGCTATCAGGTGAAGCGCGATGACAAGGATGTCTACCTGGACTGCAGCGATGAGCATGAGAGTAACTGGATGGGCTTCATCCGGCCGGCCAAACGCTACAGTGAGCAGAACCTGATCGCCTTCCAGATGGACAACGCCATCAACTTCGCCACCATCAAGACGGTGGAGGCCAAGACGGAGCTGAAGGTCTGGTATGCAAAGTCCTACGCTGAGCTGATTGGGGAGAAGGTGTTGGAGATCACAGCTGAGGAAGCAGCAGGTGGGTGAACCTCATCCATCCATCTTCATTTTCATCTTGCACAGTGTGCAAAATGCCAGCTGTTTGTGGCAGAACAGGTCATTTATCGCACAACTAGTGTATGTCCCCACAATTACGGTGCGTGACTGTGTGGATTTCCCCAGAATTAAACATTTGGCTTTCTTCAGGCTTCTAAGCTACAGTGCGAGATGCACTTTTGAGAAATCCTTGGTTTCATATTACCAGAAAGAATTAAAATAATAAAATATCATTTGTCCAAACTGTCAAACTATTCATGAAACGAATTACATGTAGATATCCCTGAAATATTTCACCATTTAAAAAGCCTGCAGGCCTTATTGCTCTTCTAGTACGTTTATTTATTTTGGCAATATCACATCAATTCCAATCTCGAGCTCAGCCAGTTCTTGTCTTTTTTTGAAATTGAACATTACCTACTTGTCTTGTCCCCGAACCATGAATTGTCTGCCTTGCTGATGGATAACTGCCGTAGTGCTGGATAATTTGAGTCTTGACTTTAAGTCGTCCCTCACAAAGCCTAATCGGGAATTGGTATTGAATTTTGATGCATCCAATTTGAAACCTTTCTCCACGTACAGTCTACTCCCGTTAGTACGAAATCCGCGGGACCGTGTGAAATTGTTCGTACATGTTTATCTTTGTTGTTTTCAACGTGTTCTATGCTTCATGGATTAGAGATTCTTTATGTTACTACGAAGGAGAAAGGCAGAAATAACGAAGGGTAATCAAGGTTTAACCTGGGGGTAGGGCAGGGTTTAAGGGTACCTTGCGGTGCATGGCACTTACCCCTTTTTTGCTTCTGTATTTCCCCCAAGAATTTTGGTCTGTTTTCATGTTTGTGTTTTCCTTTGACAGAGCTTCAGGACAAGGAAAACTCCTGGCCGTGTTTTGAGTGCAGTCGCAAATTCCGCACATCGGACTTACTCCAGAAGCACCTAACGACACATGATGTCGTGCACATTCGCTCATCTCGTGGCCGACCTAGGGGCAGACGAGGCCGCCCCCGCAAGTACCCAGAGGGATACCAGCGAAAGCAGATGGTGGCCCAGGCCAAGCTGCGCCAGTCCCGCCGGATTCAGCGGAAGAAGCCTGAGATGTACCACTGCAACATGTGCCCCAAGGCTTTCCCCCGACTCTACAGCCTCCAGCGGCACATGGTAATGCACTCTGGAGAGAAAAATTTCACCTGCAATGTCTGCAACAAGACCTTTGCCCATATCTACAACCGCACCCGACACTTGCGACGCCATGAGGAGAAGGGGGAGTACCCTGGCATGCCGCTGAGCAAGCAGTCCACGCAGTCCAGCTGGGGCTGTGACAACTGCGATCTGGAGTTTGAAAGCGAGGAGCTGCTGAACCTGCATGAGCTGACACACTCGCCATCACTGACCGACCCGGAATGGGATGAGGGAGAAGAAGGGCCAATGGCTGTGGCCGCACGTCTGCTGGTGGATGCCTCGTCAATAGTTGGAACCAATCCATCTGGAGAGGGCACATCTAGTCAGCCATTTGATCCCCAAGGCCCTTCAGTGGTTTCTGTCCAGGTCCACGTGGCAGGGCAGCCTCTAGTCAATCAGCTCCCCCAGGCAACTAGTGCAGTCACCACGGGAGTCCAGCCTTCCTCCCAGCCATCTATTCAGACAGACAGCACTCGTCAGCAGACCCTTCAGTTGCAAACATCAGTTCAACAGATACCAGTCTCTGTGTCGTACCAGCAAGGCCCTGGTCAGTCAATTGTTCAGGACCTTGGTCAAGTATCAACCCCACCCCAGTACCAATCTCAAAACCAAGGTGCTGCCCTGCAACAGCAACCCACCCGGTCCCAGCCACCGGCACCAGGCACTTTACAGGGGCCTAATGTGATTTTCCAAGGCAATAGTCCTACTGGAGCTACTCAAGCTGAACAGAACCAAGAGGGAAGTCTACCCTCTGAGAGCCCCCTGTACTGTCCAGAGTGCAATGAGATCTTCCCTAACAGGAAGTTCCTAGCAATCCATGCATCAGCCCATGGAAAGAATCGTCCCACTGTGCAGAAGCCTCCCCAGATCTACCGGTGTGGACACTGCAGCAAGGTCTTCAAGGACAAGAGCCGGTATGACCGACACCTGAATGTCCACTCCAGCGATGCCATCAAGCCATTACAGTGCAATGTCTGCTCCAAGCGCTTCATGAGCAATTCAGCTATTGCCTGCCACATGAAGGTACACACGGTGCAGAAGTACTACAAGTGTCCGTTCTGTGAGGAGGGATTTGACCGGATGGAGCTCCTGCGTAGCCACGTACCCTACCACACCATTAACGGGTACTACACCTGCCCCCACTGTGGCAAGCAGTTCAGGGATTACCCCCAGATTCGGAAGCATATCCGTGGCTTCCACTCCCAGAAGGAATTCCCATGCCCGCACTGTGAGAGGATCTTCCCGCGCCCTGACAAGCTCAAGCTGCACATGCTGCGCCACTCTGACCACAAGGACTTCCTGTGTGCCAATTGCGGTAAGCAGTTCAAGCGCAAGGACAAGCTAAAGGAACACATGCACCGGATGCACAACCCCCAGCGTGAAGCCGCCAGCCAGGCCCAGGCCAAACAACCCAAGAAGGCACCGTTCAAGCCAAAGTTTTCCCCATCAGACATCAATGCTTTTACCTTCAAGTGCCGCCTGTGTGCCATCGGGTTCAAGCGGCGGGGGATGCTGGTCAACCATCTGGCCAAGCAGCATCCCGAGACACCACCTGAATCAGTGCCCGAGCTGAACCTGCCCATCGTCAAGCCCAACCGCAACTACTTCTGTGCCTACTGTGAGAAGATCTATAAGAGTAGCAGCAAGAGGAAGATCCACATTCTGAAGAATCATCCAGGGGCATCAGTGCCACCCAGTCTTCGTAAGACCAAGGGAGATCCCAACAGTCCCCTTGGGGACCCCCACACGGCACCCGCCGGTACGACCACTACCCACTACTTCGCCTGCGCCCACTGTCCACGCCAATACAGCACTAAGGCCAAAATGATGGATCACGTGCGTAAGAAGCACATGGAGCCGGTGCAGTCAATGTCCAGCACTCCAGCCACAGTGACTGTCCTTCAGCAGCCCGACGGTCAGTTGTACCAAGACGGTCAGCAGGTTACCCAGATAGCTGTTGTGGCCCACGTCCAGGACGGTATGCCGGATACAGTCTACATTCAGGAGGCTCATGATTACCAACAGGTCAGTGATGTTCAGGCCATCACACCTGTTGCACTAACCAACAACATCACTGGACAGAGCAACCAGCCCATCCTCTCATCCTCGCTGCATGGTCAGGCTGCCCAGGTTATCGCCACAATTGCCGCAGCTGCTCAAGAAGCTGCCCAGAATCAACAGCAGCAGAACAACCAAGACCCACAAATCATCCGCCAGCCAGAACTGATCCGTTATATCGACACAAGCAATGCCACCCCCGTCCAGACGGAGTCCGTCCAAGCAGCGGATCTCCTGACCCAAGCAATGTCTGAGTTGTCACAGACCATTGAGTTCCGCCAGCAGCCTGTTGGTGACTACCAGCACCTGACACAACGCATCATCCAGCACGCAGTGCAGCCTGGCGGAATACAGCTCCAGCCGCAGACGATCCAAGTCTCCCAAATTCCCGTCTCTCAGATTCCTGTCTCCCAGGTCGCCGTCACCCAGATCTCTGCCTCTCATATCGCGATGGCTCCTACGAGCATCGCGGTGTCACAAATACCCATCACTTACGTCACCCAGAGCACAACATCGAGTGGTGGTATCACAGCAACCCAGCCTGTAGTAGACGTTAACCAACTTCGCCAGACTGACTCTCCCTACCAACCGCAGCTTCTAAATCTACAGAACAGTGCTCAGCCGATGAGCTCCCCTACAATTCAGCAGCAACCACAAGACCAACAGCAGCAACAGCAGCAGCAGCAGCAGACAGTATTCATTCCACGCTCTTGGGCAAATTACACACCTCAGTACCGATAAACTGCAGGATGTCAATACATGTAATCATAACAAAGTTTAGAGGGAAATGCAGAATTAAAGAAGTAAAATCAATGTTTTATGGAGAGTGCCTCGCACCACAATGTTCCCTTCAAAACTCTGCATTACTGCGGGGTCGAACTCTGAGTTTACCCTTCTTTAATTCTGCATTTCCCCATTGTGTATAAAATTGTAGCTATGTATGTACATGGAGCAGGCTATCATTATATTGATAATCATTTAAACAATAAATGTAACAGGAAATGCAGAGAGAAAAAAAGCGGTAAATCCAGGTTGCCCTCCAGGTTTTACAGGGTTTGTTTGTCGTGCAGTGAGGTACATGTACCCCCAAACACCCTTCATTACCTTGGGTTTGAACTTCAAGTTGCCCGCTCTCTAATTCTGCATTTCCAAATTCTGTATCAGATTGTAGCTATATGTATGTACATGAAGTTCGGCTCTATATTCAGGCAAATCTTTACTACTGCTCAGAATGAATGAATCTTAATTCTTTTAGTTTTCCCCAGCTATGTGCCAGTTGGGATTTGGGGACAATTTAAGATTTAGTTGACTGATCTGTTTTAATCTTCATGTTTGTAATACATTGTATTGACTAAAGGCTACAGGGCAGTTTCAAACGATTTCCAGCTGGAAATCGTTGGAAGACGATATAAATTTCCACTTTTCTTGACGACAGCACACCTGGTGCCATAATTTCACAGGATGATTGAGACTACTATTAACTTACAGTCCAGTAAGGTATTTCGTAATAATTCAGTAAAAAATAAATTGGAGAATTACCAATCGTGTACACTACCTTTAACCTAACCCTGCCATACGCATCAGATTGCCAAGTTTGTTTGTCAAGTTGACTTGGCTGCAGAGTGCATTATGCAGTAAGTGCAGCTGTGAGCACAGATGAACTGTGCTGCATCTGGCAGGGTTAGGGTTAACCTCTTGAGTACGGTTATTTACAGGAGGCGCCGGGGTGTCGCGCCGGCCTTTGCAGCCAAGCGAAACAGCCACGATGTGCTTGTGCAGTCAAGCGTAACATACACAATAATTCAACAATGGATTGAAACTGCACAAATAGCGGCAAATGGCGTCATCCAGCCTGGTGCCACTGTTTTTTGTGTGCGCCATTTGGCGTCTTCCGTACGCAAGGGTTTAAAAGAAATGAACTAAATAATCGGTATTTTAGCTGGTGATGGTGTACAATGTACATGTTGACTTTAGGGGGCTTTGTGCTTTGTCTACTAAGATATCAGAGAACTGTTAGTTGCACGTAGGTAGAATGCTAGACTTATGCAAGAGTTCCCGATTGATCCTTAAACAAATTGTATTGTCATAGAAAGCAACAGTCTACATCATGACTTGACCCTTGCTCTATGAATTTAAGTGTTGTTTATTGCAAGTCAGTGGTACATGCCAATGCACTCCAGCTGCAGTGCATTGGAGGATTCTTTGCTTTACCAGACAATTGATTACAAAGCTCCTACTGGAGTGCATTGGAGGGCACTTGGGGGGGTTGCTGGTCATTGTTGTTGCTCACTTGACCAGCAAGTCTTGATGGAAATTGCCATTGTATTTATTATTAGTAAGTAGTAACTTCATATAATGTTAAATATCAATTTGAATTATTATAACATTAGTTAACATAACATAATATATCATTAGTTAACATTACATAACATCAACCTGGTGTTCCAAAAGTACAGTGTTTTACTTCACAGCCTATTAGACATACCCTCCATCTCTCTCCAGAGGATTATGGCATGTGGCTTTGCTTATCAGTGTAATACACTGTTTACTCACAGCATGACCAAGTTATCCTCCAGTTTCCTTTGAGTGTACAAGGACTCCCCATTGAAAGAATGTGACAGTTATTGGAGGACCATGCAATAAACATAGGCATTTTTGGAGGTGAATATTGAAGTGTGTTGGGGTGTAAACAAGAGCAAGAGTTAAGGGTGGAGTAGTTAATCTGTGGTTAGGCCGTTGAAAAGCCTGGCCAAGCCCCTGGAACGCCGGGGCCTTTGGGTTTCTATAATCCCCGGATTGTACACAATAAACTACCCATTAATTCTGGAGTCCAGCCGGCTCCCATTGTTCACCCAGACTTGACTGACAGCTGAGGCATCTTTTGATCCAGTCGTGAATGGGTACAGATTAGTGTGGGAGGGGCTACAACCAGGCCTGGCAGAGGCCAGGCTTTATTGATTAGTTGATGCTCTATTGATTAGTGGCTCACAATAGCAAGAGTAAAAGCCCGAAGGCCCGGGCATGGCTGGGCTTTTCAAAGGCCTGGCCCGACCACAGATTAACCACTCCTCCCTAAGTGGAAACTTGTTATCAGACACAGCTGTGTAAAACAGTCAAGAACAAAAGAGTGTACCTGTATTTTGTTCCACATGTATGTGTACATGTACGTAGAAGGTTTTAGGCATTCTGTTTGAGGTTCATTAGTCTCTAAATTCTCTTGAATTCAGGCCATTATTAATAGAGAGCTTGAGATTTGTAACTTGTAATATACATGTGTGTGTATTTGTAAGTGTAAGCAAACGTGCTGTCCATGTATGAAAAAAGATGATTTATCAGTTGAGATTTTGAAGGTATATGTATCTAAAACGGTATCTGCTGCACATGTTGCCGAATATACATGTCTGTGATCATCCACATCCTCCCCAATGAAGCTCACAAATAAAGTTTGATGACGAGCTTCAAGCTTGTCATTTTGCACGGGTACAGTACATTGTATTATTGTATTAATTGAAAGTTAACACTGTGAATGGGAATGGGACATTTTGTGAAAAGAATTCCCATTCACATTTCTCAGACAACTTTTCCCACCTGTGAAAATCATTTTCCCACATTTTGTGAAATGAAAATGAATTCCCTGGGAAGAGAAAAAGTGTGAAAAGAAAATTCCATTTTGAGATTAACTTTCAATTGCAATGTATGTGTAATTTGTTCACCAGGAGCGATAAATGTGTATGACATCAGTTTGAGCGGTCCAGTCCTTCCTCAGAAAACTTACAAGTTGAAGTGAACGTGTACAAATCGATTTTACAATTTGTGACCCACTCTACAAAGAAGGGTATTATGTCGCACTATGTAAAAACACAAGGGGCTGTTCTTTGTGAAGCGGGCGAAAAAAATCTTCACATGAGTGATTTTTTTTTTTTTTTGGCTTCTGTTATATCAATACTTTCTTAATTTATTTTCAGAAACAGTAATATTGATGAATACAGATGAAACAAATAAATGTTGATAAAAATTACTTTTATCTTATTTCTTTGCACTTTTTGTGTTTAAAGGCCTATAAAACAAACGCACTTCCGTTAACTTTAAAAATACAAAGGTCAAGATATCTCGAGAACACAAAATGCCACAGGGGTCAAACCTACACCAAAATTCAACTACGTATGTAACTCATTTTTGTGACATAATACCCCTTTTTGCAGAGCCGGTCACATTTGCTGAAACAGGTGGACATTGAAGGGGTAAATACCTCCAATTAAGCAAAACTATTAAAAGCATAACATCTTTTTGAAATATTGTCTCGGACTTTGCGTATCGAACAAATGAAGCCTTTCTACGTTTCATTCTCAAAAGCTTGGATAAAATATATCATTGTTAGTGCCTGAGTGAAGCCTAGATTTATGAGAGAGACTAACGTGATTTGTTATTGAAACATACTAGAGATTGTCGAGTTGAGATAACTTGCTATATAGGCCTATGCTTACAATCACCCGCTTTTCTACTCACGGTAGGGTCATGTCTCAAACACGAGTTTTGAATAAAATGGGCATGCATGTCTCCCAGTTAGTCAATGATGAGCATCGCTCGTCAGGTACATCGAACGCCGCTATACCCGAACATTCAGCTATACCGAACACCATCCTTGGCTCCCAAATTTTGTGTACAAAACTGACCGAACATTGTTGTTGAAAACAAAAATAGGCAACAGATTTTTAAAAAATTGTACCGGGTATTTGGGCTGTTTGTAATTCCCAAACGGCCACAGCTTTATGTTGAAGAGTGACAGGTGGCTATTATTTCCCCAAGGAATAGAAGGAAAAAGCCAACTGATGCTTTAGAATTCGGTAAGCTTAGAAAGTATGAACATGTAATTACAGAATTCAATGGCCGGCCCATGTTTAAAGTCGTCCTTAAGTAACCGGCGGCTGAAAATCGCTATACCGAACAAAATCTGTGCATCCCGCGATGTTCGTTATAGCAGCGTTCCACTGTACATGTACTACTTTTTTCAAAAGGGCACGAGTGGGTTTATTATAAATGTTAAACTATTTGTGACCTGGCATCACAAAATGGGTAGAAAGTAGCACAAGATGAAAACTGAGATTATTGTATTTCCCGAAAATACATGTACATGGAATAAGCTGTAATTGGATGTATAATGTACATGTATTCCTGCAGTAGCTCATTTCTGGGCCATGCTATAACTTTTTGAAGTTGTTAGAGTCGTGACCCCTTGTTTTGATAAAAATGAAACTCAAAGTTTGTGAACTGTCCAGAGTATAACATGGTTAAAAAGAAATCACTCTACCCACAAATAATATTTCGAGATTGAATTTAGTTTTTAAAACTTTTGGGATACGACAATATAGGACCTTTTCCAAATGTGAAAATGTTAATATCCCAAAATCGACTTTTCAGCGAAATATTGTTGTTTCTGCTTGAAACTCAAAAAGCCAAAGTTTTTCATTCGGCATAACTTGCATTTGCTACAAAAAAAGAGATGTGAATTTCGTGTGCAGCACAGAAGTTACCTACGTCATGTACACATATACACATACCGGTACATTAAACAAATCTCAACCTCGGCACTATAATAAGAGATAGCTAATGTATTTTTGTGTACATTTTTAATAATTATAAATACTGACAATGGATATACATGTACAGTCGAACACCTTTATAACAAGGTCCTTGAGACTTTACATTTTACCTTGTTATAACAGGTACCTTGTATTATCAGTAATGGAAAACAAAGAAAAACAAAGACTCGGGACCTATTTGTTTTCCTTGTTATAAGCAGGATGTTGTATTAACAGTGCTCTTATTATCAGGGTTCGACTGTACATGTATGTATATCTCAGATGATTGCAGGTGTTCTTGTACAAATGGGATACATGGTGATGAGGCACTGAATATTGCTCTAGTTTTGTGGAAAATCTAGCAAGCTTGTGGAGCGAGGGCAGCACTCGTTGTCAAAAACAAACAAAATTGTAAAGCGACAGGGATCGAAATATCCACTGGACCAAGTCCAGTGATTTGAGCGTTGGTCTAGTGAACTCTTGACCGAACTAGTCCGGTGGTCAAGTTATTTTTTTCATAAACTGCGTGAAATGCTATCACTAAAGTCTGTTTTTTTCTCTAAATCTGGTGAACTGAAAAAGCCCCATGAATTCTGGAATGGCCATTTTTAGTTTTGAGACCATTGGCAGATAGTCGGATACTACGGTAGTTTACACCCTGCCAGAGGGTTGTTTTGAAGTCAAAATTACTTGCAAAGGAACTTGCAAAGAAACAAGGTAGAGAAAACAGGTTGCTCCCAAACAATGCCTTCATGTTGTACAGGTCTGTTTGTATGAGATTATCAAATTTTCCCCGAGTATGAAATTGCGCTGTTTTGTTTCTTTGTTCGAATAGAAATTCATG
Organism: Hippasteria phrygiana; assembly: GCA_037893225.1. NCBI lineage: Eukaryota > Metazoa > Echinodermata > Asteroidea > Valvatida > Goniasteridae > Hippasteria > Hippasteria phrygiana. The sequence goes on from JAZGUH010000621.1 coordinate 32,621, forward strand.
TTCTACTATTGTGGCATTACACCTTGACGTTGAAAAAAAATGAGGAAAAATTAAATATACATGTATTACAACAGTGATAATTTGTCTCCACACAATGTTTATTTCAATACCAGAAAAGGTAAAAATTGCATATTGGGTAAATGTTTATATACATGTATTATAAGGGTTTTTGCAAACTTAAATTATTAGACATCTACATATGAACTCCTTGTGTTCGGCTGTTATTGATGGGGGCTGATGTGCCAAGAACGGTCTGTTCAGCCAAGCCTGAACACTGACAATAGGCGCCACACCGAATAGAATGGTTATTTAATATCGTACATGGAATTGCCCCTTTCGTGTGAATAAAAAGCTCCATCTATTCATTACACTCCCATTGAAGATCAATATAGTTGAAACACGAATGGATTGAGTATGCGCAGTAATGCATATAGGCAGCAACCGGCCAGGTGGTCGCTTTCAAACTGCGGCAATGGCCGTCGTCCACGAGGTTCAATAAATAGAATCTTTGAATGCAGCCATTGGGAGGGCCCTTTAATCTACCGCAAACGATCTCATCAATTGATAATTACATCAATAAGCATCCCACATTTACACAAAACAAAATCACCCACAAAATATGTACACAACATTTTCTACGTCGTTCTAATGAGCCAGTTCGGTATTTCAACTACGCACGTGCGCAGTGACTTATCCTGAATGATCCGCGTGACCTAACGCGTGTTAAATTCAATCAGAATGGGCATTCGCGTAACATGGCCTGACATTATGTCAAAAATTTTATCCCGAATAACATTTGAGATACCGAACTGGCTTATTCTTGTAAAATTGTACACATAAATGTACAACATAATGAAGGCACATTGCTTCATTTGATTGGCAGAGTTACACATTTTGATATTTAGAAATAAGTTAAAAGATTGTAAAGTTGGCAGGTTATAACACTTAACAGCGGTTACGTTGAATTTAAGGTAATATACAACATTTGCAAACATCAAATAACAAAACAACTGAATTATTATGAAATGCCTTACTTGATATAGCACCCTGTGAAATCATGGCATCTGGTAATCTGACATTTTCAAGTGACGGTCGGCCGACCATCATTGAAAACAAAACTGTTCCCCGACCTGATAATTCCCTGACATCTATAAATTGCTCCGTTTTTGTCAGAAGTAGGGTCAGGGAACCAGACTACAGGAACAGCAATTTTTTTCCAGCATTCTATGCACACAAAACAGTTGAGTGTTACAGTACATGCTATAATAATACTAACCCCCAAATCCATTCAATTCTGAAAATTACAGCAAAAGCAAATGTTGTGTACTATACCGTACCTTTAAGTGGTGGGTAGCCGTGTTATTAGTCGGGCAATGGGACACCTTTGAGATGCTTGTGGCAGCAGACATACTGGTCCTTTTCCGTTGTTCTCACCAGTCATGTGCAATTGCGCATGCTCAGAACTACGCGCACATGCCAAGAGCTAGTCTTGGTTCCAAGACGTCCTTAGCGGTGCGACGTATAGCGCGGCCGACAGAGGGTGCTGCTACACACACACGCCAAGGCCAAATCGCTAAGACCGTCTTGGGAATTTCGCAAGTTCTGCTCGCGAAATCGCGAGCAGAACTGTGTGGCATTTGCATGCGCTGCATTATCGCATGTAAATAGCCAACACTCACTAGTCTAGTTTCTGTACTCACGTCGGGTTTACGTGTACGTACGTATACGTGCAGCGCAGTACCAAGCCATTCGTTGTTTGTTGGGGAAAATGTCTGACCGCGTGACCTAGCGATCGATTTTACAGCAAACAAACTGGGCTTTGGAAAGCTAAAAAGTCATCAGATCAGTGCCATTCATCAATTTGTACGTGGCCATGATTTGTTTGTTAATTTACCAACGGGATTTGGCAAGAGTGTAATTTTTCAAGCTACTCCATTGGTCTTAGATTTCTTGAACGAAGCATGGAGGTGTTTCCTACCTCCATGAACGAAGTAACCGAATGCAAACAGGAGAAAGCGCTGATTATTGTCGTCGTGCCATTGAAAGCTCTGGATGTTGATCAGTTACATCGTGCTGAACATCTGGGACTGAAATTGGCAGAGATAACGTCTGATATTCCAGATCACATTTTGGGAACAATCCAAAAATTTCTCAATCCCGTTTGCCAGTCCAGAATCACTCTGCTCAGAACGTTAACTGACTAGTAAGTTATTACTTAAACATGAGTTTCCTCCAGTGCGCAAGCGCAATTATTCGTTTGACCCGCCTGTTAAATTACGCATGAGCAGGTCACGCGCGCTCCCTTGCGAAATGCCCAAGACGTTCTTAGCGATTTGGCCTTGGCGTGTGTATGTGTGTAGCTAGAGGGCGCTGCCGTGCGCGCTGTACGTCGCACCGCGCTAAGGACGTCTTGGAACCAAGACTAGCCAAGAGCTAGCAGAAGGGACCGGTATGTCTGCTGCCCCCAGCGTCTCAAAAGTCTCCCATTATACATGGAAAAAGTTACCAACACAGTACAACAAAGTTACATACACAGTACATTGCAATTGAAAGTTAACCTGGGAAAACATGTTCACGCCTTTTCACAAAGCAGGAAAAATTATTTCCACACCTTTTCACAGAATTCTCTACATATGTATAGCACTTTAACCCCTACATGGGGGTGCCCGGGGCACCAGGCCGGGTTGTGCAGCCAAGTGAAACGTACACAATAATGGATTGAAAATGCAGAGATTGGCACACATACATAGACGTCAACCGGACAGGTGGCAATTTTCAACTCGCACATATTTGTGTCAACCGGTATCAAGGGGTTAAACTAGGATAAAACTCGGAATAGGCTTTCGAAGCAACAATTACTTCATCAGATGCAGTGAAGAAATCGGGCAATGTTTATATAAGGGTTGTCTTTGGTGTAGGAACGCTCCTTGAGGCAGAGATGTCTGAAAAATGACTCCAGATCAGCACACAGCGATACTCTCTCTCCAGAGGTGTGGTTGGACAAAAAGTGAGGCCTCGGCACAGCATTGAATGTTCAGAGCTATATATATATACAGGTATGGTGTTCTTCATTGCATCTGATGATGAAGTACATGTAGTTGTTTGCTATGAAAGCCTATGCAAAGTTTTACTCTAGTTAAACATTTACCATGAACATATCTGTAGAACAGACCAAGAGTAGCAACAGATCTCTGGTGTGAGAGTGATTCTAAGGATGAGCCAAATTCTTCTCCAACCAAATGAACAATGTGCTTCTCTACTCTAATAAAAATAAGTGATAAGCAGAAGCACCAGCCCATATGTGGGAACAGTACTCTATTAAGAGGATGTATAGTTGGATATGAACTATGCAATGAAAACTTTGACAGCTTGTGATCGAAGTAGTTCCTCACCAAGTTTGTGTACAAAATTTTAAGTGAAACAATAGCGGTTCCCGCATACAATGTAGAATCGCTAGAAGAAAACATGAACAAGACGGAAAACATGATTTTCAGTACTACTGCAGTTACCATGAGAACCAATATCATAAATAAAGTTAAAGGGATTTCGCCCTTGCCCACGTGGTGTTAAGCACTGTACGGTCAGTGCATTCGCAGACACTGTGAGAAAACAATTTCCCTAACTTAGTCCGGCAGGATTCAAGCACTACTGGAGATGTCTTAACCCCTTGCGTACGGATGACGCCTGGATGTGGGCGAACTAAAAACAGTGTCACCAGGCCGGATAGACGCCGCTGGCCGCTGTTTGTGCAGTTTCAATCCATTGTTGGATTATTGTTTATGATACGCTTGACTGCACAAACACATTGTAGCGGTTTGATTTGGCTGCCAGAACCGCCGCGACACCCGACGTCTTCTATAAAATACCGTGCCCAAGGGGATAAATAGTCCTCCACCGACCTTGCCAGGGTTGGCAGATTTCTGGGGGGGTTTCTGTTTTTTTGTTTTTTTTCTGGGCAAGCTCAATGGTCGCATGATTCTGATGTCTGCACTAGTAAGCAGGAAGTTCAGGGATACCTATTGGTCTTGGCTGCATGGTCGAAAATAAAAAATTCTGTCCGGAATCTGGGCCAAGCTAAAATTAAATGTACACCAAGTCGTACTTCCCCAATACGTCCGAGGACAATGCTTTGTGTTTCCTATTGTTCCTTTAATATAACCAACCCCCATAGACTAAGCACGTATCCTTACGTTCGAGGACCGATTTCAACAAAAGACTCTACGTTCGAGGACTGAAAGGTTTCTTTGTGTTTCCTTTCTTCTCTTGTCCTCGGAGATATATACAGTGCACGTACATGTATACGCGTATGTACCATAAACTTTGCTCAATTTCCAGAAGCCACCTTCTGCTTTATTTTTACGAAGTGCTCGATTTATATTTCCAACGAGAATGTTTCCAAAGCGAACGTAGATCTATCGCACAACGATGCACAGTACTGGTATACGCAATCACACAGTAGATGTTCAATACGCTATGCATAACGCTAGCGCTGCAGACCATCGCAATACTGCATGCACATACACACTCAAGTACACAGACGACCGCAATACCGTGTATACGCGTGCTGCGAGATGGATGCTAGCAACAACACTAGACTCGCGCACAGTCCAATACTGCTAAATTATCGTTCGCTGTACACGTGAATGCGGAGTTTCAATGCCGAAACGTTTTTTGGGGGCCGGGAGCGCGTACAGACTGGAGGATTTGCCGTCTAGCCGGAACTTTTTCCAAAAATGTGACCCGCTCCAGAAAAAGGTGATATAAGTCGCGCTATGCATTTACGTGTAATGGCCCTTTAAACGTTGAGAGGGTGAAATTTTTCATCAAAATTCATTTTTTTAATTTTTTTTTATTGACATCTTAAATATCTAAAGTTTCAGGTTTGGTGCACAACAATGTTGATTTCAGTGAATAAAATGAAAAAAATAACCTTTTTAGAGTGCATTGTTGCATTGCATTGTATTAGAACTAGCTATTTCAAAGCCCGTTTTCTCTGTTGTGCAATTTGAACTCCATAGAACTAATTAATATGCAACAATGCGATATCTCCAGAATAGAGAGGGCTTTGGAGCTCTACCACGTACCAAAATGAAAGCTTACATTGCGGGCTTTCCAAACATACATCAAACTCATTTTTCATATTTTGCGACATAATATACCTTTTTCCAGAGCGGGTCACAAATATGAAAAAGCCGGAATTCCAGCTATAGCCGGAAAACTGGCATCCCTGGAAGTCCCACCCAAGTAAGCCCGTACATTTTTTCTCATCGGCGCTCATAAGCATTGAAGTGCTTAACGCCACGTTGGGCATGGCAAAACAAATCTTCTACCTTATCTTACGCAAATTCAATCTTCACCTTCAATATAATGTTTTGCTTTCCGACTTTACAAAACGCATAAAAAGTGTACAATGTACACAACCCTTGTGTGCACATGTAATAAATTTCGGTATCAAGGACTGAATAACTGATTGGTGCTCTGTGATTGGTCCATTTGCTCACTGGTATCCCCGCTGCTATATCTTGCGTGTTTTGGGCTTCTTCTTGGGTCTGCTGTCTTGGTCGCCGGCTCCGCCCAGGTCTCCTCGCTCTGCACCACCGGGAGAGCGGAAATCCTTCAATGACTGGCCTATTTGTTGAAGAATGGGTAGAATCTGAAGGAAAACATAGAAAGAAAAATGAGTCATTTCTGCATGACCATGGTAAACTGAAGTTGGGCTGTCCTGAAAATACTGAATATTCAGATACCTTTTTGCTGGTTCGAATATTCGGGAAAAATAACCTGAATCCTCCAATCCTCTGATTTCAAAGTGTTCAAGCTGCATGTAACCTGAGTCCTCCAAAATCCTCTTATGGGGACCATTGCATGAATCCTCCAAAATCCTACAGGTTTCCTTTTAGTAAACACCTTAGTAACCTCAATCCTCTGAAACCAACCAGCATCAGGGCCCAATTTCATGGCTCTGCTAACCACAGCTTTCCGCACTTACGATCACCATTTTGCGCTAACATAGCGAAGAAATTCTGCGCTAACCCCGTAAGCACAGAATCCTTAGTTACGGGATGTACGCATGCTCAGGATTTTTCGCTAACGGTAAGCAGAGCCATGAAATTGGGCCTAGATTGGGCCTGATGACCTGGATCCTCCATTTTCCTCCACAGGCAAAGTCATTCTTGCAAAGTCAGATGGAACAGGGCCCAATTTTAAGGAATACAAATGACAGGTTCTGTGCCAACAGCCTGCTATTGTGAGCAAAGAAATTCTGTGCTCAAATAAGCTTGTGAGCACACAATCCCTAGTTACGGGATTTGCACATCAAGTCAGAATTCCTTGCTAACGGTATGAACCATAAGGACAGAATAGTCTGCTATAGTTAGGGGTGATTTTTCGCTAACCGTTACGGATTCCATAAAATAGAGTCCAGGCGCCAAGCCTGAAGCCCATTTACGGTAGCCACTGAGATTAGAATGCCTCGTCTTTGCATTCATTTGTTACATTTTTTCCCCACATTTTTTATTTAATACATTTCGTCACCCAGGGTGTGCCCAAACAGTCGAAAACTGGTTTCCATTGGGGCTCTGTATATGTTTTTAATTTAAAATGATTACATGTATTTACACATGAAACAATTACACAAATGCAAGAATATTTACACAATATTTTACACAATGGTTCAAATATGGTTCCATCATATGGCTATCAGTTACACCTCCAGTAGCCGATTTTTACAAAACAGTGCGTAACTTACGCCATGGCGTAGGACTTGCGCTATAAAAATGTTGCACAGCTGTGCAACATCCTTGCGACCCATTTCACGAAACGGTGCGTAGCTGATGTGCAATGTTGTATTTTCTTTTATAAATACATCACGGACGAGGCTGAATGCCGCTTTTACGACGACTGTATGAGGGGGTGGGTGGAGAAACCACCCACCCCCACCACCCACCCCCTCATCATGCATGTGTGTTCCCTACATGTTTGTTTCTTGTACTCTGTCATTTGCCTTTGAGAAAGAACTTGCTTAAGTTCGAAATGTCAGGCCAGCTAATTTTTTGATTACAATAAAAATACACGGAACAGTCGTGAAATAACTGTGGCGGCGCCATTTTGAAACTTTGTACTTTTGAAACTTTTAGCTCCGAAAAAAACATTTGGTGGCAACTTTCGGAAACACCTCACTAGGGGTGTGCATTTACGGGTAGTAAAAGAACCGGATACCCGATGGAAAAAATTACGGGTACCCGGGTACCCGTTAAAGAAACCCAACCCAAAACTTCCAATCCCGGAAGTTGCAATAATGTCTTTCTCTGAGATTAAAAAGTCTGATTTCAGACAAAAGTCTGAAAAATCTTATGCCTGTCCAGTAAACATGATCACTACTCCACCATTACATGTTCCGGCACATGCATGCGCCAGCATATCACAGAAGACAGAAGCTTTATACAGTTGTATTTATTGTTGGAATGAGGCATGCTATTATGTCTCGTCGAGGCTCTTTATCCATACCCAGACTACAAAAACCACAACCGTAAATTCCTTTCCTTTGTCAATTTTCGTGAGCGTCATAAACATGAAATCTGTGCTGGTTTCCCAAGTAGTCGGGTTTCAATTTTGAAAATTCCCGACAAATAACATTCAAAACCTTTCCTTTTTCATTTTCTGGGAAGTTACTATGCGATGATGTAAAGTTGTACGGGTACTCGATTCCAGGAACCGGTTCCTGACATGAACGGTCGGGTACTCAGGTACCCGGTTCCAATGCACACCCCTACACCTCACATGTAAACCTGTAGCGGATGATCATTTCATTTTAATTGGTGGCGCAAGTCAGCAACTTACGCACTGCGTACCTTTTGTGAAATCAATTTTTTAAATGTCACAGATGTTGCGCAACTTACGCAATAGATTGTGGCGGAAGTAGAGTTATACAATTGCGTAAGGTTTCGTAAAATCGGCTGCAGGCAGCAAGCCCATAATAGGCTAGCCACTGAGATCAGAATGGCTTACCTTTGCATGGTTAGTTCATATGGCTCACTAGCTAGCCAGTGAGATCAGAATGGCTTACCTTGGCATGGTTGATTCCTATGGCCATCAGTTACCTCTCCAGGCCGCAAGCCTAAAGCTCACACAGGCTAGCCAGTGAGATCAGAATGGCTTACCTTGGCATGGTTGATTCCTATGGCCATCAGTTACCTCTCCAGGCCGCAAGCCTAAAAGCTCACACAGGCTAGCCAGTGAGATCAGAATGGCTTACCTTGGCATGGTTGATTCCTATGGCCATCAGTTACCTCTCCAGGCCGCAAGCCTAAAGCCCACACAGGCTAGCCAGTGAGATCAGAATGGCTTACCTTGGCATGGTTGATTCCTATGGCCATCAGTTACCTCTCCAGGCCGCAAGCCTAAAGCTCACACAGGCTAGCCAGTGAGATCAGAATGGCTTACCTTGGCATGGTTGATTCCTATGGCCATCAGTTACCTCTCCAGGCCGCAAGCCTAAAAGCTCACACAGGCTAGCCAGTGAGATCAGAATGGCTTACCTTGGCGTGGTTGATTCCTATGGCCATCAGTTACCCCTCCAGGCCGTAAGCCTAAAGCCCACACAGGCTAGCCAGTAAGATCAGAATGGCTTACCTTGGCATGGTTGATTCCTATGGCCATCAGTTACCTCTCCAGGCCGCAAGCCTAAAGCCCACACAGGCTAGCCAGTGAGATCAGAATGGATTACCTTGGCATGGTTGATTCCTATGGCCATCAGTTAATACCCCTCCAAGCCGCAAGCCTAAAGCCCACACAGGCTTGCCAGTGAGATCAGAATGGCTTACCTTGGCATGGTTGATTCCTATAGCTATCAGTGCGGCTATGAGAGGTAACGCTAGATGAGAACCGCTTGATACCTCCTGATCTACAGCGCGTCTCTGTTGAAAAAAGGAAAAGAAAAAAAAAACAGTACAGTGGAATGCCGCTATAACGAACACCGCTATATACCGAACATTCGGCTGTAACGAACACCGTCCTTGGCTCCCAAATTTTGTGTACAAAACTTACCGAACAACAGACGGCCGCAGCTTTATGTTGAAGAGTGACAGGTGGCTATTATTTCTCATGTCAATTTCTTGTGTCAATTGTATTATCAATTTTTTTATTCTCAAGTAAAACCTTAGAAATAAACAACTTTCAAAATAAACTTCACACCATTTTTTTCATGAAAAGTTATTTAAAATTAAATTAAGAAGTGGGGCAGAATATTACATTTCCAGGCGGCAACATTTTGGTGAAAGTGTAGTACACGTATAATTGCATAAAACCTTCAATTACAATCAAAAGAGGGCGCACTTCAAATCAACGCAAGAGGGCGCCATTTCTTAAATTAATTCAATAGCTTTATTTTATTATAATTTTAATCTAATGATTCATGTTCTTTTAATTATTTATTTCGCCCTCAAAGTTTGACCTATATTTGCGTGTTTAGTTAATTAATCAGGATTCTTAAATTAATGTTTTCTATATTTTATACGTTTATTATATTTTGTATATGTTCTTTATACTCTATATGTTCTTTGTTTAATATATTGTATTATTATTTTGTATTATCTCACAGGGCCCTTAATGATAGCAGTTTTATAACTGATGAGGCTACCCTGTTTAAATAAAACTGCAAATAAAAAAAAATAAAATAAAAAAATGGGCATTTGGCAGACCGGCATCTGAAATTCGCTATAACGAACGCTCGTTATAACGCACAAAATCTGTGGATCCCGCGATGTTCGTTATAGCGGCGGAGCTCCGGCGTTCCACTGTATATGCAGGAGTCACTGGCACCTTTAAACTCATAGACAGGTTTACAACCTTATGTTGTCATTAGGAGAGGTGTCTCAGGCTTTCAAGCAAACGCAGCTGGACAAGTAGGAGAATAGCAGGATCAAAATTTTTCGCAAAAAAAAACACAGGACAAAAGTAGGACTTTGGAGGACATAATCACGGATAAAAGTAGGACTTTTACGGGCTTTCAGGAGTAGTTTCCGTTGATACACAACCATATCCACAGCATCACAAGCCTCATTTGGCATGTAATCTGCTCACAACACTTGTGCTCCATCCTCAACTAAAAGCTCTTGAAAGTAAAGTTGCAGTACTCCTGCACCCAAGCCCTTCATTGTGTGGTTTTTATATGATTTTTCGCCATCCAACAATGCAAAACTTTGAACAGGTCAGTGGAAGGATATTTCCTATAACATACTAACCCCCCAAATCCGCCCATTTTTTGAAAATTGCAACAATGACCATCATGTACACAGCCTTTAAACGTGTCAACGTCCCATCCTTATGTTACAGCCCATCCAAGCATCTGCTGGACGAATGTTTTTGTTTTTGGTCCAAGAAAATGTTCTCACACCGTACCTCTGGGTTGAAGCGTAGAGTGATATGCTTGAAGTATCCTGCAGTACTAAAGCTAGCTTCCGGTAGAGTAAATTCATAACTTAATTTGGACAGTGAAGATTCTAGACGCATGACATATCTCTGTGGGGAAAAAAATAATGAAAATTTAGGGCTCAACAAAAGTGACAATTTGTTTATAAACATGCCGACGGTTACCTAGCCTTGTGCGTATTTTGATATGAAAGTTTAGTTTCCAACAGAGTTGTAATCAAGTCAATCACAAGTCAGATTAAAAGGCAGATCACAAGTCAATCACAAGTCAATCACAAGTCAATCACAAGTCAATCACAAGTCAATCACAAGTCAGCTCACAAGCTACATGGGATGAACAATGACAAAGGAATGCTTTTTCATATAGTGGTTTACGTGGCTTGTTACGTGGCTTGTTACGTGGCTTGTTACGTGGCTTGTTACGTGGCTTGTTACGTGGCTTGTTACGTGGCTTGTTACGTGGCTTGTTACGTGGCTTGTTACGTGGCTTGTTACGTGGCTTGTTACGTGGCTTGTTACGTGGCTTGTTACGTGGCTTGTTACGTGGCTTGTTACGTGGCTTGTTACGTGGCTTGTTACGTGGCTTGTTACGTGGCTTGTTACGTGGCTTGTTACGTGGCTTGTTACGTGGCTTGTTACGTGGCTTGATACGTGGCTTGATACGTGGCTTGATACGTGGCTTGATACGTGGCTTGTTACGTGGCTTGATACGTGGCTTGATACATGGGAAGGGACTTGTGAAGGGACGTGGGAAGGGACGTGGGAAGGGACGTGTGAAGGGACGTGGGAAGGGACGTGTGAAGGGACTTCACAAGAAATAACCATAATTATTCTTACCGCCCCATCATTTGGTAGCGAAGGAAACTGAAAGAAGCAACTGCTTCCCAGTGATAATGTATGCACTGGAGATACTAGGTTATCTTCACTGTACAGAAGAACCTGGAGAATCGAGACAAAGGAAGTCAAAAAAAAAAAAAAAGTAAAACTCTGCAACAACAGTAGACTTGAGACCAAGTCCTTGGATTGGTTTAGGTGTTGCCCATGGAATATGTGACCCGCTCTGGAAAAAGGTATATTGTGTCGCAAAATATGAAAAATGAGTTCCATGCATGTTTGGAAAGCCCGCAATGTAAGCTTTCATTTGGTACATGATAGAGCTCCAAAGCCCTTACCGTTCAGGAGATATCCTGTTTTTGCATATTAATTAGTTCTATAGAGTTCAAATTGCACAACAGAGAAAACAGACTTTGAAATAGCTAGTTCTAATACAATGCAATGGAACAATGCCCTCTAAAAAGGTCTTTTTTTTCACTTTATTCACTGAAATCAACATTGTTGTGCACCAAACCTGAAACTTTAGATATTTAAGATGTCATTAAAGACAAAAAACAAAAAATGAATTTTGACGAAAAGATTTCACACTCTCAAAGTTGAAAGGGCCATTATTTACACATAAATGCATAGGGCGACTTATATCACCTTTTTCTGGAGCGGGTCACAATTAAACAGCGCCAGGAAACTGAACTGAGGTTGGAAATGTTGCACATGCCGTTTTTCTGCACGGCGGCACACAGACTAGTTCTTGATACACTACGAACGCCACACAGCACATACCTTAAGTGTTGCTAAATGTTCACTAGGCGTTATGATGTTCCCACCGATCTCAAATTGATTGAGGCGACGGAAGACGATAATGTGAAGATCATCTATGTCCTTCCCTTGCACCTAGTAAGGAGAAAGATCATTCATAAATTGACATTTTCATTATGGGAGACTTAAGAATTGTTTTTGTCTTTCCTCGTAAGGCAAATTAAGTCAGTCATACACAAGGGAATGAAGGTGTGGTGACTGCCTTGGGCCCGAAGTCCATTTAGGGCCGGTCTGCATACCGGCTCCCGGTATCAGACCGGTTTAAACCGAGGCCGGTATCATACCCCTCCCCGGACAGTACAAGTCCACTTGCTCGTCGGCATTTCAAAGCCACCTTAATGAATAGACTTGCGGTTGAGCTTGGCTAGCCTGCTGCCTGATGGCCCTGCAGAGTGTTTACAATGAGGAGTTGATTAACTGATCTAGGTGATTACGGAATACTGCGTGAATACTGCGTGGTCAGATCTGTTCAGCGGCAAACTCTTTGAAACTGAGCAAATGTTTAGGGCCTTTGTTAACCCATGGAAGATTATTATCGGATTAAAGTCACCCCATTGTCTGCATTTAGGAGGAGTTCACGATCACCAGCCCAGGAATTGGACACAATGGACTCCCAAACAGGGCCAGCCTTCCAGTAGAGGCTCGGACGGTATCCAACCCGGTTTGGGAGGATTAAAATTAACCGGTTTCCATACCGGGAGCCGGTATACATACCGGCCCTATTTGGACTTGGGGCCTTAGCCTATTGTGGCCAATCATTTAGACTGATCCATTAAAACCCTCCTATGCAAACATACATTCTGAGCCATGTTGTTGTATGGGTCAAAATCAGTCAAGGTGATTGTTTTTGACCCTCCTGCCATAGTACAAAACCACATGTAATCTGATCATGTCTGTGGAAAAGTATAGCAGGGGAGGTGGAAGGAAATTTGGACTGATTTTGACCTTTTAAATAGTAGGAGGGTTAAGCCCTGCCCATTGACGTATTGAAGCAACTTTGATTAGCCCGGAGCAGTTCTGACTAGTGTTTGTACACCTAGGGCTACAGTAATACCTAGTGCAAGTATACAATTATTGCCTCCAGAGGTGATCCATGCAGCATTCTATTTTTCCCGAGGCGAAGCCGAGGCAAAATAGAATGCTGCATGGATCACTGAGGGAGGCTAGTTTTACAACACTACGAGATAAAGCAGTCAATATTTGTTTTATAACACCTCTCTCGCAGATTCTGCTTGATTTAAGCACAAACTGATTAATTTCATTTTAATACACTTGTTTATTTGAATTCGAACTTAGTTGAAAAATTATTTGCACTTTTCCAAACTACCCCCTCACGAAATGTTTGAACCCACTTTTCTGCAGCGCTAGCGCTTGGGAAGAATACGCGTGATGCGCAACGCATTTTGCACAAAATACCGGTACTATGTGTAGAGTACTTTGGTTGCTACGGGTAGAGTATTTTGGTTGCTACGGGTATAGTGCTTTTGGTCGTGCACAGCAAGATAGCAAAAATAGAGAATATCATGTGACTTGCTCTCGGCCATTCAGAAAGCAGTGTCAGCGAGGTGGTATAATAACTAGCCCTGGGCTGCGTTCAACTAACGCGAACGTTGCCAACGTTGGCCAACAGGGTTCCCAAAGAAATCTGAAAACCAAATTCCATGACTTTTCCAGGACTTTTCCAGGACTAAAATATGACAATTTCCATGACATTTAACGCCATTTTGCAGAGAAAAGTTGTTTGGTATTATGATACTGATGAACCGCTGAGGTCCGTTAGTACAGTACAGAAAATTTGATATTATACATACACTGTACATACATTAGAAACTGGAAGACTGCCATAAGGCCTTTTTACACTAGACAAAATCTCGGGGGCGGCCCCGGGGCGACGCGGGGGTGAGAATGTGCGACGTTTCACACTAGCCATTTTCGCCCCGGGGCGAGACCAATCTCGGGGGTGGCCCCGGGGAGAAAATGGCTAGTGTGAAACGTCGCCCCGCGTGCGGGGCTTCGTACAACCCGGGTTGAGAAACAGGTGGTCTCGACAAAAGAATTCCAAAGGTCCTGTCAAAGCACGCGCTATTGTTAATTGTATACAGCTTGGCCGAAAGCGCAGCGCCATTATTCTGAAGCACAATATGTGTGGAATTTACTGGCCATCTGGGGGTCGATGAAATACAAACTAGTGTGAAACGCTCATGCCAACCCCGGGGCGATCTCGCCCCGGGGTTGGCTGAGGTAGGTTTGCGCGAAACGAGTGTGAAACGACGCGGGGTTGAACTCGGGGGTGAAAACGCAAGTTCGCCCCGGGGTTCGGCGCTATAGTGAGAAAAGGCCTATAGCCACTACTATAGACTGACAAGGATATAGCCTGTAAATTTATCATTATTCCGTTATCACATCAAAAGCGGCCCATCAAAAATAACCCTTGCATGATCTAGATTTCCATGACTTTTCCATTACTTCTTTTATTTTCCCCAATTTTCCATGACTTTTCCATGACTTTCCAGGACAACTTCTTTTCCAGGATTTTTCCCAGGATTCTCCATGACCGTGGGAACCCTGGCCAACTACGCTAACAATTATTTTCCATTGGATGTTCACAGAAATCTGCCGAATGTTGCCCTTGATCACCCTTTCTATTCCTCACCTTTATCGTCTGGGTCTTGGGAGCGGCCCTCTCAATGTGGCCGTTGTCATCACCAGCTTTCAGTCTCAGCTCGTAGGAACATTCCGGCTGGACGGGAAATCAGACGATTTGAATAAAACGATGGACAAACTGAGCTTTCAACCAAATCAAAATACTATGCTAACAATGGTTCCGAAACAATGCTAAATACATAAGAAGTAAAGATTTTGGTGTATTTTGGTGTTTTAGTTAGGAAGCATTTCATGTTGTCCAGGTGCGATATCAATTGCGGTACCGCCGTTTTTCTTTGCGGCTGATGAATGGGAAGCCAGGCGGCTTGAATAACTGAATAATCATGAGGTCAAAACTGGAGCTTGGAGCTCATTCAAGCCCAGTCGGCTGCATGAATGTATATTAAGAGCTTTGGCTTGGAACACTTTAAACCTAACGTCACCAAATACTACAAAATACTACTTGAGTAAACTGTAGTATGCAGTACTTTTACTACACAGACCTATGAGAATTGAGTAGTATTTTGTAGTACAGTGTACCCCAAGTGAAAGCCTAGGACGTTAGGGTTAATTCCCCATTGTCCACCGAGATGGATTAGCAAGAGAGCCAGGAGAACAATTAGGGGTGTGCATTGGAACCGGGTACCCGACCGTTCATGTCGGGAACCGGTTCCAGATTATGGAATCGAGTACCCGTACAACTTCACATTATCGCATAGTTACTTCCCAGGCAATGAAAAAAGAAAGGTTCTGAATGTTATTTGTCGGGAATTTTTCAAAATTAAAACTAGACTATGTGCGAAAACAGCACAGATTTCACGTTTATGATGCTCACGAAAGTTGACAATAAAGGGAACTTACTGGTCGTGGTTTTTGCAGTCTGGGTATGGATAAGAGCCTTGACAAGACATGATAGCATGCCTCACTCACTCCACAATAAATACAACTGTATAAAGCTTCCGGACAAGTCTTTTGTGATGATGCCGGTGCATGCGCGTGCCGGCACACGCAAAGGTGGAGAAGTGATCATGTTTACTGGACAGGCATGACTGGAGATTTTCAGAATTTTGTCTGAATTCAGAGAAAGATATTATTACAACTTCTGGGATTGGAAGTTTTGGGTTGGGTTTCTTCAACGAGTACCCGGGTACCCGTATTTTTTTCAATCGGGTACCCGGTTCTTTTAATACCCGTAAATGCACACCCCTAAGACCAATGTCGCAATTGGATTCTTTGTAAAGCACTTACGGCCAGAGGACAACACAATCCTCATAAATACTGTGGTTTAATACTAAAATACCTGTGTGAACTCACCTGTATAGAAACTACACACTAGAGTACCCTAACAACAAATGTATTCACCATGTTTCAACGAACTGTAGTGCTTGTGTTTTTCGCTGTTCATACATGATCTATATACCAGCAGAAACAGCTTGTTCGGATCTTTCCAATGGTGCTATCAAATTCATGTGTCACTATTACAATATTTTGAGAGAACTGTATCCGAAGTTTCCCTGTAGAGTTATGTGTATGGAGTGCCATTGGTTCATGTGACAAACAACTTTCCTGTTTGACAAAGTGGGCCAGAAGAGAAAACAGTCGTAACTTTGCTATTTTAGCAGTTATGGCTTTCCTTTTTAGACCGTATGAAAGATACATTTTCATGGAACAAACTTTACATACAACATTTTCCTTCTCAATCAATTCTTGAGGGTGAAATCTTTGGTTGAAAATACAACCATTCAACAAGCAGTCAGCTGCTTTTTCTGCGTAAGTGGTTTCATGTTCGACTGAACAAAGAATGTGGTACTGGGGGAAGATAAGCCAATAAACAATGTGGTAAGGGAATGGTTAATGCTGGTTCTGCAAAAATAATAGCCGTACCGCTATGAACACTGCTTTGAGACAATATGAAATGATCCCTTACCTGAAGTCCTCGTATCCTGAACTTGCCGTCCTGGTCCGAGATGCTTTCTTCGACCACCTGTCCACAGTCCCCTACCCCTTGGGCCTCCAAGGCTATGTCCTGCTCTGGCTCTCCGTTCAGGGACACTACCACACCATAGCAACTACATGTAGGATATCACTATTATATTATTCTAATTTGGGTAGAGGCATTATTAATGCCTTGCAGTGGACTAGTTATCCATCCCAACCCTATTCGTACTGTGAAGAGATCAGATTATCTTGTCTTGTTTCAGTGTGAGGGGCTGGTTCTTCCACACTTTCCTCTGTAGCCCACACCTCGAGAGGCCTTTGGCATTATTTGGGCGATTTGCAACATAAAAAAGAAGAAGACATTCCCGTTCCTATTGGTTGAGAGCCCGTCACGTGGGTGGTTTTAAACGGCCGATAAAACACCAACCGGTTTTAAACACTTTTTCCGATGTCACACGAAATTTAGACTCCCCATGAAATCTGGTTCCTTTTATTGGTTAAAAACTCGCGCAACCAGTCACTCTCCCAATTACGCAAGCGCAATACTACTGTTGCGTCTGTATTTAGAGTCCATAATTTCACACTACACCTGCTGCGTTCTGGGCCACATCACGCCACATATCATGCGCGCGTCAATTTCCATATAAGGACATTTCCAGCGCTACGCGCTTGAGGCACGAACCATTAAAAAGCTAAAGGGGTGTTTTACAAACCAAGGTAAATACAAATGAAACAAAAATCATTGGAAATATATAATCTTCTGAGGTTTTTGCTGAATTAAATACAAAAAAGGTATTTTATGAATTAAAATAAATATGCGCTGGGCCGGTTATAAATGTACATTTAAAACAGGCCCAGCGCATATTTATTCCCTTATTATCGGCATACAATTAAATGGTCTAGTCAGATTTCGGGTCCAGCAAGGCAAAAATTGAAAACTTTGTTCGAAAGATGGCCCCAAATCTAAATTTTTATCATTGTTTTCCCGTCCAGAAATAAGTTAGGAAAGAATAGAAAAAATAGGAATTTTTGGAAGTCTGTACCTGAATGCCACGCGGGAACCTTTGATTGTGAGCTTGATGGACGAACCTTCTTCAACCTTGATCATCTGTGAAAAAGATTTTTAAAATGTACAGTTAGTTGGCAAATATATTGCTGGGGCTGAATATATTGCTAGGGCTGATCATTTTCCAATAGTTTCGTGCGGCATAACTTTTCTATTAGAATAGCATCCGAGTCGATTCTGTATGTGCATATATATATATATATATATTTTTTTACATTCGAACCGACAAAAAGGTATTTGAATATTTGGTTGACGATTGAATACTCAAATATTCGGTACACTCGCTAAGGCCTAGTATTTTCATGTGCTTATTCATCTTTAAATAGACCTTTTTCCTGTGACGTCATACTGGATCGCATTAGGCAGGAATAGACGGAGTTCTACTGAAAATGCGACATTAACCCTCCTATACTTAAAACTATCACAGCCTATCAAAAACTCTAAGCACCAACTCTCCCAGTTTGTGTGTGTTTCAACCTGTCACTTGATGATAGGTTTTGATATATAGGGTAGCTGGCTCCATTTTGGCCTTGAGAACATGAGGGTTAATAGAATTCCTGCATATGGGTCATTCTATATATCTGGGGTCCAAAAGTGTGACATTTGTTGTTGTGTCCCTGTTACACCTGACCTGTGTTATTTCCATCAAGTATCATTAAAATTGACTTCACACTATTTTTTACTTGTTTGGCAGGTACTTTGCTTTACATAATCACTCTTGGAGATAGAAGGCATTAAAGAATGTGTCCTGAATTGCAAAATCTTATACATGTCACTACATGTATGTATAAACAGCCCTGGACACCAAAAGCAGACCCCAATCTTGGAGTGGTCGTTGGTCACCAGGGGGAGGTGAATGGGGGAAATTATCCCCCGCCTGGCTCTCTAGGTCTGGAAATTGGGATAATTTCTTTGGTACCTGTTGAAGATTTGTGACCAGCTCTGGCAAAACCCGACTCTTCTCGGCATTTCCCATTACGTGGTATGGGCCCGCAAACGTAAAAAAATTGGCATCAGTGATAATACCAAAACCCCAATATTGAAATTTGTGACCAGCTCTAGCAAAACCCAGCACTTGGGGTGAAATTTCAATATTGGGGTTTTGGTATCACTGATGCCATTTCTTAAACGTTATGCGAGCCCATACCGCGTAATGGGAAATCCCGAGAAGTATTGGGTTTTGCCAGAGTCAGTCACATTTATCCTATTTAGATCTGGACCCAGGAAAACTGTTAAGGGTGGTAGGGCTGGCAACCTAAAATGTGGCCAACCTCTGGTCAAGTGGGTGAAAAACACATGTTTTGGTATAGTACCACATTCTTTGTTCTGTCAAGCATAAATCATTCAAGAAGATACCGTTGACTGCTTGCTGAATAATTATATACCAAAAGAATAAAACTGAATTCAATCTAATTTTTTTTTTTTTTTATTATCATTTTTTTTTGGGGGGGGGGGGGATTTCTTTATAAACTCAGGCTTTCCTGTGCAGTGAGTTCAATAGCCGCGAGCTTCAATTTTTAAACTGTGACATACGACAGAATAGGGCTTTTCAAATGTAAAAGCGTATTGCATGTATTTGTTAAAATCCCAAAACTGACTTTTCATTTACAAACGTTGTTTCTCCTTCAACGCAGAAGCCATTGTGCAACTTTCTGCTCATTTCGTGCTGCCATTTCAAAAATAATATTTCTTTCTTTAACCCTATCCCTGCTAAATGCAAAAATGTTAATAGGATTTTGCAGGCAACCACGGTGGATAGGGTTTTAAAGTGAAAGAGAACAGAAATACCTGAGATCCTGGTTCAAACTTGTACTCCTTCATCAGAGCACGTAGGAAATACTGGTCCGGCCCCAGACCAGTGAAGACCAGACTACCGCTGGCCTGTGTCAGGTTATTGCTGCGGAACGTCCCGCCGCTGAGTGAGAGTAGCACCCCCTGGAGGGGGTGGCCCTCCTCATCCAAAACCTGGATGAAAAATAATGTTCTCATTAAATGCATTGTTCCATTGTATAAAATTCATAGAGCGCTAAGGGGCCACCCATATTTTATCATCATTTTTACAAGCATACAAGGAGTATTTTTTAAAGGCCCCCATCCCCCTCCCAGAAAGTACAATCTGAAAATGAAAAAAAAAAAAAAAGACTATTTCTCTGTTCCATCTTCCAAGTGTTTTAACCTCTTGCATATGGACGTCCACAGCCACCGTTTGAAGAAGACCACCTGGCCGGTTGACATCTATAGGCGCATTCCTGCGCCTACTCAATCCATGCACTTTTGAACTATACTGTTCTTTAATGGGAGTGTAATGAATAGAAGCTTTCATTCACACAAATGTGGGGGGACTCCGGGGGGTGCTGTGGCTTGTCACAGTCTTGTTGACTTGACTTGCTGACTTGACTTGAATCGGACTCGAGTCCCAATTTTTTCGACTTGAGACTTGACTTGACTTGGAAACAAAATGACTTGGGACTTGACTTGACTTGAAAGAACATGACTTGTGACTCGACTTGACTTGAATAAATTTGACTTGCTGACATTAATACTTCAGTTAAAATAAACACAAACATACAGGTAGCGCACACAGGTAGCGCACACAGGTAGCGCATATATAGCAAGCTGGGTGTCCAGTACGTACATGTATGCAGGGCCGCAGTGCTGGCCGACTGCATGGAGAATTGTCGAAATGGCACAGGTTGATTTTGTACAGTGCATGCGTGCTAGCCTATGCATTGTCATTTTGTCATTGGAATACTCAATTGACTCGAGACTTGGTACTTGACTTGAACAAAATTGACTTGGTACTTGACTTGAACAAAATTGACTTGGGACTTGACTTGACTTGACTTGGAAAAATTGACTTGGGACTTGACTTGACTTGACTTGGAAAAATTGACTTGGGACTTGACTTGACTTGGGAAAATTTGACTTGTGACTTGACTTGACTTGACTTGACTTGACTTGACTTGACTTGGGAAAATTTGACTTGCGACTTGACTTGAGACAAAATGACTTGGTTACAACACTGGCTTATAAAGTAAACTCGACGTTGGTCAGGAAAGGGTTAAGTGTACTATCCTACCTGAATGCTAATTTCTCCTAGTTTGGACGCTTTGAAATCGCCGAAAGTCCCCTCCACTTTGGTCAGCACGTACCCTACCAGCGAAGCCTGGACATCATATTTTGCTGTGTCTGGTAATGGACCGATTCTGTCCGACAAAATGACAGGTGGTTACCAAGTAGATCACGCAATGAGTTAATAACCTCTTGATAGCTGGTCGGTTTTGAATATTCGATACTCGCCGATCAAGTTTGTCAGTGCATGCCACACCGGTAAAAAAAAAAATTCGCCGGTGTTTTACGTATGGCGATTGATATTATGGACCGTTCAATATTGGGGTTTTGGTATCACTGATGGCATTGTTTAACGTATGATGCGGGCCCATACCACATAATGGGAAATGAGAAGCGTCGGGTTTTGCCAGAGCCGGTCACACTTTCTTTAGGGCAGGTTGTTTGAAGAAAACAACTACCTATATTTTCCGTCCTGCGCTGTGTCCACATTGATCGTTGGTCGGACCTCTTGGTCTTTAAGTGACCTTGAGGTCACCGATATCTTGACCCCTCCAAGACCTGGCCTGACCTGACCGGAGATGAAGACACCGGCGCGCCCCTCAAAATCTACAACTTTCCCCAGACAGTCATCACCTGTGAGAACACACAACAGGGATGAGATTTGAGGAAAAATATTGCTGAAAATGTTCAAGAAACCTGCATTTTCTACCAAAGGATACGGTTCAAAATTGCAAAAATAGGGTCATTAGAAGACGGTTGCCGGTTGAAGAGATTATTTTGGTATTAAGCCTGTTCGATATGACGATATTTCCCGATAATTCAATATTTTTTTCATATCGAAAATCGTATCGGCCCCTTTAAAAAAAACGGAATATCGGGGAATTCGATATACTGAACAATATCGCGATATGTTCCTTTTGGCCACATTACGTGTGGATTTGTCCAGTTTACCTTGCTCGAAATTCCAGTTATTTCCAATTATAGGACGGTAGAATAGTATATAATGTATCATGATGTACCATGGAGGAATAAAAAAATACATACATGCACTAAATGTGTCGTTTCTTTGACCGCCGCTCCGCGCGATTTACCCTCCGCGCCGTGCGTTGTCAAGTGCAAACAACCACACTGAATGCTACCGTCTTATTCCCAGTGTACAATGTACGTACCTACACGCTTGCGAACTCGTCTTGAGATCGAGGGGTATGGCAATTGTTTGCAATAAGGTCAACCCCTGTAGCGCATCTGCGCGTGCGCGTTGCTTTGTTGCTAGCCTTGGTCAAGTGCAAGCAACCGCACTGAATGCCACCGTCTTTCCTCGGCCCCTGCAGTGTACAAGGCACACGTACGTGTAGTTACGTGTAGCGAACTGCGTCTTGAGAAAAGATTAAAACATTGTACATTGTGCAATGTCATGTCGTCTTCACAAAATATACGACATGATCGTTTGTCGACAGCTCGCATGTGATCGTCTATGTTATTACTAATCAACAATGCTGAAATAGAAACAAACGCTAGTCTTTCTGGAGTGCCATAAAGAAGGCAACTGAAGGTAAATGTCGTAAAACTCCAAATACTCAACGAGCGGAGGGAAGCCTTGTCAACCCGGCCCCCCGTTCCTGCCGCGTGCCGGCCCCGATCTTATGCAGGGTATCTGCATGTTTCAGAAAGTCAATTTTAAGACTTTTTAAGACCTTTTTAATGCTGCCCTAAATGAAATTTAAGACCAAAAATAAGCGGACCGACACTAGATAGATCTGGATTTTGGATCCCGGGATTGGAACGCTCTGCCACGTGCGACCAACTTTCCTGGGAAAAAATACACTATGCGCTTCAATAGCTGATTTTTTACAGACACGATGTGATCGTTATTTACGAGCTGATCAATAAATCCTTACTCCCTTCAGCCATTTTTTAAGGAGAACTCAATTTAATACTTTTTAATGCTTTTTAAGGCCTTAAATTGAGAAAAGTCAATTTCAGACTTCTTAAGACTTTTTAAAGACCTGCAGATACCCTGTCATGATGCCGTAGTGACTAACGTGACTTCCATCATGTATTTTCTTTTATTCCTCCGTTCTTCCGGTAAGGAAAAACTGACGTCATCACGATAATATCGAATATCGCGATATTTATTTGCCGATATTTCGGTATCCAAATAAATGGATATCCAACAGCCATATTTAGTATGATAAAAAGAATTTAAGGACCAAAAAATCTTCTAGAAATTTGGAAGATGTCTCACCAAAGATCCTGAAATCAGGAAAAATCCGGAAAAAATATCAGCCCTGGCACAGCATGAGTCCTGCTTGATGGAACATTCTCATTGTCATTATTAACTCCTTGGGCACGGTATTTGACGGGAGACGTCGGGGTGTCGCGGCGGTTCTGGCAGCCAAGCGAACCGCTACAATGCGTTTATGCAGTCAAGCATGACATAAACAATAATCCAACAATGGATTGAAACTGCACAAACCGCGGCCAATGGCGTCATCCGGCCTGGTGGCACTTTTGTTTGCGTCCACAGATGTCCTCCGTACGCAAAGGGTTTAAGGAATTTAATACTTAAGGCGCCAAATTGGCTTACAAAAAGGGTTTGTCCTAAACTTACTACGGTTGCATAGCTCGCTAAAAGAAGAATATAAAATTGTACACAAATTGTGAAGCCCAGAAATCTTAAAATTTGAAATTCCATGACTTTTCCATGACTTTCCAGGGCAAAATTAGGATTTTTTTCATTACCAATTCTCAACTTTTGTTTTACATCTTTAGAGTCTATTTACAATAAACTGGCTACATTGTAGTTATAACAGTGAAAATAAAAGGTATATGTAGTGTGTGTTATCATCAACATGCCATCCACCTTTACAGCCATCCCACCCTCCCACTTTAGGGATCATTTCATATTATCTGAAAGCGGTATCAATTGCAGTACCACTGTTTTTTGCAGTACTAGCATTAATGCCCACAAGGAGCAAGTTCGGTTGGGCGACTAGAGTGACTAGACTTAACCATAGTCGATCTAGATGTCACCCGAACGCTGCGCGGTTTGACTAGCTAGTGCAACTGGATCAACCTAGCTCCGGACCATGGTTTCTCTAGTCACTCGCGAATTACGTCACGGTTTCAAGATGGAGGATCGGTAAACTGGGCAAGTTTTGCAAATGTTTACGATAATTTGTTGGTTTTGTCCAATGATAATAACTCTTTGCAATAAGATAATGAAATATTTATTGCACCAAAGTTAAGTAGAGAAAATAACAGAAATAAATAATAGAAAATAGAAATGACATGCAAACATTTGCTTCGTTAACAACTAGCAGACGACATTCTTTGCAGTTTGTTGTTGCTGCACACTAACTAGATTTGACGTAGTCGATCGACTAGATGCGTTCGAGTGAAGGACAGACCACGCATGCGTTTTTTAAATAGCAAATTGACAAAAAGGACTAGGTCAGCAGCACCCGAACTTGCTCCTGGCTGATACAATGAGCTCGTTCTATAAAAGGTCAGATTATTTTGTCACTGCAATATTCATGAGGAGTGTGTGGTCCACAAAGAATTCAATTGTGGATCACTAATCCCTCCGCCCTCTGGTTAATCCTCTTGGTGGACAAAGGGAGATTAAAGAATTCCAAGCCTGATCTGTTTTAATAATAAACATTCATTGCAACAATGCAGAAACTCCACTAATGGGGTTCTTTTGTCTATGGTCTGACTTATGCCATAATTATTTAGTATTTTTTCAGACACAAAATCGTGGGACGTGCACCCCTTCTGTAAAGACATCCACAATAAAAAAATATATATATGTGACCCGCTCTGCAAAAAGGGCACATAAGTCGCTGTATGCTTTTACGAGTTATGGGCCGTTCAATGTGAAGAGGGTGAACAATTCTTCAAACAAGTGATTTTGAAGGGAGGGAATTGTTTGCATCTTTGATACCTATATTATTTCATAACAAAAATCTTTGATTTCAGTAAATAAAGTTGGAAAAAGAATGTGTTTTTGTCGAGTGCTTTCATCTATTGCTTTGCTTTTTGCTTTTTTTAAATGGCTTGTTTCTCCTTCAGTCATTTCAAGAAATTCCTGAAAACAAACATGCAAATTTCCAAATATCTCGTGATTGCAAAATGCTAGAGACCTCATATACCATATAAAAGCTTATAAGATGGCCTTTCCAGCTATATATAAAAAACTATTTTCAAATTTGGCACCATAAGTGCCCTTTTTGCAGAGCGGGTCACATATATATAAAAATAATGCCCACACGTTGATGGTACTTCTTCCATCACTGGTCCCCGTGGCCATTTTAACATCCGGGGCCACTACTAATCTTGTCTATTGCATCACGTGTACCCGCTGTGGCATGCTCTACATTGGCGAAACCAAGCGCCGACTGGCCGACCGTTTTACGGAGCATCTCCGAAGCGTTCGGCTGAAACAACCTGGTCTGGCTGTCGCCCAACACTTCAGCGCGCCATCACACTCCACAAAGGACATGAGCGTCTGCGTTGTCTCCACGGCATCGTCGGATACGCAGCGCCGATCTCTAGAACAGCGTGTGATGTTCCAACTGGGCACGCTCCACCCTGACGGGATGAACGTGGAGTTTAATACCGCGTTTGTTCTACCAGCGGTTCATCACAACAAGCCATAATTCCCCTGAAGAAGGTGCATTGCACCGAAAGCTCGGGTAAAATTATCCGGTGAGCACTGTTTCACCTTTACCATATATATTTTCAATGCTCTACAGTGCTACGCAGCATCCCCACATTTATTATTCTAAAAAAAAAATATATATAAACAATATATTTAAAAATATTCCACAGAACTCACCGGCCTGTATAGTAACTTGGGCCTTCGCTGGATAGAAGAGGAGGATTTTGGAGGAAGGGGTAACTTCAAGTTTCTCTCCATTCCTTGCAACAACAAAAAGGGAAACAAATCTAAAATGTATGGTGCAAAAAACAAACCACAAGGGAAACTGACTGGGTAATTTGAATGGATCTTCAAAGTGAACAAAGAAAACTGGCAGGAGCGGGATTTGAACCTGGGAAATTCCACCGTCATGGACGTTACATTTGTAACAATCTCTGTGTGCTTAAAAAGTATTCTAACATGCCAGGAAGCTTAGGAAGTTACCGGTAATCTTATTTGTGGTACTGGTAGTTAACATTCAATTGTTTAAAGGTAGTGTACACGATTGGTAATCCACTAATTGTTTTGAACTGAATTATTAGTAAAATACCTTACTAGACTGCAAGGTAATAGTAGTCTTAATCATCCTGTGAAATGATGGCACCAGGTGTGCTGTCGTCGTCAAGAAAAGTGGAAATTTACATCATTTTCCAACGAATTCCTGCAGGCAATTGTTGGAAAACTGCCCTGTAGCCTTCAGTCAAGGCCCCGGACATGCTGGCATATTCGGGGCGCGTCACGCGTCCAGGTAGCCACGTGCGCGCGCCTTGACTCAAGGCTATCATCCGCCCGACGGTTGAAAACGAATGCCGTTTTTCTCTCGGTTTTTTCGCCATCCAACAACGCAAAACTTTGAACAGGTCAGTGGAACGATATTTCCTATAAAATACTAACCCCCACATCCACCCATTTCTGAAATTTGCAACAATGACCCAATCATGTACACTACCTTTAACATGACACTTTCAAACTTTCACGTTATTTATTTCATGTATATGTCGAATCCCGCAATCTATGAACTATGAACACTGCCCGCTCTACCAACACCATATCACACCTTCAAGTCTATCTGAAAAAAACCACCTGACCCGTTGCTGTCTATAATTATGCACATTCCTGTGCAAACTCAATTCATGTTTCCACTATATTGTGCATGAATGGGAGTGCAATGAATAGATAAAGCTTTTTCAAACAAAGCTTTCATTCACACAAAAGGGGAGGGGCTCCAAGTGCGATGAATAGGACCACTCTATTCAGTGTGGTGCCTATTGTTTACATTTACGCTCGGCTGCGCAGCCCGTTCTTGCGATACCAGCCCCCAATCAGTAACAGCTCGACACAAGGGGTAAAAAACTACCTTGCCCAATAGGTGAACTCGTACACAGAGGGCCCTGTGTCTTCTGCCTCCTTAGTCTCTTCCTCAGCCACCGTTGTGTTTCCCTTCTTGGCTGGTTTGGCTTTCTTAGTCTCCTCTTCCAGCTCTTTTTGTGACCTGAGCGGTCCCAATTGGACCAGCGGTTCAGCTTCGATTGAGGACCTTGTGTTGAAAGTTGATGCAAAGAAAAAATTGTGACCCGCTCTGCAAAAAGGGCACATAAGTCGCTGTATGCTTTCACAAGTTATGGGCCGTTCTATGTGAAGAGGGTGAAAAATTCTTCAAACAAGTGATTTTGAAGGGAGGGAATTTTTTTTGCATCTTTGATACCTATATTATTCTATTTCATAACCAAAATCTTTGATTTCAGTGAATAAAGTTGGAAAAAGAATGTGTTTTTGTCGAGTGCTTCCATCTATTGCTTTGTTTTTGTTTCTTTAAATGGCTTGTTTCTCCTTAAGTCATTTCAAGAAATTCCTAAAAAAACAAACATGCAAATTTCCAAATATCTCGTGATTGCAAAATGCTACAGACCTCAAACATATACCAAACGAAGGCTTATAAAATGGCCTTTCCAGCTATATATAAAACACTATTTTCAAATTTTGCAACATAAGTGCCCTTTTTGCAGAGCGGGACACAATTGTTATGTTGATTTGTGACCCGATCAAGAAAAATGAGTCACACATGTACTTTTCCAAATTTTCATATCAGTTTACGCAGGCGACACTAAGATTGCTTTTACTGATCGATAAAAATATGTCCGTACAACTTTCTGTTGCCAAGGTATGACATAATAACCGACGACGTGGACAGGAACTATATTTTGAGAAACAAATGCTCAAAAAGTTTGCACTTTCTCATTGAAAACAGGTTGGAAACGCTTGCTTGTAGTTTTCCATACCAACATTATGTTTGGTCGATCCATTTGTTACAAATTCCCAACATGTCTATTGACCAATGAATATATCAGGAAAAATCCTTTACATAGGTCAAAGGTCAACTGCTTAAGATTTAGATAAATACTTAAAAACTAAAAAACTCATTGTATTGATGTTTTTACATGCTGCTGATATGCATTTTAAAGCAGAAATCAAAGACAAAATGTTGCAATCAGAGAAAGGCATGTTCTATCTGTTAAATTTGACAATCATGCCACTTTTCAAAAATATTGACCCCGTACGGTGTTTTACCCCATATCTGAAAAAGTCATGTCGATCGTTGCAGCGCCCTCAATTGGTCCAAAATAAGGCCTATAAAAAGCACACCATTAGACTGGTTCCTGGTCCCTCCATTCTGACACTGATTATGGGAACAGGTAGGATTCTATATTTATAAACCAGAACTACATTGTGCTGATTTAAACGCTGCAAAAAAATTGTTTCCTGTGGTTCAAACGTATTTAAGATGGTGAAATAAAGCATCCAACTCAATAAAAAATGGTAAACTGTTCAGCGTTTGTGCAATTGAGGCCCAATCAAAACCGCCTAATTGAACTAGCTACCACTCCCAGGATTTGGGGGCAGTAACCAGTCTAGCACACTATTAGTTTCTGTAACTTGTATATATTCAGAACCATGATCAGCCATCTTTATTTTGTTATTTCTGTACCTGATTGAGACCATGATGTCGGACGATGGTTGCTTAGCAACGATGGCTCCGGTCATCAGGTGCTTGGTAGCAGTCAAGGCCAACATAGCTGGAGATGAGCTACAACAAACAAACAAACAAACAAACAAATCCGAATGAGAAGTGAGGGACAGATTGTGACGATACACAGGTTCCAAACAATTTGGAACAACTTTTAGGGCAACATTTTTTAGGGCTGTACATTTTCAAATAAATTAGTATTCGATAATTCAAAACTGGGTTTGACCAAATACTTGAATATTCGCTACTCGCCGATCAAGCTTTTCTCACATCACCTGCAACTGCAACCTACGGCGGTAAAAAGTTCCATGCAAAGCATGCCAGTGTTTTACATGCAGCGGTCGATATTATGGACCGCCTGATCAAAATTGTTTGCATGCCCGAGTTGTATAAAGGTAATTACGGGTACGTATAACGTTCTGATAACAAGAAACCAAACTCCAGCCTGTGTTTTTACAGTAATTATTTATATAAGTGTGAAGGGCTTTACGGACGGCAAGAATAATCCTCTGTCCGCAAAAAGGTACCGTCGACAAAAATGAGGCATTTGACACTGCTAAGCGCCAAACTTTTGTATTTAAAATAGCATCAGAGTTGTTTCTATATGTGCAAGTCGTGCATATATATTTTTTTACAAATATTTCAATTCCAATATTCAGTATATTCGGGGAAAGCCCGAACGTTTTTGGAAAAACTGTTGCTGGGTCAGTGTTGTGGTCCTCCTCCCCCGCCAACAATCGCTCTGGATCATCTGGTGCTGGACCACAAACCCGGTGCTAATAGCCAGAGTTGTAATCAAGTCACTTCACAAGTCACTTCACAAGTCACTTCACAAGTCACTTCACAAGTCACTCCACAAGTCACTCCACAAGTCACTCCACAAGTCACTCCACAAGTCACTCCACAAGTCACTCCACAAGTCACTCCACAAGTCACTCCACAAGTCACTCCACAAGTCACTCCACAAGTCACTCCACAAGTCACTCCACAAGTCACTCCACAAGTCACGTCACAAGTCACTCCACAAGCCACTCCACAAGTCACTCCACAAGTCACTCCACAAGTCACTCCACAAGTCACTTCACAATTCTGGTCTCAAGCCATGTAACAAGCTATTCAAACACTATATAACAAAAGCATTCCTTTGTCATTGTTGTTCATCCCATGTAGCTTGTGATCTGACTTGTGATCTGACTTGTGATCGACTTGATTACAACTCTGCAGTAATAGCACTGAGCTGTTTGAAAAGAAACAACTTACGTGTCAAACTTGTACGACTCGTGGTCAAATTGATGGCAGGATAACGGTGTCAGCTGGTATGAGCCAGATTTATCCAGACAGAACTGGTTCAGGCCTTTGGTGAGATCTATCTGCTTGGTCTGTTTCGGTGTCTTGGTATGGTGGTACAACTGCAAGGAAAAAAACAAAGTTTCTCTGTATAGTTGACCTTATTCTCTTTTGTGAGTCTCTGCATGTTCTGAAAGAACCTTGGTTTGTAAACTGGATGTTTTGGCCAACGTGCTTCAGTTATCATCAGACACTACATACCCCGCCTTAGTGTATAGGTCTGAAAATTAGGATAATTTCTCTGGCTTCTATTTACTGTTTATTCTTGATATATGTAAAAACATTTAGGAGGTAGGTTTGGAAAACTTATACAATCTCTTTGTAGCCCCTAACTAAGAGTGGCTTCTACCAGTGTAAGACACAAGAAAAGTTCTTTTTATACCTTTTCAAAAAAGGAAGTAAGGCCCTTTTTTCTCTTCTCATTTTAGCACCTGGCAGTATTTTCCAAGACGGTGCAATGTCAGTGGAATCCACTAAAATTTGTCTAGTTTGTTTGATTTAAATTTTAAAATTTTAATTTACATTTTGTTTAATGGATTTGTTTTAGGAATTAGGAAATAAGGAAGTAGGAAATAAGGAATTAGGAATAAACGAATAAAGAATAAAGAATAAGAATTGAAAAATGAAAAAATGAAAAAAATGAAAAATGAAAAATTAATGAAATTGAAAAAAATATTTTAAAAATAAATGAAATTTCAATTATTATTTTTTTTTTATTTTAAATTAAAAAGGGTCAATCTGATTAATGAAAGTGTAAAATTTGGAGAGAATGGAACGGGTAAGCTGAATTGCGGGGTTAATTTTGTAGTGAAACCTATTCTCGAGGGTACTTTCTACCCTGGTAATGGTTAATACCCGGGTGTTTTTCCTAATTTGTATTCAAATTTAGATAAAGTGTTACCAATGTTATAGTATTAAACAGGAATTACAAAACTTGAGGTTCCAACTTCAGAGAGTTTTTGTGATGAATGTTGTAAAAAAGAATGTGTCTAATTCATGTAACGTCCATGACACTCACTTCTAAAGCTGATATCTTGTTCATTCACTGGAGCTTTTCTAGAGATTGAGTGTCATAAACACTTGAATGTTAACCCTTTTAAGCCGGATGACGCCTATAGCCGCCATTTTCTGCATTTTCAATCCATTGTTGGATTATTGTGTACAATGTATGTTACGTTTGGCTGCACGAGCCTCTTGTGTCCATTTTGCTTGACTGCACAGGCCGTTCCCGCACCTCACTATAAATAACCGTACTCAAGGGGGTCAACGACCAGTACCACAAATAAGATTAACTTCCTAAGCTTCCTGGTATGTTAGGATACTTTTTAAACACACAGAGATTTGTACAAATGTAACATCTATGGCAGTGCAATTGGCTCTCTGGCTAATCCATCTCGGTGGACAATGGGGAATTAAAGTGTTCCAAGCCACAGCTCTTAATAAACATTTATTGCAGCAAGACCTCCACTGATAGGGTTCTTTGTCCATGGTCTGACCACAGCAAACTAGATATCTTTCACAAGTTTTGACCACATGATTTTTCAGCTATTCAAGCCGCCTGGCTTCCCATTCATCAGCAAGTTCGATCAAGGACTATAGTTAACCATAGTTCGACTAACTCTGATCGAACGCACGCTAGTCGACAAAGGTTGGACTAGTCTAGTCGACGATTCGCGACCAGCCTACCGAGGTTGGTCGCATCGCTGGTTACCAATAGCCGATTTAATAGCACAGTGCAGAGAGGACCAGTTATCAGAAAAATGGCGGAAAAAACGTAAATATTCAGCAGCAGTGAACGATCACTTTTTGTTACTTTGTCTTTCTTTGAACATGTTAAAATAATGCACACGTTACCACTTGTGACATTGTTGATATACTGAGCAAATATCGTCCGTCTCGCTTTCATCTATGAACTCGTCCAAAAACGTAAACAAACTAGCCGCCGCCATTTTCTCATGGTCGTGTTGACATGACAATAGTTCGACTAGAGTCGTTCGCACTTCAGTGCTCATGCGCTACGTACGTCACGAACCAACCACGAGTTAACTAATGGTCCTTGATCGAACTTGCTCCAAGTTTGAGGTACGGAATGCGGCGACGCAAAGAAAAACTGCGGTACCGCAATCGATACCGCATCTGGACAATATGAAATGCGCCCTCGGGGGAAATCGATGAATTTGAAATCTCTCTTACTATGGCAATTAGGTGTGACACGTGGCACTGCAGTAGGTAACCAATCTGAGTGAATTCCAGCGATGTTAAGTCGCCGTCCGTCACCTCGATGTCCAGGGACGGTTTCTGCCAGCACCAGTGGTTCTGAATCACGCTGACTGCAAAAACAACATCTCAAAGGTCAAAGGTTATTAGGGATAAAATTACGGACGTAATGTCACGCCATGTTACGCGAACGCCCATTCTGATCGAATTTAACCCGTGCGCGTCGTGCGACCACCAATTTGCATTCACACGCACGGGTTACGTCACGCGGGTCATTCGGGATAAAATGTCATTGTGCACATGCGCAGTTGAAATACCGAACTGGCTTATTGCACATGTAGACGGGATACAATGTGAAGCAACTGCATGCATCTCTAAAAGACCAGTGTGGTTTGTGGAGGAACCACTTTATCAAACAGGAAACCCGTTTGTTACATTAACAAATGGCACTCTATACACATTTGCAGTCGTGTCTACCAATACCCTTTAAGTTTGAAATGTTGGGCCGGCTAATTTTGTTGAGAAATGTGAGAAAGCGAGCGGCAGATCTGGAGATGCGTGCTGTAAAGCCATAGAAAAAATCAAATTCTAGTTGAGATACAAAAACAACATCAATCAAGGATACCTCTGTATTTTCCAGGCAGGACATCTTTGAGTTTGAATGAAGCTTGTTTCGTCTGTTGGGATACCTGGACTGGCGGTCTCTCTTCCATTCCGTTCTCAGTATGAAGAGTGATTTGCAATGTCCCACACACATCTGTAAAAAAAAACAAGTACATGTAGGCATTAGGGATCATTTCATATTGTCTAAAAGGTAATGCCGGTGGATTTTTTTTTTGCGGTACCACCCATCTAGCTGATATGTGACCCGCTCTGCAAAAAGGGCACTTCTGTTGCAAAATTTGAAAATAGTGTTTTATATATAGCCGGAAAGGCCATTTTATAAGCTTTCATATAGTATATGTCTGAGGTCTCTAGCATTTTGCAATCACAAGATATTTGGAAATTTGCATGTTTGTTTTTTTAGGAATTTCTTGAAATGACTTAAGGAGAAACAAGCCATTTAAGAAAAGCAAAAAGCAAAGCAATAGATGAAAGCACTCGACAAAAACACATTCTTTTTCCAACTTTATTCACTGAAATCAAAGATTTTGGTTATGAAAAAGAATAATATAGGTATCAAAGATGCAAAATATTCCCTCCTTCAAAATCACTTGTTTGAAGAATTTTTCACCCTCTTCACATTGAACGGCCCATAACTCGTAAAAGCATACAGCGACTTATGTGCCCTTTTTGCAGAGCGGGTCACATATGATGAGCTCATTCTATACAGGTCAGTACTCACAGGCAGTTTCATCCAGAGATGTAGTCGAGACCATCACAAGACCGGGCATAAGACCATGCACAAGACCACTCACATTGTCGTACTTCCCCAATACGTGCGAGGACAATGCTTCGTGTTTCCTATTGTTCCTTTAATATAACCCAACCCCATAAACTAAGCACGTACTTCTACGTGCGAGGACCGACTTCAACGAAAGACTTGACGTGCGAGGACTGAAAGGTTTCTTTGTATTTCCTTTCTCCTCTTGTCCTCGGAGACATATACAGTGCACGTACACAAGACCAGCTTGTCACAGACACAAGCAACAGGCATAAACCAAGACTTGAATTAAGACTGAAGGTCTTGTGCTGGTCTTGCAGGGTCTTGCGTGGTCTTGTGATGGTCTCTACTAAATCACTGGTTTCATCACTGCAATATTCACAACTGTGTGGTCCTCTGGCCCCCAGTAGGTTTTTTTGGCTGTTTCGGAAACTTTTCCAAAACAGCCCTTGTTTTCGTTAAGATTTTTTTTTTTTTTTTTCAGCCAAATGCCCATAGCATTTGTACACGTTTTCTTTCTTACCGGCACTTTGGCTACTTTTATGCTGCCGATTGGCTTTAAACTTGGCAGACACTTAGACCAACTGCTCAGAATGTATGCCAAACATTTACGTCATGATGACATCATCACGTGATTTTTTATGAATTTTTGAAATTTTGAAATCGTAACATTCTTTTAAATATATCTGGCAAACAAAACAAGATATTTTAAAAATTCTTTTTGTTATAGCTTTGGTAGGTCTCAAAGATATGCCCTAAAAAGTAAAAATTGTGACACGTCATGATGACATCAAAAATGTGCTTTTTTAAAACACATATAAGGATAGGTCAGATCGTCATGAAAATTGGTGGGTAGGTAGATACTGCCACCAGCATGCAGAAGCCGAAGTGACGTCATGATGATGTCATCGGCTAATTTTCTATGATTTGTTTTATTTTTGAAATTTCATTTTAATCCCCAAATTTTACACAAAAAAAACCAAACAGCCCTGTGTTTGTCCACAAACACTGTACCATATGTCTAGTTTTTTATTATTTGTATTTCTACTCACCGATACACTTGATGACACCGCGTACGACTGCTTTGAACTGTGAGAAGTCGACATCAAATACAGGCACATTTTTCACCTGCACCTTTCGCTCGGCTGGAATTATCTTCAAACCAGCCAGGCCCTCTTCGCTGGTCACCATTGGCTGAAAAAACAACAAAAAGCAATACAAAACTTATTTAAATATTTGTGGCATGCCCCATTTTTCACTGGGAATTAGACTATGGCATTAAATTCACAACTGCATGGTGCACTACAAACGCAAGCATGTGCACACGGTCGTGTTTTCCTATACTACTGAGGACAATGCTTTGTGTTTCCTATTGTTCCTTTAATATAACACAACCCCATAGACTAAGCACGTATTTTTACGTCCGAGGAACGATTTGTGACCCGCTCTGGAAAAAGGTATATTGTGTCGCAAAATATGAAAAAATAAGTTCCATGCATGTTTGGAAAGCCCGCAATGTAAGCTTTCATTTGGTACATGACAGAGCTCCAAAGCCCTTTCCGTTCTGGAGATATCGCGTTTTTGCATATTAATTAGTTCTATGGAGTTCAAATGACACAACAGAGAAAACAGGCTTTGAAATACAAAATGTAGCTAGTTCAATACAATGCAATGGAACAATGCACTCTAAAAAGGTAATTTTTTTCACTTTATTCACTGAAATCAACATTGTTGTGCACCAAAC
The DNA here is from genome assembly GCA_037893225.1 of Hippasteria phrygiana. NCBI lineage: Eukaryota > Metazoa > Echinodermata > Asteroidea > Valvatida > Goniasteridae > Hippasteria > Hippasteria phrygiana. Next base: position 67,837 of record JAZGUH010000621.1, read on the forward strand.
CTGAAACTTTAGATATTTAAGATGTCATTAAAGACAAAAACAAAAAATAAATGTTGACGAAAATTGTTACCCTCTCAACGTTGAGAGGGCCATTACACGTAAATGCATAGCGCGACTTATATCACCTTTTTCTGGAGCGGGTCACATCTTAACTAAAAGACCGACTCCTGAGGACAAGAAGATTCCTTTGTATTTTCTTTCTCCTCTTGTCCTCGAATGCATATACAGTACATGTAAGCACAAGTCTACAACACACCTGGACGACGTAACTGCCTGGTTTCACTTTAAAGCAAAAGGCCCCCGCGTTATCCATTGCCATAGAAACGGTGCCTTTGGATGAGCCTCCCTCTGGGATGAGACTGACCCTTCTCTGGCCACCAGAGGGCAGTGTTGACGGCAACTTATCGATGATTATACGTCCACAAAGGTTGAACCTATGATTGAAAAAAAAAATAAAATGCTTTCGGTTGGTCATTTGAAATTGAACAAATGGACATCATTTGAAGTAAAACTGAGCCTAAGGCGAGCAAATATGTGACCGGCTCTGCAAAAAGGGCTATTATGTCGCAAAATTAAAAAAATTTGTTATATACATAGTTGGATTTTTAACATCCTAAGCTTTACTTTGGTGTAGGTTTGACCCCTATGGCATTTTGTGTTCTCGAGATATCTTGACATTTGTATACTCCTATTTTCCCAATTTAACAGAATTGCGTTTAGAGATACAGGCCTTTAAACACACAAAGTGCAAAGAAATAAGATAGAAATATTTTTTCTCAACATTTATTTTTTCATCTTTATTTATCAATATTAATGTTTCTTAAAATATATTCTGAAAATATAGATATAACAGAAGCCAAGAAACCAAAAAAAGGAAAAATCACTTACGTGAAGACTTTTTTGCCCGCTTCACATAGAACTGCCCTGTGTGTGTTTTCACATTTTGCGACATAATACCCCTTTTTGCAGAGCCGGTCACATATGTTTAGCGTCCCCGCCCGCTTCCTTTTTTGAGGCAGCCTGGAATTTTTTATTTTTTTTTACCAGTGGAAATGAGGTGACAAATACCCCAAAAATGTCAACCAATCCATCAGAAAATTAAATAAAAACTGACTAAAATTATTAAAACCACTGTAAACATGTTCAATTCTTTTGTCCACCATATTTCTTCCTTTTTTTGTGTATCTTTGAACAGTTGAAAAACCTACGGTTGTCAGAAATATTAAAAAGAATGTCGGCCATCTTGAAAATACAAAAAAAGCCCCTTCTCCTTCCTTTTTAAAAAATACCCGGACGCTAAACATGTTTTTTTTCTTACTTGGCCTAATGTGACAAATTAATTGTGGGTTTATTTTTTTCCCATAGGACATACACCAACAAAACTATCATTGGCTGTAAAATATTTATATTTGGAATGGACAAATATTGCTAAGAATTACTTTTATTTTCAATTGTTTTTGTATCTCTTCAGTGCACACAGTATGGAGATTGCTTCTAAAGCCAGATTAAAGCTCCATTTCCCATTTTTAAGTGGTCTACTGAGTATATTTATTAATTCATCAACCCAAATACTGTATAGCCAGGGATCACGCTCAATTTTACGATACAACCAGCAGGCATGCGACTTGGAATAAAATAAAAAACGAGGAAATTCCAATCTTTACAAGACTTTGTACAGTGTTTTTTTCAATTTTCAATGGCATCAGTGTGAAGCGAAAAATGAGGAAATCAGCTGATCCGAGGAAAAATTGCTTGCCTGAACAATGGAAGCAACATTGTGGGATCACTCAATGAGGGTACGACTTTTTATGACTTCTGACTAGCGCCCCCGAACAAACAAAACTGACAATTTGGGAGACCGCCAACATAGGGCAAGATAGCTCAGTTGCTAGAGCGCCGGTACGGTATTCCGGAGGTCGCAGGTTCGAATCCCGCTCCTGCCAGTTTTCTTTGTTCACTTTGAATTTTTTTTAAATTTATTTATTTATTTATTTATTTATTTTTTCATTGTGCATCGGTCCTGGAATTTTCTTTCTGGTCGAGTAGATTTCTTGAGCTACCAGCCTCGAGATCTACCGGATTTTTTCCAAAAATGTTTGAGCCCTCAAGAATATACAATGTACAGTGGAACGCCGCTTTTACGAACATCGCGGGATCCACAGATTTTGTTCTGAATAGCGATCGTTCGGTATAACGATTTTCAGCCGCCAGTCCGCCAACAAGGCGGCCGTTCTTTTAAATATCACCCTCTTGCGTCGTATTTGAAGTGCGCCCTCTTTTGATTGTAATTGAACATATATGTGCCAGCCATTGAATCATGTTCTCACTTTCTAAAGCAACAGTTGGCTTTTCCCTTCTATTCCTTGGGGAAATAATAGCCGCCTGTCACTCTTCAACATAAAGCTGCGGCCGTTTGGGAATTACAAACAGCCCAAATACCAGGTACATTTTTTTAATGCGTTGTCTTCTTTTTCTTCAATAACAATGTTCGGTAAGTTTTGTATGTGGGATGGTGTTCGGTATAGCCGAATGTTCGGTATAGAGGTGTTCGTTATAGCGGCGTTCCACTGTAATTGAATACTAAATGTGACCCGCTCTACAAAAATGAGTCTGATGTGTTAAAAATACATTTTTAAGCTTTATAGTTGGTCTGAAAGAGCATGAAATAAGCTTTAATTTCATATATGGCACAACTCCGTAGTGTAATGCATTGTTTCTTAAAGATTTTTTGCAATGTGCGATTTTTCAGTAAATATAAAAGTCTGAGACATTAAACCACCTTGTACGTGAAAGTGTAATGTGAGACAAATGGAAATTTGGGTTCTTGTCCTACTCCGTCAAAACGAACGGGAAAGGGGACGCCAAGAACGCAGGATTTCCAACTCAAGAAAACATCACTTTATTCACTGCAAAATAATCCTAAACCCTAAACCTCTAGGCATTTCTACTAGGAAGTGTCCTCAACCTGTCAAAATCCAATGCTGTACAGTATACCTATGGCACATTCTTTGGACTTCGACAAATTGGGGCATCATAGCTCAATGTAAAGTTGATGGTGCCAAAGTCCTGAACCCATCATAATTTAACACAACCTGCTGTTGGAGTTTGTAAGGCTTGGGGTAGTTAGGGTTAACCCCATGAGTACGGTATTTTACGGGAGAAGTCGGGGTGCTGCGGCGGCTCTGGCAGCCAAGCGAACCGCTACAATATGTTTGTGCAGTCAAGCGTAACATATACACAATAATCCAACAATGGATTGAAACTGCACAAACAGCGGCCAATGGCGTCATCCGGCCTGGTGGCACTGTTTTTTTTGCGCCATATGGCGTCATCCGTACGCAAGGGGTTAATAAGCTTAACCCGCTCTGGAATTTGGCCAAACCCGTCCCGCGTTTCCTGAACAAAAAGACCCCACCTTAAATAGTCTATTTATAGAAACAGGTTTCCAGCAGAGCCCTAGTGAACAACACAAAACTGTCCGTTACAATACCTTGATGCTACAATGTCATGTAGTCTTGGCGTGTTTGGATTGATTTTCATCGTTTCTGGCTCGAAGAAGATATTGTCCTTGCTCGCCGTCAACACATACGTCCCTGATGTGATCTTGACTAGCTGGTATGTGCCATCTGCTTTGCTGGTCACCTCTGACCTGCCTTGAACCCTGACCTTTACTCCTGGTATACCTTTACCCTGTGTTAATGGCAAATCTCAACTTGTAAACAAAATCTGCACAGAGAAACTGGTTTCAAAGGTTTGAAAACACATTGTTGAAATCTGGCGAACTACAAATGGCTATAAAATCCACAATGTGACTGGGGTGGGGCTAGTGACTGGGGGCGGGGCTAGTGACTGGGGGCGGGGCTAGTGCCTGGGGGGGGGGGGCTAGTGCCTGGGGGGGGGGGGTGGGGGGGGGGGGGGGGCTAGTGCCTGGGGGCGGGGCTAGTGCCTGGGGGCGGGGCTTGTGCCTGGGGGGGGGGGGGGGGGCTAGTGCCTGGGGGCGGGGCTAGTGCCTGGGGGCGGGGCTAGTGCCTGGGGGCGGGGCTAGTGACTGGGGCGGGGCTAGTGACTGGGGCCGAGGCTAGTGACTGGGGCAGGACTAGTGACTGGGGAAAGGGCTAGTGACTGGGGAAAGGGCTAGTGACTGGGGCGGGGCTAGTAAATGCCTCTATCCACCATCAGATCACCCCTTACATTTCTACCCTTGATAATACATGTACTAGCATATAATAATTAATGCAAAAACACAGGCTGAACTTTGGTTAAGCGTACCCGTAATGGTTTTGATACAACAGGCGCATGTCAATTGAGCGGTCCATAATATCGATCGCCGCACGTAAAACACCAGCATGCCTTGCCAGCAAGTTGCAGCTGACGCTTGAAAAAATTGGATCGACGAGTATCGAATATTCAAATATTAAGTCCCACCCACTATTCAGTCAAACCCACTCTCGAATACTAAATTATAAAAAAATGAAAAGCCCCCCCCCAAAAATGTAAAAGTAGGAGCAAGGTATTAAACAAAAATTAGGAAAAAGTAGGAAATACTTGAACGACTTACCCCTGTAGAGTCCAAGACTTGTCCCGAGACAGAGAACCCTTCAACCTTGAATGTGGTCTGTTTGAAGAGAGTGAGGACGAAACAAATTAACAAGCAAAAAAATTGAAAGTTTCGATTCCGATGGGTCTATCCACAGCAACAGTGTGATATCATGTTTTGTTTTATTTATTAACCATATCCAACATCTAAAGAAGATACACTAGCATATATACATGCTGATCTCCACCAAGGTTAACCCTAACAATCCAGTCAAACCAGTCAAACTCCAACACCAGGTTTTGTTGAAATTTGACGGGTTAGGTACTGTGTACGTTTGATGTGGTGTTGCATTTTGATGGGTACTGTAGCTGCACAGTAACAGTGTTGGATTTTAAATTGAGTGGGGAAGGTTGGTTCGAGCAATGGGCATAGAGCTCTGGTGATGGGACGAGTATGTAAATACCGGCAATCGTGGACTAGGGACAAAAGGGTCAGGGCGTAGACAAAGGGGTCCATGATTGACCGAACGTCCACGATTGAAAATCGTGTACAAAAACATATGGGAGGCCTTCCGAAAAAGTTAAAGTATAAACAAAAGAGGGACAATAGGAGGTCCGTGATTGCCGGTGTTTACACACTTGTGCATGTGGCTGTATGTTTTGTTTGACATGTACTGAACAATGGGGCAGGAATGTACAACTAGGGCTTGAATATTTTGCACATGAACAGTGTTCTCCACGGCCTAAAATTTTAGCAGGGCGGCAGACACAATGCAAGCGCGAAGCCCTTACGGCGTGGGGTCCGGGGCCCGCTTAAGGGCCCTGGAAATCTTTGATTCTAGATGCTCTGTGGTGCAATCTGAGGCATTTCCTGGCAACTTTCTTCTGACTCTTTGAATCAAATTTGCTCGTGTTTTACTTTACAACTTGAAATGAAGGCAAGATTTTTAGGGGGTTAAGCCGGCCGGCCAGTGGGCTAAACATGCATGTGGGCACAGCGCGCGTGGATAAGGTATTTTCCGAGAGAAAAAGACGCCCTCAAGTGTTACGGAACATTGTAATTTAGGTAAACTGGTTCTTGACGCGACAAAGTGAAAATGATATTACCAGGGAGATTGGAACCAGTCTGTATAGTTTTATGATGTGAATGCATAATATGTTGCGTACGTTGCGTCCAGATCTGTTCGATTACTAATACTATACTATACTATAAACGCTACTGCAATACTGCTGAATGTTAATGCTGGCAAACTCTTCATGTTCGTTCCACAGTGCAGTAAACTTCTTCGTACTTAGATAAACTGTGAAGACGGTGGAGAATGGGGGAAAATCCAACGAAAAAAAAATAGCAGGGCGGTGAACATTTTAGCGGGGCGGTAAAACTTTAGCGGGCGGCATACAATTTTGGAAGGGCGGCCCGCCCTGCTAAAACCCCTCGTGGAAAACACTGCATGAATATAGTACATGTAGTTGGATCTTTAATGGGATGGGTACTGTATGTCCCAATTGTTCATGCTGTGCACTTGCCAAGTGTATCCACTCAATCAAAACCCAACAGCTAAGGGGCTGTTGGAGTTTGACAGGTTGGGTATTGTTATAAACCAGCAACAGTCAAACATGCTGTTGGAATTTGACGGGCTGAGGAAGGTTTTTTAGTAAAAATGCTTGGAGAGTTAGTATAGGGTTAATAAAAATCCTTTTTACATCTTAGGAAATACAAAGATTCATTCAGGGGGGTCTTACTTTTGTTGAGGGAACAACGAACTTCAAAATAATGACAAGTTTGAAACATACATGTACCATAAAAGATGAATTGTTAAAATTGTGATAGGAAGAATCATTCAAATCTAGCTCTGGCGAGTTCGGTAAATATTTTTGTGAAATTTGGTAGAATTTGGTGGAATTTGGTAGAATTTGGTGGAATTTGGTAGAATTTGGTGGAATTTGGTGGAATTTGGTGGAATTTGGTGGAATTTGGTGGAATTTGGTGGAGTCTGCTTTCCAGAAATGAGTCAAGTCTTACCGGTAGAACAACGCTGCCATGGGCAACACTGAAATCCATGGATGCTGGCATGACGTCAAATGTGATGTGCTCGCCCTGGTAAAATGGAACCTGTCGTAAAGAAGAAAAAAAAATCAAAATATGGCAAGGTTTCAGTAACCAATGGAGACTTTGAGGCGCTAATGGCAGCATATGTACATGGGGGCGTTGGGGTATTCAAACTGTGGACGAAAAATTCTGGAGAAAAAAAAGAACAATATCGTCCGCGATTTCCAGCATACGTCCGCGGTTGGGATTGTGTACAAAACACATGTATGGAGGTCTTCCGAAGTACAAACAAAAGAGGAACAATAGGACGCCCACGTTGGGAGGTCGATACATGTCTATGTGTACATGTGCATAGTTCTGATTATAACATAGTTCTGATTATATATTTGTGATATGGAGTATTGAAAAGAGCAAGAAGTTCCTTCGTGTTACAAGCAGAAAAAAATGGAAAGTCACTGTTAAAATGTTTAACATTTTTACATGAGTTTGGTCAAATCGTGAAAATTGTGTGAAAGGTGCAAGATTATAGGAGATAATAATTGTATTTGTGTGTTATTACCTTTCCAAAAGTGAAAAACTACGCCCAAAATGGCCAAGCGATGGTGCAGAATGGGCACGGTCAACCTGTCACCCCAATGCCAATTCCGCATTGTTGCTGTCACTTTTCGGCCCAGTTTATCACTTTTTGCAAATGTAACAACGCACAAAACTACTACAGTAGAACTTCGCTCCCAAATTGATGGATTCAATACATACCATTATTCACTATAACGGACACCACAATACCAAACATTTGGTTTTATACAACACCTGAATAAATCCCAGCCATCCGATTGGTGGATCGTCGATCACGTTCATTGAATTATTCGACCCATCACACGACGCGAACCCGCACCGCCCAAAACGTTCTATCACATGGTTCTATCAAACGGTGCGCGCGCATTGATAGAACCAAAAGAACTTCCCTAATTCCACGGTCACTATGGTGGCGCTACAAACAGGGCTGTCATTCACACAACATGGCGGCCGAGTTTCCCGAACTGCCGCGGTTTGTTCTCCTAACAGACGATGAAATATTGGAACTCGTAGGCGATGCTGACGCTCCAAATACAAAGAGACAAATCAAATATGCAGTGAAACGATTAGATGAATTTGCAAGACACGCAGGAACAACAATTGAAGCTTTAACTGGTTCGGAACTCGACAATTTTTTGTCGCGGTTTTATGCGGGACTGAGAAGGTAAACGGCACGTTGTAACGTTACACCAAGAAATCCATGCATGCAATCTGTCGGATTTATTCAGGCGTTGTATAAAACAAATAATGAATGTTTCACATTCGGTGACAGATGGAATGTCCCATTCCACTCGGCTTCGCCTCGTGGAATGGAACATTCAATCTGTCACCTCATGAAATTATTCTTACCATCGCACTCATAAACATTCATTATTTGTATAACAGCGAACATCATTTTTGGCTCCCAAATTTTTGTATTCAATACATGGGTCATTTCATAAATTTGGGGTCCAAAAGTGTGACATTTTTCTGGTGTCCCTGTTACACCCGACATGTGTCAAGTATCATTACAAGTTACTTCACACTATTTTTACAGGTACAATGTACAGTGGAACGGCGCTAAAACGAACATTGCGGGATCCACAGATTTTGTTCGTTATAGCGATCGTTCGGTATAGCCTTTTTTTGGCCACCGGTCCGCCGTGCCCATTTTTCACTATTGTTCTTTTAAACAGCGCCCTCTTGTGTCATATTTGAAGTGCACCCTCTTTTGATTGTAATTGAAGGTTTTATTGTACTACATATTTCCCCAAATTTAGCGGTGCCCTCTTTTGACCATTGTCAGTGTAGTACCATTTCTCGCACCTGCGCGCGGAGACACGAACCCTTTGAACATGTGCCGGCCATTGAATCATGTAATTACATGTTCATACTTTCTAAGCTTACCGAATTCTAAAGCAACAGTTGGCTTTTCCCTTCTATTCCTTGGGGAAATGATAGCCGCCTCTGTCACTCTTCAACATAAAGCTGCGGCCGTTTGGGAATTACAAACAGCCCAAATACCCGGTACATTTTTTTTTTAATCCGTTGCTTTTTTTTTCAACAACAATGTTCGGTAAGTTTTGTACACAAAATTTGGGAGCCAAGGATGGTGTTCGGTATAGCCGAATGTTCGGTATAGCGGCGTTCCACTGTACTTTGCTTTACACAATCACTCTTGGAGATAAAAGGTATTAAAGAATGTGTCCGGAATTGCGAATTTTTGTCAGATGTCACTATGTAACATAGCCCCACCAGTGTGGCTGGCGGATTTGACATCGGGCTGATCCTTAGCCACACGTCCTACCCATATGTTTGTGTGGTGAGAACTTCAACAATTCGTGCGGTGGGGTAGCGCTATCTGGACAGCGTTTTTAACGGTCTGGATGTGTTCTCTGTCTTCTTAGCTATTCCAAACTGCTAACAGCTAGTCATCTTACTCACCATTTTTCGAAATATTAGACATTAAACTTCGGCTCCATAGTCTTGCGTGCAAACGATTTCAACCGGTGGTAGCCATTTTAAAATGACGTCACTGGGTTTGAAACAGCTTGCCGACGGCTGTTTGATGAGAGCACAGCTAGCTAATCACGATTTCAGTGGAACATCTCGCGCGAATTTCGTGATAAGCTGTGATCTCATCGAACAGCCGTCGGCAACGAACCCAGTGACGTCATATACTTGGGTCATGTGGTCATGTCAAAATGGCTACCACCGGTTGAAATCGTTTGCACGCAAGACTATGGAGCCGAAGTTTAATATCTAATATTTCGAAAAATGGTGAGTAAGATGACTAGCTGTTAGCAGTTTGGAAAAGTTAAGAAGACAGAGAACACATCCAGACCGTTAAAAACGCTGTCCAGATAGCGCTACCCCACCGCACGAATTGTTGAAGTTCTCACCACACAAACATATGGGTAGGACGTGTGGCTAAGGATCAGCCCGATGTCAAATCCGCCAGCCACACTGGTGGGGCTATATGTAACAGGGACACTAAAAATTTCATCCTTTTGGAACCCAAATTTATAGAATGACACATGGTACATGTTCTGTTATTCACTCTAAAAGAACAACCACTATAGTGAGCACTTGTTGTGGATTCCATGAGGTCTGTTACAATTGCATTCTAAAGTATCATCTTCTATAATCCTTAGGTGTTGTAACTGGCCATCTACTGGGATTTTTGGGGCAAGACATTTTCTATGTCACATCAAATCATTTTTTTTTTTTAATGCAAGTTCCCCCGAACATGCCCGGTGCATGTTTCCCTTCATCTTACAATCTTTCCTGCTTCAAGAGGAATGTCTATATCTACCTCTTGTATCTTGGATAATTGTTCTTTGTGTAGCCCCATTATAAAAATAATACAGAATACATGCATGTGGAACTAGCTTACCAGAGTTGTAATCAAGTCAATCACAAGTCACCACAAGTCACTTCGCAATTCTGGTCTTGAGCCATGTAACAAGCTATTCAAACACACTATAGCATTCCTTTGTCATTGTTCATCCTATGTAGCTTGTGAGCCGACTTGTGATAGCAGGCCTCAAATTTAACGGCGGCCACGACGGCCAGTGCCGTCGATGACATTAAGTTTGCCGTGGTGCCCTTCACAAAATCGCACTCGTCACGGCCAGTCTTGCCGTGCCCTTTTCCCAACTGGCCGTAGTGCCCTCGTTGCCGGCCCACTCGTAGGACTACCCACCCGTGCCGTGGCGACGTGACGGGCCTGGCCGGGGCGCGCGCAGCGCGGCAACGGTGCACGCCGGCCAGATCGGTACCGGTATGTGTACTACATGTACATGTACGTACGGCTGCTGCAGCATGCATACGACACGAAGCTTGATATTGACTGGTTACGATCCCTCCATCAGCATTTTAATTCCGAATACAGGGGGCAGAAGCCAGATTTAATCTAAAGCACGTACACGTACGGTACGGCCAAGTTCAATCAGCGACTATTTGCCAACCACTGGTCGAATTTGCCTGGTACCCAGGTTATATTTTGTGCATACATGTAGGTAGGACCAAGTTGGTTGTCAAGTTCGCTCGGGCTTTCATCATGGCGTTGTGTACGTGCGGCGCATGGCATCATTTATTGTATGACCGATGTATTGTGTGTTGTTTATAATAACCTAAACTATCAAGTTTGTAAAAATGCCACGAAAAGAACGATTAAAGTGACAAACATTCATGTAAATGTACATGTACAACTATGGAGTTTTACAGAACTTGTAGAGTTTTACAGGGCTTCACAGAATATTTCTAACAGAAGTAATAATGACTGGCTTCCGTGCCCTTTCTAAAAAAATGCCATTGGCCTTGGTGCCCTGCAAAATTTTTCATTATCAAAGGCAAAATGGCTGTGCCCTAGAAATGTTATAATTTGAGGCCTGTGATAGACTTGTGATCTGCCTTTTGATCTGACTTGTGATTGACTTGCTTGCAACTCAAGAACTTACCATCGTATATTGGCCCGCAGGTAGACTGGGGAACATTATTTTCCCCTTGTCAGTGGACGTTACGCTGCACAACGGGATCTTGCCCAGTGCATTGGTGTAGCCCTTCACAGGAGTCACGTCACACTGGGATATATCCTAGATGAAAAAAAAAAAAAAGCCAATTCCACCGTCACTAACATTACATTTATAGATTGTCATGTCACTTTTATCGTTTTGCCCTGTCCCGACGAAATATATGAAGCACTGTATACTCAGTGCTTTCCGAGAGCCTGTGTGAAACAATTCACAGGCTTACTCGGACGGGATTCGAACCCACGACTTCCTGCTTACTAGCAAGACGTCTGCACTAGTAAGCAGGAAGTCGTGGGTTCGAATCCTCTTTTACAACTTGACCTCACATGACCTTTGACCTGAGTACTTGGCCTTTGACAGGACCATCATATAAAGTGCATGCATGACCCAAGTTTGATTGCAATTGGACTTCAACTTTGCATATAAGACCAATTTTACAATTCCAGCCGATTTTACAACTTGACCTCAAATGACTTTTGACCTCAATTCTGGCTTATTTATTGTTATTATTTTTGCGACTGACTAGGGTTACAAAGGGTTAGAAACTTTCCAGAAACTTTCCAGAAACTTGTAAATGTTCCACGACAAATTACGGGAATTTTCAAGCCGTCTATAAACTTTTGGAAATTTGGAAATGTTGGTAAATCTGAAAAATATGTTAAACTGTCTCTTTGTTTAAAAAAGGAACAATATTACGATGTTCTATAGCAGAAAAGTAAAAATGTATAATTTCTTTCACTGCGTAGTCTAACGAATTTGCAAGCCGCCCAACTTAGTTACTTACATCCTTGGAAACGGACTCCGAGAACAGCAAGAAATGGACATCTTTGATTGGGTCTCCTTCGCTCATCACATGACCTGTGACATCATAGCCCGAGATGACAATGGGCGGGGCTGGGGCACTGCTGTCCCTGGCAACCGTAATGGGTATACTAGCCTGTAGTACAGGCAAGAAAACGCAACAAATTTGATTGAATGAATGAATGATTGATTGATTGATTGATTGATTTGTGTATGGATGATGCCAAATGGCACCAAAAAAAACATTGCCACCAGGCCGGATGACATCTATAGCCGCTATTTCTGCATAATATCCAATCCGTTGTTGGATTATTGTGTTTGTTACGCTTGGCTGCACAAGCCTCTTGTGACTGTTTCACTTGGCAGCACAGGCCGCTGCGGCACCTCACTATAATAACCGTACTCAAGGAGTTAAAAACTCACTTTGTGGCCCAAGGGCAAAATAATATTAAACACAAATAAAAGACATTTAATATGACTAATATTTAACACAAATAAAAGACATTTAATATGACTAATTATAAATACATCCGTAATTTGAAATTTAGTTGTAGGTAGTTTTACTAGGAAGTGTCCTCAACCTATCAAAATTCAACACTGTGCATTATACCTACATGTACTGTACATGTATGGCACATTGTTTGAACTTAGACAAATTGGGGCTAGGGGTGTGCATTTAAAAGCGTAAAAGAACCGGGTGCCCGGGTACCCGTTAAAGAAACCCAACCCAAAACTTCCAATCCCGGAAGTTGTAATGTCTTTCTCTGAGATTCAAACAGCCCGGTTTCAGACAAAAGTCTAACAAATCTCATGCCTGTCCATTAAACATGATCCCTTCTCCGACTTTGCGTGTGCCGGCACGTGCATGCGCAGGCATATCACAAGTGTCCGGAAGCTTATAATACAGTTGTATCTATTGTGGAATGAGTCATGCTATAAATGTCTCGTCGAGGCTCTTATCCGACAAATAACATTCAAGCCTTTCCTTTTTCATTGTCTGGTAAGTTACTGCGCGATAATGTAAGGTTGTTCGGGTACTCGATTCCATAATCTGGAACCGGTTCCTGACATGAACAGTCGGGTGCTCGGGTACCCAGTTCCGATGCACACACCTAATTGGGGCATATAGCTGCATGTAAAGTAATGGTGCCAAGGTGCTACAGTCATGAACCCATCAAAATTCAACACAACATGGTGTTAGAGTTTATAAGGCTCCAGGGTACATCTCCCCCAGTACCACATTCTTTGTTCAGTCAAGCACACACCACTCAAGCAACCAAAAAAAGACTCGATTAAAAGGAAAAATGTGTGTGAAGTTTGTTCCATGAAAACTACTCTTGCATATGGTGTAAAAATGAAAGTCATAACTGCTAAAATTTACTGGCAAGTTCCTGGCTGTTTTCTCTTCTGGCCCACTTTATCAAACAGGAAGCTAGTTTGGCACATGAACAAATGGCAATCCGCACAACAGTACAAGGCAAATTCGGAGCAAATTTTCTGAAAATACTGTAACGGTGACACATGAATTTGATAGAACCATTAGAATGATCTGAAAAAGCCCTTTCTGTTGGTGTAACATTGGCAAGGAAAGGATCAAAATAAACATTCAAATGTAGAATCCCACATTACCGATTCCATAAAATTCGGCCCCGTACTTAAATTCAAGACTGACCTTTGTAAATGTCCATTTTGGATGGGCTGCTACTAACATGTACTCTCCAGGTAGGACCTGCTTAAACGTGTACCTAAGGAAAAAATAAAGTTGGTCTTTAAATACTTCGTTTTAAACCCTAACTCCCTACATCATTTTTCCTACATGTAACCTGAATCCTCCCATATCCTCCAATTCCAAAATCCTCCAATGTTTGTTACTGGGGACCACTGCCTGTACGAGGTGCGATCAGAACGTTCCGAGACTGCGCCTATAACAAGCAAAAACCGCACGTGATGTAAATCAGGCCGCCATCCCCTTCAAAGTGGTCCCCTTGTGTAGCGATACACCGCTCCCAGCGCTCCTGCCAGGCTTGGTACGCTCCCTGGAAATCCCATTCCGTAAGCGCGTCAAGCACCATCTGCGATTCTCGCTGGATCTCATCCACAGTGTCAAAACGGCGACCCTTCAGCTTGAACTTCATTTTGGGGAACAGAAAGAAGTCGCAGGGAGCCAAACAAGTTTAATGTCCTTCATCAACATGTAGCCGTTAGGGCTAGCTATAGGACAACACCTCAGGAATTCCAGATAGCAAAAGAGATCCTTTAAAAATTCTGAAATCCCGACAAAAAATCCTGACAAAGCTCACCCCTGGGATTTTGGTAGATTTGGGATGGTTAGGGTTAATCTACATAAAACTACAAAATGACGCAGATTTCTCTTTAACACACAACAGATTCTTGGAATATTTATTCGTTTTGGTTCCGCTTAAATACAAAAACAATATAAATATGAGTTGTTTTGTCGTGTTTTAGGGTTTTCTTTTATTGCAATCACCCAATACAAGGCTAAAAGCCACTCTAGTGAAAGGGTTACGATTAGGGCTGTCCCGAATATACCGAATATTCGATAGTCAAGCGAATATTCGAATACCATTTTGCCAGTTCGAACATTCGAAAAGATATATATGCACGTGCAGATCCGACTCTGATGCTATTTCAAATAGAAAAGTTACGGCGCTTAGCAGTGTCAAATGCAGCATTTTTGTCAATCGTAACTTTTAGTGGACGGAGGTTTATTGTTCCCATCCGTAAAACCCTGGATACAACAGGGGCATGTATACAAAATGCCGTTTGAACGGTCCATAATATCAATCGCCGTACATAAAACACTGGCGTGCTTTTACGCGCAATGTTCTTTTACCGGTGTGGCATGCACTGAAAAACTTGATCGGCGAGTATCGAATATTCGAATATTCGGTCAAACCCAGTGTAGAATATTTCGAATACTAAATTATTCGAAAATGAACAGCCCTAGTTTCGATCAGAGGAGGTAGGGTTGGCGACATTTTGAATTGCCAACCCAACCACCCTTACGGTTTTCCTGGGACAAGATCTAACTAGAGGCTAATTCTTCAACAGATTCCAGAGTAATTATCCTAATTTTCAGACCTATAGACCAAGGCTGGCTAACTTCCAACGTCGGTGTGACAAACTCCGCTCCCTCTTTTTAAATGGGGAGGTGTACATTAACCCTAACCATCCCTAACCTGCCAAAATCAAACACCCCATTGTGTTGAATTTTGTGTGATTGGGTACTGTAGAGCCTGGGCACCATCACTTTGCATGGGACTTGATGCCCTGATTTTGTCTAAGTACAAAGAATGTGCCATTGGTTTACTACACAGTGTTGGAGTTTGTGTGGTTAGGGAAGGATTCTAGTAAAAAGGCTTGGGCTGTTAGGGTTAAGGATGGGTATTTACGTTTAATTTAATCGACGTTCGGCAAAACTTTCATGTCGCGTTTAAACGTTTAGTCAACAATTGCAAAAAGGCTGCCGCCCGTCCCAGTAATTTGTGTAGGACGTCAGAGAGGTGCCGTCCGCGTCGAGCATTGATCGTGGCTCAGCAGCGTATTGAAAACAGCAAACACAAACAATTATATACACTGTGTACATGTAGTTCTAAAGGAGTTTGTATTTCTTTGTAAATTAAATAAATGTACAAAGATCCCAGATTCTTTGTAAATAGAACTGAAATGTAGATTGCGTAAATACAAGGTCAAATTATTTTTATTTGAGTTCCGTTTAAACGTTTGGGAAAATTTCTAAACAAATTTGAATTTTTTTTTTTCGTTTAAATGTTTAAACGTGTAAACGTCCCATCCTTAGTGTACATACATGTCATTGTATCGCATTACACGTGAGGACAGAAAAGAGGGTATAACAAAGGGAACAATACTGTCCTCACATTTATTTTTCTTTGTTCGGGAAAATGTGAGGACAGGCAAACTAGTGCTTAGTCTATGGGGATGGGTTATATCAAAGGGAAGCAATGGAAAGTCCTCACATGTATAGCGATACAAAAATCACAGTGCATGTACGTACGTGCCTAGGGGTGTGCATCGGAACCGGGTACCCGAGTGCCCGACCGTTCATGTCAGGAACCGGTTCCAGATAATGGAATCGAGTACCCGTACAACTTTACATTATCGCATAGTATCTTCCCAGTCAATGAAAAAGGAAAGGTTTTGAATGGTATTTGTTGGGAATTTTCAAAATTGATGGCGTTTATGCCGCTCACGAAAGTTGACAATAAAGGGAATTTTATGAATACCGTGGTTTTTGTAGTCTGGGCACAGATATTAGCCTCGACCAGACAAAATAGTGTACCTCATTCCACAATAAATACAACTGTATAAAGCTTCCGGACAACCGTCTTCTGTGATATGTCGGCGCATGCACGTGCCGGCACATGCAAAGGCAGAGAAGTGATCATACTGGACAGGCATGAGATTTCTCAGACCTTTGTCTGAAATTCTGAAATCAGACTTTTTGAATCTCAGAGAAAGACATTATTACAACTTCCGGGATTGGAAGATTTGGGTCGGGTTTCTTTAACGGGTACCCGAGTACCCCTATTTGTTTTCAATCGGGTACCCGGTTCTTTTACTACCCGTAAATGCACACCCCTACTCTCGACAGTTCTTCATTTTATGTGATTTTTATGTCTATTGATAAATAAATGTTTTGGGATTTTATGTGAAGTTATTAATGCAGAACGAGAAGCCGAGTTTCATGTTCTACATGACGAGAATAAATGAATTGAATTGAATTGAATTGAGACAGTGAAATAGGGTAACTGACTGACAGACAGATACGCTGCAGGACACACAGACTAACATGATCGACGGACACATGCTGACGTTCTTCATGCATCACTTGAGACGCAGAGCTCGGAGACAGGTAATACACAGCTAGACAGACAGAGAAATAGGGTAACTGACAGACAGACAGATACGCTGCATGACACACAGACTGACATGATCGACGGACACATGCTGATAGTCCTGATGCATCACTCGAGACGCAGAGCTCGGAGACAGGTAATACACAGCTAGACAGACAGAGAAATAGGGTAACTGACAGACAGACAGATACGCTGCATGACACACAGACTGACATGATCGATGGACACATGCTGATGTTTCATCATGCATCACTTGAGACGCAGAGCTCGGAGACAGGTAATACACAGCTAGACACCCCTATACGTGCCCAGTCCCCACCACACGTACATGCATACTGTATTCTACGTACTGATTAGGGCGAGCTTAAGTCTATCTGTTTATTTGTTTTAATTTGTATCAGGATATACATGTATACCTTCCATCTGCTGTTGTCTGTGACTGGACCAAGGCCTCGTCACTTCCTTTCTTCTGTAAAGATACTGTCACACCAGCCGGGCCCTCTGATTGGCCCTTGCTTAGCACCTGCATGCAAATCATGGGAAATAAACCGACACGATTGGCTTATCATTTCAACAATAACTGTGGACAATTACTTACATACATAGGAATATCGTCTGGCAAATCTCAGGCAAAACTTCAAACCTGCTTTTACTCGTTATGTCCTCTTCGCGAGTTTGACATGTTATGTCGCGTTCCTTGAATTCAACCCGCACGTGCATTTTAGTTTCACATGCTCTGCATATGTGTGTATATGCGCATTCCAAGCACGGGCGCACGAAAGAGCGTCACTTGAATGTCAACATATCTGCTTTATTTTGTCAAATTCGTGGGGACAATCTCACTTTTAAAATGTTGCCGATTTCTTAAAAAAAGGAACACAACTAGCTGGAATCAGAGTTGTTTTCGTGTCCCTGCAAGTCCTTTCACAAGTCCATGCAAGTCCATCACAAGCCCTCCAGTCCTAATCCCAATCACAAGCTATTCAAATGAGCTTTGACAAAGGCATTCCTTTGTCACTGTTCATCCAGTTACTTGTGACCGGCTTTATGAAAGGACTTCTGACTGGGCTTGTGAAAGGACTTGTGAAAGGACTTGCAGGGACTCGAATACAACTCTGGCTGGACTCCACAACACAAGACATCATTCGCTGAAGAAGAACAGAATTCATCTATGATATAGGACTGCTTAGTGACCCGCTCTGGAAAAAGGTATATTATGTCTCAAAATATGAAAAATTTGTTTCATGTATGTTTGGAAAGCCCGCAATGTAAGCTTTCAATTGGTACATGATAGAGCTCCAAAGCCCTTTCCGTTCTGGAGTTTTTGCATATTAATTAGTTCTATAGAGTTCAAATTGCACAACAGAGAAAACAGGCTTTGAAATAGCTTGTTCCAATACAATGCAATGGAACAATGTACTCTAAAAGGCTTATTTGTTTCACTTCATTCACTGAAATCAACATTGTTGCGCACCAAACCTGAAACTTTAGATATTTAAAATGTCATTAAAGGCAAAAACAAAAAATGAATTTTGACAAAAAATTTCACCCTCTCAACGTTGAAAGGGCCATTACACGTAAATGCATAGCGCGACTCAATGTATATCACCTTTTTCTGGAGCGCGTCACAAATGTCCTCTCGGTTGCATTCAGCATTTTCTTAACCCTAAGGCCGGGAATCCATGTGTCCGTATTGCGTTATGCGTAAAAATGAAAATTACGCGGAAAGCAATGGATAAAGCAAAACGGATAACGCAATACGCATTGCGGATGATCCATTGATTTCCGTGTAATTTTATTTTTAAAGTGAACAAAAAAACTGGCAGGAGCGGGATTCGAACCTGCGACCTCCGGGCTACCGTACCGGCGCTCTACCAACTGAGCTATCTTGCCCTATGTTGGCGGTCTCCCAAATTGTCAGTATCTTTGTTCGGGCGGGCGCTAGTCCGAAGTCATAAACCCAGAATGTCGTATAGCCAGGGATCACACCCAATTTTTACGATACAAGTTCACAACCTGGGAAGCGACATTGTGGGGATCACTCAATGAGGATACGACTTTTTAACTTATAATTCGTCAATTTTATTTTTACACAAAGAGCAATACGGACACACGGAATCCCGGCCTAACCCTCCTATAAAATCCAACATAATCCAGCAATGGTAAAAAGCTGTTGTAATTTGTTGGATTTAGCAGTCAACACAAACTACATGTGTGTTCGATATTGTATTCAGCAGGGTATATACCTGTACATTGTAATACCTGTTGGATTTTGTCATATTGAGGAGGGAGGAAGCAGACTTCTAGTACAATATCAGTTGGATTTTGTTGGATTTGGCAGGGCTCATACAAACTGTGCCTGTTGTATTTGGGACTCAGCAGGGTAGCTGCAAAATACCAAGGCTGACATGTATGTTGGGCGCGATCGGTCGATGTGCGCGATAAGCCTGTTCGATATGACGATATTTCCCGATATTTCGATATTTGTTTCATATCGAAAATCGTATCGGCCCCTTAAAAAAACACCGGAATATCGCTGAATTTGATATACCGAAAAATATCGCGATATATGTTCCTTTTGGCCGCATTAAGTGTGAATTTGTCCAGTTTACCTTGCTCGAAATTCCAGTTATTTCCAATTATTGGACGGTAGAATAGTATATAATGTATCATGATGTATCATGATGTACTATGGAGGAATAAAAAATACGTACATGCACTAAATGTGTCGTTTCTTTGACCGTTTTCTAGTAAACCCCGACTTGACATCTCCGTGCGATTTACCCTCCGCGCCGTGCGTTGTCAAGTGCAAACAACCGCACTGAATGCTACCGTCTCATTCCCAGTGTACAATGTACGTACCTATAACACGCTTGCGAACTCGTCTTGAGATCGAGGGGTATGGCAATTGTTTGCAATAAGGTCAACCCCTGTGGCGCATCTGCGCGTGCGCTTTGCTTTGTTGCTAGCCTTGGTCAAGTGCAAGCAACCGCATTGAATGCCACCATCTTTTCCCAGTGTACAAGGCACACGTACGTGTAGTTACGTGTAGCGAACTGCGTCTTGAGAAAAGATTAAAACACGTGCCGCGCATCGATTGTACATTGTGCAATGTCATGTCGTCTTCACAAAATATACGACACGATCGTTTTTTGACAGCTCACATGTGATCGTCCATGGTATTATCATCTGTTACTAATCAACAATGCTGAAATAGAAACAAATGCTAGTCTTTCTGGAGTGCCATAAAGAAGCCAACTTAAGGTAAATGTCGTAAACCCCAAATACTCAACCCGGCCCCTGCCGCGTGCCGGCCCCGACGGTCCTTGCCAGCCCCGGCCCGATTCGCGATCTCGGTGGCCAGCCCAGATATTACATTTTAGCGGATCTGAGCTCAATCCCGCGGCGGGCCCGATCCCGGTGGCCCCGATCGCACGATGCCGTGGTGACTCCATCATGTATTTTTCTTTTATTCCTCCGTTCTTCCGGTAAGGGAAAAAGTGACGTCATCACGATAATATCGAATATCGCGATATTTTTTTGCCGATATTTCGGTATCAAAATAAATGGATATCGAACAGCCTTAGTGCGCGATCGGTCGATCGTGCTGCGCCATCAGTTGATTCCGACGTATATCTTGGACTTTACTTACCTTTTTAAAAACAATCCTCCAGAGCCGTGAATTAGAAAGAAAATGTGTTCGACCAGTGGCAGCGCGATCGGCCCATAGCGCCACGATCGACTGATAGCGCAGCACGATCGACCAATCGCGCACATCGACCGATCGCGCCTAACATGTACATGCAGGTTTGTACACTACAGAATCCAACAAAATTTGCCGTTAGATTTTGTTGTATTTAGCAGGCTTCTCATTTCAGTTTTGTTGGTAATTCTTTAATTCAGGAAGGCCATATAAAACACACATGGAGGGAGTGAGGCTTAACTGTGTTAAAGTTACAACCCAACACAGGTGACCAACAACAATCTTTGAATTCATCTTCCTACCTTGCCGCTGAGCAAGAACCCAGTGAACTTAAAATTGATGTCCTCGCCTCGACTGCACTTGTCCGTTTCTCCATCGATGTGTAAATCAACACTGGTGGGTTCTGTTCAAAATTAAGGTCAATTAATTGTTTTTGTTTTTTTTGTTTCAATCCGCTTCAACCCCTAGCCTCTGGCTGTTATTGATCAGGGCTCGAAATTCCAAAAACAAATTTACTTGCGCTTTGCGCAAGTTGGCATTTGAAACAACTTGCGCTAACAAAATTTAACTTGCACTAATTTGTGTAATTCAATGTATGTATGACATATGAAGTAAGGGCAAAGCTTAGTTGTTAAAGTGTACTTACCCTTTGCAATGCTTGTAGAAAATGCAAGAAAAAAAGTCACAAAATATCTCACTTCTCCGTCATTTAAACGCCGATCAGTGCGCGAAACGATGTCAACAACGTTTACGTGTAAAATCCCCGCTCTACGCAACGTTACATTGTATGAATGGGAGCGAAGTTTACACAATGCCCAGCAGCATGTCTGGTCCCCAACGCAAGACATGCATAAAAAGGCAACGATGTACTGTACATGTACATGCAGTCTGCACCGTTCTATGTACATTAACATTGCACGGATTTCGTTCCGATCTGCATGCAGGGATTGTGCGAGCGCTTGAGTAGCTGCTGGGCCGGGACACCGAGGACAGACAGACAGAAAAGCTACAGTAAAACACGTTTGTTAAACTTATTATTTTAATCAAATCATACAGGTTATCATTGTGAAATATCAGACAAAAACCGGTACTTTTCCAACTTGCGCAAAACGCAAGCTTGAGTCGAGGATAACTTGCGTTCCGTTATTTTTCACTTGCGTTGCGCAAGCACTACAATGGCAATTTCGAGCCCTGTTGATGGGAGGATGGTATGTCAAGAATGGCGCTGTGCAGACAAGCGTTTACACAAACATTAGGCACCACACTGAATAGAGTGGTCATATTCATCGCACTTGGAGCCGCCCCGAGCACCCCACCCCCCCCCCCCCCCACCCCCCACCCTTTCTTGTGAATGAAAGCTTCGTTTCAAAAAGCTCCATCTATTCATTACACTCTCATTCAAGAACAATATACATAAATGTACATGTAACTGAAACATGATTGGATTGAGTACGCGCAGGAATGCGCCTGTAGATGTCAACCGGCCAGGTGGTCTTTTGCAAACCGCGGCTTTGGCCGTTGTCCGTGTCCAAGAGGTTTAAAGGCTTTTGCTGTAATTTTCAGAAATAAATGGATTTGGGGGTTAGTATTTTATAGCGTGCTTGCAAATACTGTATCACTGACCTGTTTAAAGTTCTGTGCATAATGCGTGGGGGAGGGGGGGGGGGGGGGGGGAGAAGAGAACAAAAAAAATGTTGTTCTTGTAGTCTGGTACCCTGACCATACTTTAGAAAAATCGGAGCAATTTATAGAGTCAAAGGATTATCAAGTCGGGGAACTAGACTATTTCCAACGATTGTCGCCCGGGAATCACTGGGAAACGTGATTTCACAGGATGCTTGAGACTGCTATTTACTTTACAGTCTAGTACGGTATTTCTTAATAATTCGATAGTTTTGTTTTTTGATCTTTGCAAATGTTGTATGCTACATGTACCCTTAACCCTAACCCTCTAGGGTATTTTGGCTAGAAACCCTGCCAGACGCATCAGATTGCATACTTTGTCACATTGACTTGTGTGCAGAGTGCAGCAAGGTCAAGCTGTCACCACAGATGCACTGTGCTGCGTCTGGCAGGGTTAGGGTTAAGGTAGTGTACACGATTGGTAATCCTCCAATTTTTGTTTTACTGAATTATTACGAAATACTATACTAGACTAAGTTAACATGGTTAATAGTAGTCTCAATCATCCTGTGAAATGATAGCACCAGGTGTGCTGTCGTTGTCCAGAAAAGTGGAAATGTATATCGTTTTCCAACGATTTCCAGCTGGAAATCGTTGGGAAAAACTCCGTTAGTCAAGGCGCGTGCGGCTACCTGGATGAGTGGCGCGCCCCAGACATGATGGCGCCATTACATATCTGGGGCGCGTCACGCACCCAGATAGCCATGCGCGCCTTGACTAAGGCTATCATCCGCCTGACGGTTGAAAACGAGCGCCGTTTTTCTCTTGTTTTTTCGCCATCCAACAATGCAAACATTTGAACAGGTGAGTGGAACGATATTTTCTATAAAATACTAACCCCAAATCCACCCATTTCTGAAAATTGCAACACTGACCAATCATGTACACTGCCTTTAACCCCTTGAGTACGGTATTTTACGGGAGACGTCGGGGTGCCGCGGCGGCTCTGGCAGCCAAGCGAACCGCTACAATGTGTTTGTGCAGTCAAGCGTAACCTATACACAATAATCCAACAATGGATTGAAACTGCACAAACGGCGGCCAATGGCGTCATCCGGCCTGGTGGCACTGTTTAATCCAACAATGGATTGAAACTGCACAAACAGCAGCCAATGGCGTCATCCGGCCTGGTGGCACTGTTTAATCCAACAATGGATTGAAACTGCACAAACAGCGGCCAATGGCGTCATCCGGCCTGGTGGCACTGTTTAATCCAACAATGGATTGAAACTGCACAAACAGCGGCCAATGGCGTCATCCGGCCTGGTGGCACTGTTTAATCCAACAATGGATTGAAACTGCACAAACAGCGGCCAATGGCGTCATCCGGCCTGGTGGCACTGTTTAATCCAACAATGGATTGAAACTGCACAAACAGCGGCCAATCGCGTCATCAAGCCTTGTGGCACTTTTTTTTTGCGCCATATGGCGTCATCCGTATGCAAGGGGTTAAAAGACAAACACTGCAATTCCTCTATTCACAGCCAGGGTTCTCCACAACACGTTTTTGCAGCGGGGCCCGTGCACATTTGTGTTTTCCTCTTTATTCATCAATATTAACATAAATTTCTAAAACAGAAAATAATTATATAATAGAAGCCAACAAACCAAAAACCCAAAACAAATCGCCTCTTTACATAGCGCGACTTGTTACAAATGTGTAGGGCTATTCATTTAGTATTCGAATATTCAAAACTGGGTTTGACCGAATATTCAAATTTTTCACTGCATGCCACACCAGTAAAAAAAACATTGCACGTAAAAGCACGCCGGTGTTTTACGTATGGCGATTGATATTATGGACCGTTCAAACAGCATTTTGTTTGCATGCCCCTGTTGTATCAAGGGTTTTACGGACAGGAACAATAAACCTCCGTCCACAAAAAATTACGATTGACAAAAATGTGGCATTTGACACTGCTAAGCGCCGTAACTTTTCTATTAAAATAGCATCAGAGTCGTATCTGTACGTGCATATATATCTTTTCGAATATTCAAACTGACAAAGTGGTATTCGAATATTCGCTTGACGATCGAATATGGAATATTCGGTATATTCGGGACAGCCCTACAAATGTGGGAAAATTCAAAGTGTAATGGTCAATATACATGTAGTTGAAAAAAATGATTGGATTGAGTATGCGCAGGAATGCGCCTATAGACGTCAATGGCCAAGATTGAGTTCCTACCAAAGCTCCATCCCGTGGGTGGTTCCACCTTCAATGTGAAGTCTCCTTTGTCGTAGATCGGGATCATAAAGTAGCCATTGTTGGGGGCACAGTCCGTCTGGTACTTCAGTGTTCCTGCCCTCGTGTAAAGCTTGATCTGTTGCATACAACGGTGGAAAGAGAGTTGATGTACGTGTACTACGTGTCATAAAAAAAAAAACATGTTGTACTTTTGATCCTAAATAACCGTGTTGTTTACCAATGGAATTAAACCAAAATTTCAGATCATGTAAACAAGGCATGACAAATTTTATGTAGCGAGTTTCATCAGCTTTGTGCAAGAGGGTGAGATTTAAACGCCATACGAAAAAAAATACTTAATTTCAGAATCTGCCACTTTCGACTTGGCGTCCTCCAATGTCAATACAGCGCGGAAGACGGTGGCGGAAGGCGTGTGCTGCGGCTGAAAGCTTCTGAAGGAATGCAGGATCACCCCCGATGTCATTGCACACCTCCTCGATCGTTTGGCGCAACACATCAAGAGTTGCAAAGGGATGTCTGACAGACTAATTCCTTGAGATAGCCCCGTAAGACGAAGTCACACCGTCTCCAGCGCTGTATCGACATCGGAGGACGCTAAGGTGGTCCCACAATGCGCATGTGTTAAATTCAATCAGAATGGGCGTTTGCGTAACATCACCTGACATTACGTCAGCAATTGTATCCTGAATAACCGTTGGGTAATCATTACATTGTGTACCTTTAGGATACCTCTATTTTTTACGAGTTCCGTTCAAAACTAACTTTTTCAGATGACTTTACAGTACCAAAGTGACTTTTGCATGCTAAAGCAGTCTTTTTTTCTTTAGATTAACTTAGCTTGAAAATTCCAGCTCTAGGCTCATGACATGTGAGATACGCCATTTAGAGCTGGAAGGACTTCCATAGGGTTCGCAAGGGTCGGTTTTGATATTGCCGATATCTTCCATTTCCCTGAATACATACGTGTATATCAACCAAACACTCACCTTGCCGGCAGAGTAGTAATTCATGTAGCTTGTCATCCCCTCAAAATGAGAATATGATCAAGTTAAACCCGAAAAAAAAATGAATTTTTCGTGCAACTTCGGTGCATTTACAAACCAGCTGTGTACAAAGTAATGGAGCGGATTTGTGAACATGAACGATGTTTTCCGATCGATTATCGGCCAGCGGCACTACGCGCACCTCGGGGCTCGATATCCAACGACTGTTTGCTGAAATACTGACAGCGATCAGCAAACAGCCGTTGTATATCGAGCCCCGAGGCGCGCACAGTGCCGCTGGCCGATAATCGATCAGAAAACATCGTTCATGTTCAAAAATCCGCTCCATTACTTTGTACACAGCTGGTTTGTGCATGCACCGAAGTTGCACGAAAAATTCATTTTTTTCAGGTTTAACTTTAGCATATTCTCATTTTGAGGGGATGACAAGCTGCATGAATTACTACTCTGCCGGCAAGGCGAGTGTTTGGTTGATATATTCAGGGAAACGGAAGTTAGATATCGGCAATATCAAAACCGACCCTTGCGAACCCTATGGAAGTCCTTCCAGCTCTAAATGTCGAATCTCACATGTCATGAGCCTAGAGCTGGAATTTTCAAGGTAAGATTAACTCATGTTTGTTGTAATTTTAAAATGCACTTGTGACTTTCCTACCTTTTTTTGCAGTCAGAGACGTTGCCGTTTTACCCCATAATTTCCCTCATCAATCAAAACCCTGCCCTCTTTCCATAAAATTAATCTTGCTCATATTCAACATGATACTTAGAGAACTATTTTAGTACTTAGACGATTCCAAACACACAGAGACCCCGTTCCCACTAGATCCACCAATTGGGGGATCTGATCCACCTTTTGCCAAATTGCCGGATCAGATCCCCCAATTGGTGGATCAGATCCTGCAATTGTGTTAGTGGGAACGCTAACCGTTATAAGGTGGATCAGGATCTGATCCACCTTTCTTGATCCACCTAAAGACCAGGATACAGATCCCCCAATTGGTGGATCAGATCCTGCAATTGGTGGATCACGATCAAGTGGGAACGCAAAAGGTGGATCTGATCCGGCAATTTGACCTGTCAACATCCGGCTGGTGCACGAGTGGCGCGAAAAGTTTGCGGTCTGATGAACGAAGAAATACGTTTAGGCGTGTAGCTCATGTGAAAATTTCCCACGTGCACGACATGCACAATAAACAACTACTGAACTACGGGCTGTATACAAAATGTGTCACCACGCGTGCGCGATGCAAGGCGTACATGCATCCATTCAGCGTACATGTGTATTCCTTTCGTTCCGTACTGGAAAGTCGTCCGCTTCTAAGCTAAACCTTTTTCATTCGTGTAATTTTACTTATTTTTCCATCCACAAATAATTCCGTGTTAGTGTATAGCCTGCAGCGTGTCATAGAACAACAACAACCGTAGCAAAGTTTGAAGAAAATACGTTTTACGATCCGATTCGAGCCAGTACTTATAATATTACGATTAAGTTTGGACTGCTCTCCGCATCCATGGGCAAAATCAGACCGAGAAGCATTTGGATTTCTTCCTCCATGTTGAAACTTCGAACATCAAAACATCGCACATGTATTTGACCCGTCCCAGCATGCAACGCAGCCACACAGCGCGCGCTCAGCAAGCAAGCGCATGCGTAATACCGAACTCAGTGACCTTTCGGACTCGACACTTCCGTTCGAAAAGGTGGATCAAGCATAAGTGGGAACGCGACTTGCGGTTTCGTTGCGGTTAGATAACGGTCACACCAAAATGCCGGATCTTGATCCACCTTTTCCCAATTCGAGTGGGAACGCGGTCAGAGTGACTTTTCCTGCCTCCTGTATCGTCGCAAAATATTGAGGAATGTTCTGAAACATAAACTGTCTCCTTCGTTCTCTTAAAGGGGCTGTGTCGTCACGATCATAGCAGGCTTGTGGCTGTACACTGAATCCCGAACTGATGAACGCAGATGAACCCAGTAACTGCAAATAATACCCCACGACCGCGCGCTGACCCACAGGGCGCGCGCGCGCTGACCCACAGGGCGCGCGCGCGCTGACCCACAGGGCGCGCGCGCGCTGACCCACAGGGCTCGCGCGCGCTGACCCACAGGGCTCGCGCGCGCTGACCCACAGGGCTCGCGCGCGCTGACCCACAGGGCGCGCGCGCCAGATCAGATTAAAATTGCAATGACTGCTGCATGCATCATCCTGTAGTTATGATACATACTGCATGTACAAGTATTTTGTATGTGTTTGTGTCACCAAAAATATACGATAGGCCTACAGTCGAACATAGTCCGTGACACCCCACCCACCGGCCAAACGCCAAAATGTACCATGACAGAACCAAACGAAAATAAGTAAATAAGTAAATCTGTATTTATAATTGTAAAATAAATAATGCACCAGCCCCTTCCTATACAAAAATAATGTTGTAGGCCTATGTATCGAAATAAATTTTGACTAAAATCGGCTGTGCGTGCAATGATGAGCAAATCAAAGTAAAACAGCTATACTGATGGCGATATTGAGTCCACGACCTTGTGTTACATTTGACGGCAGGACTTTATGGAAAGTTACATCATAAGAGTTATTTCAACACTATCAAATAATAAACACATTAATAACAGTTATTACCAATAAATAATATACGCCAATGAAATGAGATTTCACCAGTGGCGAGTAAATCCGTGTCGAAAAGTGGGGATGATTATTGAATTTGTCAACGAAGTACTGCATCTTGAACTTTTTCTCAACGGGGGATACCCCCGCCCCAAACACCGCTTGAAATTTGAAACATTACTTTGTGTACAATTTCCCCTTTTTAAATTTACGAAACAAAAACGAAATACAAATCGGCGGGCCCCTGAACTCCTTCCCCGTGTTTACGCCACTGGCGCACAGATCCCCACATCACTATGATAAAGATGACTACCGAAGAAACAAAGAAATAAACACCCCGACAAATATTCAAACAACCCTAATTTTCACCTGTTTTGCACGAATTATTCGCTTATTACTTTTTATGACATGAACAATTCACATACCGAGTACATGGATCGGATGTACTGTACATGTAATGTATGTACTGTACATGTTGACTATACATTACATGTAGACTTGATGTGCGGAAATATTGTTTCACACAGCGAGTTGTTGACAAGTGGCATTGGAATAGCGACCAAGTGAAGTTGTTTCAGCTCCATCTATCAACTGTAAAAAATAATGTAGGGCCTACTTCTAAGTTCTAGATTTTAATTTCTTTTTTCGCTGCTAAAGAACTGTCTGCAGCCACTACCCCTCTTTTAGTAGCATGATAATTTTGTTATTGAAGTGACTGGTCAAAATAAGCCTGAAGCTTTTTATCGACTAAGTTTACAAGCAAGATACGAACAAGATACATCCAAATGAATGTACACATAATACATAGACCCTTTTACGGATACCCCGCCTGTGGGATTTTGTGTAGAAAATTTAGCGCGAACTGTCCCGATCCCACAGCGACAAGACACGTTGCAGTTTTGCTGTGCACATTTATATGGACAAGCACCCCGTGTGCCGAGTCGTCCTCTCTGATATGGCAAGAGTTTCGGCATGTACATGTCATAGGTTCTCCAGCGTAAGGTTCTACTTCTATATCGCCAACCTCGAATTCTATGCAACTTTCAGACAAATATTCCATGGCACTTGTGTACATGTGAATGAAATTTTATGAAATAAACAGATGAAATTTGAACGTTTTTTCTAATAAACTTACTCTTAGAGAACTGAGTGCCACGCGTACAATGTGTGCTACTTGTTTATAAGTATGTGTGTACACGTATGTGTATTTCAGTACGCAGACACTGGACATGCGTGCGTGTTCCAGGGGGTGTAGTTTCCAAAAGCCAATTCTCAGAACAGCCATAACAAACGGATGGAGGTTAAAAATAGCACATAACCGAAATGAAGCGCAAGGGGGCGCACTCCAATATTTGATTCGTTAACGCGAGATGGCGCGACGACACAGCCCCTTTAATATGGAACGGGGTCCTAAAGGTAAGGATTACCAACCTTTGACCTTTGAGATACCGAACTCAAAGCCCTAGACAATTGAAGACAATCAATGTACACAGTGACGCAGCGATGATGGTCTTTCAGACTGCAGTGCCTTGCTAAGTTGCTTGCCTTATCTTGCTACCATTGTCGATTGGCTACCGGTCATGCTATTTAGCGTCAACAAGCGTCAACAAGCGTCAACAAACCCGATCAGCGTCAACAAAGCGTCAACAAGCTCAAAATGCACATTTAAGCTTCACAAAAGCTATACTTGTATTCAACAAACTCTCGCATCTCGTATTATGTAAGAAATTGGCTGAATTCTCGTTCACAATCCCACATAAAAACGAAATTTTAAGACGACAAAATTACGATGAATGGGCGCCGCCATCTTTGTTTTCTCTTTTGCGCATGCGCGATTGCACCATGTCCCAGAAAAACAAGATCATGAAGATGGCTGCCGGAAAAAAGCACCGTTGATGTTGTACTTTTTCGCTTAAAAATCACACATTTTAAGATACTTTTAAATACTAATGATACTTTTAAATAATCATAGGAGCCCACTAAATATTGTGAATAACATGTTTAAGCTGAACAGTGCTTTTATAAGTTGTTGACGCTTTGTTGACGCTTGTAGTTGTTGACGCTGTTGAGCGCAATCTTCAAAGGCGCGCGTTTTTTAAATTTGCGCGCGCAATTTTTAAAAAACGCGCGCTGGGATTTTTTCATTTAAAGTTTGTGCGCGCAAACTTTAAATGCGCGCTACGGACAACAACCGAGGCACGATACTGGCACGAACTACACGGTAGACATGAATTTCACATCGGCGTCAGACGCATGGCGGCCGTATACCATCATGGCACAATCGGCAGTAGATGTTGACGAGTTTGACGAGTTCTGTAGAGGGCATTTTTTATCAGATTCCTCTACAACAAGCTTGACGGTAGGAAGAGGAAAGGGAGAAAAGATTTTTGCCTTCTTCAAGGGGTTGGAACTTTCTCCCATTCCTCCGACTACTTTCACCTATTATCATGAGGCAACAACACACTCCAATGTACATCAGATACATCAGGAGCAGCATAATGCAGCAAATCAACATGAAACAGAATGGGAATTGTTCGGCGGTCAAGTGCTTCTCGCTAAGGACAAAGAAAGTGGACTGGATCCAATGTGATCACTGTGACATGTGTGGTACCACTTTGCATGTGTTCACATTGGATCCAACGTTGAGACGTACTACTGTGATGACTGCCGATCTCATGGCTGCTAATTTTCTCATTGAGCCCCATAATATGTACTGCTTATGCCCCCGAGAAGGACAAGTTTCTCTTTATCACATAAAGTATAAAAAGCCAGTTCTTGCCGTCTTTAATAACTTCTGGTAGTGTCGAGTTATTGTTTAGTATAAAAAGCAAGTTCTCGTCGCCTTCAATAACTTCTGTTATTGTGTAGCATTTATGTATTTGATTTGCAAGTATGTTGACTTTGTGAACTATGCGAATACAATTTTCGATGTGAATTGTATTGAATATACTTTGTCGCATATCTTTGTGGTGATCTTCAAATATCATCTGTTATTACCTGAGATTCTGTGATTCAACCTTTATGAATTTTGGCTTTAAAGTTGGGTCATGTTTGGCTCGACAAGTTGCCTTCGCATGATGACATTAAGGCGGTCTGGGGGAAAATACATTTTTGGAGGTGTTTTTTTTTCATTGAGAAATATCTAAAACTGAACGGCAAACTTTCCAAATTTCCAAAGAAAATGGAAGATTAAGGAGCAATCTATAATTTGCATTGTTCACAGCAAATGAGAGACTACTGGATAAGATTCTTTTTTACTATGAAGTTAAGTGATATTACACTAAGGGTATGGTCACATGGTGCACCCCCCGCGGCACGTACGGAACTTGACAAACGTACAATGCCAATCTTCGGTCCCGACTTTATTTTATGTAGACAGACATTTCCATCGGTTTTATAATTTTTGTAGAAAATGAATTGTTTTAATTTCCAACAAAGAAGGGAACGAGAATGGCGATTTTTGTGTTAAAAAAGAGAGGTCCCGACTATACCCAGCACGATATGGGGCAGAGGGGTACCCCCCTTTTTGTCCCTATACCCTATACACTCTCCAGACTATTGTTACCTAACACATCCCCCCTAGGCTTCTGAACAGAATTCCTGAGATTCCGGGAACACAATGACCAACACAAAAGAGGGGGGGTTCGCTTTGCCCCATATCGTGCATCATCATATGGTCCCGACCGCGATCAGGCAGCACCATATAATAGTTCTATTATATGGGCAGCACGTTGATCGATCGCGATCACTAACCCTTCCTCCATGGACCAACAAACAATTGCCCTTATTTTTGAACGCGTGAGGGCGCTGTTTTTTGTCTACATTCCTGAATCCACATAAAGTGTTCAAGTATCAGAAACCACATTCGGGCTCCAGACATTAAAAAATATGGGCAATGGCCTTTCCATTTTTAAAACCGCACAGGTAGGTATGGGCGGCCAAAAGTTACAAACACTTTCAATTTGTGAACATAAATTGTGATCCAAATAAAAAATGTCAGACAAATCTTTTGAAAGGCAAATGCATTATGTCATTTATTAGCTTGTTCCTAATAATTGAGCACTGTTTTAAATATTTTCTAGTATTTTTACAAAGTTTGTTTTATTCTTTTTTTGTTTCACACTATTGGTTTTCCATACTTTGGTCAAACCTTGAATTGTATCCCAGCATCCCTTGTCAAGCGCTTTGTCACAAGAAATGTAGAACTTACAGGTCGTGTGCAACCCATTCACTGTTTGAATAATAAAGATCGCGTGATTTTCAAAAATTGCGCACCAGCTATATTGCGCAAATTTTAAATTTACGCAAGCAAACTAAGTTTGTGCGTTCAAAAATTGCGCAACGCGCATTTTTTTAAAAACGCGCGCCTTTGAAGATTGCGCTCAACAACGCTAATAAAAATTAGCATGAGTGCTACTGCTAGGCTTCAACCCAACCTACCTCAATGCGAGAGAAATTTATCTCTACATCTGATTTCACAAAGCCACCACATCCTAGGAAGTCATCTGCTTCGATCACTGAGAAATAACTGCAGATCGCAAGACTTAAAAGAGGATAAAATCGCCACCCCATGTTTGTTCAGTTATTGTTTCCAAACACTGCAGTACCCGTACATCTACGATGACCAGTAACCAGACTACAGTAGTGTCGATTTCGTAATATCCGATTACAATTGGCTTCGATGATTACCACTAAATTCGCGCACAGCAGATACAAAAATTGGTATCGAATCACCGAATACTACGTTGCTACCAATCGTTTCAAAGTAATCGTTAGCCAGGGAGTTCGTCTAGTGCCAAGAATCATGTCCAGCCGGTCGCGTTGATATTATCGCACGTGTGATAAAATGAAACAATTATTAGGGCGCCCTCTTTATATTCCTGCGTGCAATTTACACATATTGCTGATGAGAGGTCGCGGAAACGTGCCTTTTCATCCCACATGGCTTATTCCATAAATCTGTGGTCCAAACTAGCGTGACATTTTGTTGGTGTCGCTGTTTGTTACACCTAACCATGGGCGTCGCGAGGGGTGGGGGAAAGCCCCCCACCCCCGGGAAATAAAAAAGGAGAAAATAAAACTTTCAATAAAAAAGGAAGACGAGGTGCCATTGTATTTTAACAACATGGGGCGTCCGGCGTGTCACACTATGAACCCCTTGAATGTGATTTCCTATTTAGAATGGACACGGGAGGATTAAGAGGATGTGATTTTAACAATGAGGGTCCAAAATCACATCCAGATTCCAGAATCACAATGTGGTTTAAGCTGTGTAAACCCAGAAGTCACAATGTACTCTTTGTCAGGGTCACAGGCTTCATGTGATTTTAAATAGAGTAGGATGTGATTTTGGACCCTCATTGTTAAAATCACATTCTCTTAATACTCATGTCCATTTTGAATAGGAAATCACATCCAAGGGATTGTCAATGGTGGTGGGGTGGGGTGGGAACCCACCCTCGAACAAAAATTGCGAATGATAAATTGCGAATTTGCCAGTGAAAGCACAAGAATTTGGGGATTTTGCCCCGCTCTGGAAAAAATCCTGGAGACGCCCATGCACCCGACCTGTGTAATTTCCTATCAAGTATCAGTAAAATCGACTTCACACCTATTTCTTTGGCAGGTACTTTGCTTTACATAATCACTCTTGGAGATATATGGAAGGCATTAATTAAAGAATGTGTCCTGAATTGCAAAATCTTATACATGTTTAACAGAGACACCGAAAATGTCACACTTTTGAACACAAAATGTATTGAATGACCCACGTATACGTGTATAGCAGGCATCTTAGATGCTAATTATATATCTTTGTTATTGGATAAGCATGGGTAAACAGTTTGTGCTTATTTTTGAATGAGAAAAATATACCTCGAAGATGCATGGCCGCTACGTATGAGGTCTACAGGCTACAGCTGGAATAATGTAGCCTCACACGCCTCCTCATATCACTGTAAAGCAATAGAGGAATTTTACATTAGCCCCTTCTGCGCACTTCCGGGTTGAAAGCGAGAATGT
This sequence comes from Hippasteria phrygiana, assembly GCA_037893225.1. NCBI lineage: Eukaryota > Metazoa > Echinodermata > Asteroidea > Valvatida > Goniasteridae > Hippasteria > Hippasteria phrygiana. The sequence continues at coordinate 101,953 of JAZGUH010000621.1, forward strand.
CAGTGGCAAACAAAACAACGCTTTTCAGCACATTCATTCATGCATGAATTAATCAGGCCATAAAAGGAAGCGCAGGCGCACGATCAGCATAATTTGTTTACTGTGACATTGAGATCCTCGTTTTCAAACGCGGAAGTGCGCAGATCGGCGCTAAACTCGTCGTTGTGGGATTCCTCTCTTAGTACATGGATGTTTCCTACCCACATGATTAGTGTGATGTCTGGTGAATATTGGTCGACGTTGTGTCATCTAAAACGTACTATTGGTAATATTGTTTAAGATTTGTTTAACCCTAAAGAACCGGGTGTTTGGGCCTCTACAGCCGGGAAGGGGGGGGGGGGGGGGGGGGGGACTGACTCTCCCACCAGTACCCATGGCTCTGCTAACCACAGCTTTCCGCGCTTATGATCACCATTTTGCGCTAACAGTGCTTGCAGAAAAATTCTGCGCTAACCCTGTAAGCACAGAATCCTAAGTTAGTTGCGGGATGTACACATGCTCATGAGCCTAAATTCCCCGCCAACGCGTGAAATTCGCTTGCCGTAAGCACAGAATTTTCTGCTACAGTAAGCGGGGATTTTTCGCTAACGGTAAGCAGAGCCATGAAATTGGGCCCGGGGCCCAATTTCATGGCTCTGCTAACCACAGCTTTCCGCGCTTACAATCACCACTTTGCGCTAACAGTGCTTGCAGAAAAATTCTGCGCTAACCCTGTAAGCACAGAATCCTAAGTTAGTTGCGGGATGTACACATGCTCATGAGCCTAAATTCCCCGCCAACGCGTGAAATTCGCTTGCCGTAAGCACAGAATTTTCTGCTACAGTAAGCGGGGATTTTTCGCTAACGGTAAGCAGAGCCATGAAATTGGGACCTGGGCCCAATTTCATGGCTCTGCTAACCACAGCTTTCCGCGCTTACAATCACCATTTTGCGCTAACAGCGCTAGCGGAAAAATTCTGCGCTAACCCTGTAAGCACAGAATCCTTAGTTACGGGATGTACGCATGCTCAGGAGCCAAAATTCCCCGCCAACGCGTGAAATACGCTTGCCGTAAGCACATAATTTTCTGCTACAGTAAGCGGGGATTTTTCGCTAACGGTAAGCAGAGCCATGAAATTGGGCCCAGATCTTGCAAAACTGAGTAACGCGTAACGGGTTTCAAACGAGAATAATTATATGTGTGTAAAATTGTATTCCAACTTCTGTTAGTATCATACACAATCGTCACAGTCTTAGTTCAAATTTGTGTGGGGCTATGGCTACTGTGCTACCCGGTACCCCTCAAACTTGAAGGATTGCAGGCACGTGCATTATTTCTTTAAATAAAGAACCCGTCTGAATCAGCTAAAAGATATCGATTGCCCCATAAGGGGTCCAAAATACAAATTCAAGTGCACCTGGCGAACTGCAAACACTATCAACCAGATCCCTCATTTTCCACATTGTGCTAAACTTGTATCAATATAGGGTATACATTCAGCAGCCATTTTTAGAGGTTCCGCCCTAACGCTGTCCTAATGTACTACTGCGTTCCATAGTTATCTATATATAGGACTAACCGTCCGGTTAGCTTTTTGCAGCATTCTACGTGAGCTGAAATATATGAGTGGAAACTGTAACTATTGAAAGGTACGGCCGTTGTGGTCCTATGCATAATGTTTCAATATATATTCAAATCAAAATATTAGCTATAGTCTATACAGGAATTCGCCGACGCCATTTTTACAGTGGTGCCGCGCTCGCGTGCAGGCTGCCCGCGTTCTTTAATTTGATTCGCGTAGGCATTTTGGCAAGTTGTAAATACCCTGTTTGTCGAAGCTGCGTCGAGCGCGTGCGTCTAACACGCAGGCGAGCGCCTCGCCACCGCAGTAAATGCTTCTAATTTTGGTCGCCGGATTAGTCTATATACCGTTTTGAACTTAAAGAGGAACTAAAACCAATTTTCATTTTTCCACTTTATTGGCTTTTCTGATAGCTTGTATATTCTTCTAACCGAATACAAATTAGTAAAGAACGATTAAAATTTATTTCATTGAACAAAAATGGACTAAAATTGCCCCTTGGAGTGAGCGTTTGGTCTCAATTCCTGAAAAGGTCATTAGGGATGCAAATGTATGCATATGACCTTATGACGTGTGTGCGCTTACCCAGCCGTGCAGCCATCACGTCTGCAGCGTGTTGGTACTATCATCCACGTGTGTTTTATGACATTTTCGTCGGCAGCTGGTCGTACTTTTGGCATTTTTTGCCGAATTCACGGCCTTCCTAGCTTACTTTTTGAGTTATTCGGATCTCGAATGTATTAAAGTTAATAAGTATTATGCCGAGAACGTGTGTGGTAGGTGGCTGCACAAGAAATACGGACAAAAATCCGAACCTATCTTTTTTAAGATTCCCTAAAGTTGATGGGAAACAACGAGTGTGGAAACAACGCGATCTGACTTTAGGCTGACGAAATGGTGTTAAGGAACATTTTACGAAAGACTGTGAAGATGAAATTGTATCTTTCGGCAGGCAGGCAGGCAGGCAGTTGGGGAAAGAAAGGAAGGGAGAGAAGAGACAGAGAGAAGGGGGATTTTGAGTAACTGGGGGTCCAGTCGATGTTAAAATCACCCAGTAGAATAAAACCAGCATATCTGTCCAGGTCAAGGGTTGCCAAGAGTCCAGGTTGGGCAGAGTCCGGCGAGCGGGACGGAGCTCCCACCCCGCCGTACGGCGCTCCGCTGGGTCCCGTCAGACCCGGGGCACCCGACAGCGGGAGGTGCGAACGGCAGATTTTGCGCACTGTCCAATGGCGGGTTCAGCCATGTCACACTAGGCACCCAGTGTTGGTCGACTGGGGGTACCGGAGGGTGGCCGCGCTCGGCCCTGCCGTGCCGGCCCGGCGGACACCATCGGCCCGAGCACGCTGGAATCAGGCCGCAGTTGGACGGCACGGCTGGCGCCTGCGCCCGCTGCTGCGGTCCGAAGTCGTACTTTGGGTTCGATTTTCCGAGGGACCGGCACAACCAGCGGGACACGTAGTTTTTTCCCGCCGTCCAGCGGCGCGGAGGCCCCGGTGACCCGCACGGGAGTGGTGTGCCTCGAGCACACGTAATTTGTTTTGCCGCTATAACATATGAGCCACGACCAAGCCGATGTTGAAGATGGGAGCAGGAGTCGATCACGCAGCGCGACACCATCGCCTTTTAAGCGACGACGTATGCGATCTGTAGGTGCTTTCCGGAAAAGGGAGAGGGCACGAGTAAGTATTAAAATGGTCATTGATGATGTTTAGAGTACATATTGCTACCGATTGTTGGGGTGTCCAAAAGCGTCTAAACAGCAAAATTTTCATTAGTGGGCATTGCAACCAATTCGTACGTGATAAAAAAAAATACTTGTGTCGGGGCGCCATGGGCGCGGGCAGCGAAGGGTCTTCGGGGGAGGGGGATAATATAATAATATATACAAACTCATCAGTGCAACGTTCATGCAATAATGCACCACCAGGAACAAGAAAATTAGGACAAAACCCAACACATAGTACTCATAGTAGACATGCACGCACGCAAACACAATGGGCACTCGCATAGTGACGTCATCTATCTCCACGCAGCTACGTCACACGATCGGATTGTAAACACGCGGTTGACCCCGAGCTTTTCTGATTCTGAGCGAAAGCAACTCCAAAGTAAAACTTCTCTAAAATTGCCAAATCCATGCATAAACTCTTCAAACCTACTTTGTTAGGTTTGGGGAGGCATAAGCTCTCAGAAAAGCCACTAAAGTAGAAAAATGCAAATTGGTTTTAGTTCCTCTTTAAGCAAGTTCTTTCTTAAAGGCAAATGACAGTGGTACAAGAAACGAACATGTGGGAGACACAAATATGCAGGGGTAAATACAGGTGCGGCGAGCACTTTTGAAAGTGGGGATCGTCAAAGCAGCGCCGGTGCCGGCCGGCTGCTGCCCTTTTCTATGTATTTTGTGTGCGAAACTGCCAAAAGTTTGTCTAGATGTGTGAATTTGTGCGCTCTAACCTTGCATACTCTATGTGGACCTGTGAACAAAAGAGGTCCACACGAAGCAGGAGATTAAACCTTATGTGGACTTGCACACGTCCACATAAGGTTTCCCCCTCTCTGAAAACAGATTTAGATACATTTTTGGGTTAGGTTTATCTGTCGCAAGGGGGAATACTTAAAGGCTCCTTAAAGGCTCCTTACACGATTTGCTTTTGCTTTCATTTTCAGAAATAAATGGATTTGGGGGTTAGTATTTTATAGCGCTCTTACTAGCAAATACCGTAACACTGACCTGTTTCAAGTTATGTGTGCAGAGATACTAGGAAAACAGAGAGAAATATAAAAAGAAAACATGTTCCAGTAGTCTGGCTCCTTGACCATACTTTAGACAAAACGTAACAATTTATATAGTCAGGGAATTATCAGGTCGGGGAACTAGACCATTTCCAACGATTGTCGGCCTGCCGAAAATTGTTGAAAAACGATTTCCACTTTTCTTAAAACGACAGCACACCAGGGGCCATGATTTCACAGGATGCTCGAGACTGCTATTTACTTACAGTCTAGTACGGTATTTCATAATAATTCAGTATTTTTGTTTTATGTTTGCAAATGATATATACTACCTTTAAAGGCTCCTTAGTATCGGCAACGATTAACTCGACATTTTTGAAAATTTGAAAATATTACTAGGTGCTATCTTCCACTAAAAACGAGGATAAAAGTAGACCTGCTGAAAAATAGTATTGTTTAAGGGGTAGTAAGATGGCGAACGGTGACCTCAACTCTAACAGCGAATGCATGTTTAGATAGGTTCCATCTTTTCATAATAGTATTATTATTATCTAGGGTCACCGCACCACTGAACACGCAATGGCCAGTTCAGAGAGCATTCATCTGGAGAAAGAAAGTATACATACACAGTCCCAGCCTTTGTGTGACACACACACGGGGCAGATAACACAGCTTTACTGCGAGACATGCCAAGAGTTGGTCTGCAAAGACTGTGCCGCTGTAGAACACAGTAACTCACAGCATCAAGTCATTGAGGTTGGAACTGCTTCGCTCAAAGACGAAGAGCCGCCGAGAGGAACGTTCTCAGGTACCACTTTAGGACTTGAACAATCACTGACGATCACGGCTCAAGCTCAGCAAGAGTTCGATAACAAAGTGACTGTGATGCTCCAAGAGATTCAGGACACCGCTGCTAGCGTTATAGCAGAGGTCAAAGCCGAAGCAAGTCGGATAAGTGAGCAAGTCAGAGCTGTCCAGCACATCCGTAACAAGGCATTTGATGACATTAAACAGCAACTTGAAGTCGTCCAAGATGACTCTAATGCAGCAGAAGACTACCCCTCCCGGCATCCCACAAACAACGTGGACACGCAGGACGGTCAAACTTCTTTTGAGATCGAGCCAAGGCTTGCGTACCTCCGGTTCCATCGGGGCCCGGAGCTCGGGGCATTCTGCCTGGGCATGCTGTGCCTGGAGGCAAGGTGGGAGCTATCCTACGAGTTCGGAGAGGAAGGGAGTGGTCCCGAGCAGTTCGACGGGGCTCACAACATCGCCTGCTTACCGTCTAACGAGGTTGCCGTTGCAGACTGGCACAACAAACGTGTCGTCATTTTCAGCCCGGATGGGCGGAGTAGGAACATCATTCCAACACAAGGAAGTAAGTTTCTTGAATATCGTTAAATGTAGTATATAATACAACATTTGCTTTTGCTGTAATTTTCAGAAATGAATGGATTTCGAGGTAAATACTGTAACTCTGACCTGTTTAAAGTTTGTGTGCACAGATGCTGGGAATACAAAGAGAAGAAATGTCGTTTTTTTAGTCTGGTTCCCTGACCCAACTTCTGACAAAACGGAGAATTTATAGACTTCAGGGAACTATCAGGTCGGGGAACTAGACTATTTCCAACGATCGGACATTGATACAAAACAAATCACTTTTCTTGGAAATGACAAAACACCAGGTGTCATGATTTTACAGGATGCTTGAGACTATTATCTACTTACAGTCAAGAAAGATATTTCGTAATAATTCAGTAGTTGTTTTTTGATGTTTGAAAATGTTGTATATTACCTTTAAAACGTTCACTGTTTTTAAATGAACTCTAGTTTTTCATCCGTCATTTTCTTTTGGAAAGCGAGTACACAAAATGAGGGCCATATAATCTGTTTTCAGAAAAGACGTTACTGCAGTGTGCGGGTTGTTTCTTTTAAAGGAAGCACAGATAAAAATGGACAGATAAAATTGAATGTGCTAGTTTGAAATGGTTTCGGAATGGGGAGGCAAAGTTTCCTATTATGTAGCGCTGTTCTGAACAATGTCACTGCAAAAGCGATGACTGCAAAGTACCGGTATCCAAACACGCCAACCGTGGACTTCAACATTTTTAAATTAATGAGCAACAAGGGCGATGCACAATACAGTGCGCCACCAAGCGGTTGCACCAGAGAGGTTCTATTTTCAAACATCATGTTCCAGGTGTCACGGCGACATCCCTCCGCTCCACTTTCGCAATCACTTCACTGGCTTCCGATTGAAAAGCGGATTATTTTCTGAATCCTTCTATATGTGTACGAGGTGCGATCAAAACATTCGGAGACTGTTCCTGTTGCGAACGAAAGGAGCGCAGCATAGTACTGTGCATATAGCAGGTGTAATTAGCAATAACTTCGTAAGTATTCCAAGTTACATCGCTTGATCAGCATCAGCACCTGTGTTACACGCATTTTTGTACGTGCGCATTTGCGATTTCACCATGGACCTGAAACTTTAACAGAAGCAGCACCGTGTCGAAGTCTGCGAGGATCTCCGTCAACAGGCCCGGGATGAACCAAACGTCATGTCCAGGATCATCAGCGGTGACGAGATTTGGGTCTGCGGCTACGACCCTGAGACCAAACAGCAGTCTTCGCAGTGGAAGAGCCCGCAGTCTCCAAGACCGAAGAAGGCGCGTCAGGTCTGGAGCGCAACCAAGACTGCAAGAGCATGCTCGTCGTTTTCTTTGACATTTGCTGGGTTGTGCACCGTGAATTCCTCCCCCAGGGTCAGACTGTGAACGCTCAGTTCTACTGCATTGTTCTGAGATGTCTGAGCAATTGGGTGCTTCAACATGACAACGCGTCCGCTCACAGCGCGTTGAAAACAACACAATCGTCGCTCCTCAACCCCCCCCCCCCCCCCAACTCGCCGGATTTGGCTCCCTGTGACTTCTTTCTGTTCCCCAAAATAAATCGAGCTGAAGGATCGCCGTTGACACTGTGGAGGAGATCCAGAGAGAATCGCAGATGGTGCCTGACGCGCTTACGGAACGGGATTTCCAGGGAGCGTTCCAAGCGTGGCAGGGGCGTTGGAAGCGGTGTATCGCTGAACAAGGGGACTACTTTGAAGGGGATGGCGGCCAGATTTAAATCGCGTACGGTTTTTGCTTCTTATAGGAGCAGTCTCGGAACTTTGTAATCGTACCTCGTAAGCACAACAGTGTGGTTTGCTTCGTGAAAAAAGCACACAATTGTCTACGTGTCGACCTTTTCAAAATTAATACACAGTACGAAAGATGGCCTCTTCGTGAGAAACTCATGGTGGCGCACTGTATTGCGAATTGCCAATAATATTTCGTGTTTTTTCAGATCCTCGTGGTGTTGCAGCTCTCTCCAATCAGCTGGTGGTCGTAGACACAACACCCAAGGTGAAGATATATAACCACGACGGCACGCTGGCTTCCGAGTTCCCCACCGTGTCGCGGAGCGAGGCCGACAACACGGACGTAGATCTCCGAGCTGTATGTGTCAAGCCGGATAGAACTATCATCGTGAGTGATGCCAAGAGGAATGTCCTGACCGAGCACAACCCCACGAACGGCTGCCTGATACGCACCACTCCGGTCAGCATCCGGCCCAGCTATTTGGCCATAGATGACCGGATGAGATTGATCATAAGCGGCGGTGTGCAGGCCGTGCATGTAGTCGACGAGTCGAGCTCTGCACAGCCCACCGCCATCCGGCCGTCCATTGACGGACGGCGCGTCAAATACAGCAACGGCGTGTGCTGCGACCGCTCCGGCATCTACGTTGCGGTGGACAGCGGGGAAGGCAGCGGGCATATTCACCGCTACGATGCCAGAGGTGGGTTCGTGGAGTGCGTGATCAAATGCCTGCGCAACCCGTATGGGATTACGTTCACTGCGGATGGGCAGCGGCTGGCAGTAGCCGACTGCTATTCCGTCAAAATGTACCAAAAGGAGTAATAATGTTTGCCATCCGACCCCGCAGTGTTCCTTTGAGGAACACATTGTCTTGGGGGCAGAAAAGCAATCATCCTAAGATTGCTGTGGTTGGAAATACTAATTATTATGATGAAACTGTGGCCTCTCTGGTGCGCGGCAGCTCCTTGGCGCATTTTATTGTGAAAGAGACGATGTCGTATGGATATCAGACTCCCATGAAAATCGGACTCCTTTTCCCTATTATTGGTTAAACCGTCTAACGTGACTGGCCACTCTCCTAATTATCTTCACTCAGGCATGCGCAATATACTACAATGAGCCTGTATTTTATAGGGACTGAAATTCACACTACACCTGTGTTCACAACACAATTGCGCTCTATGATGAGTACAATAATTTTTGGCAGTGGCATATTCTTTAACCTCATCCCAACCCCAGCCCTAACCACATCATATAGCCTAATCACAATCCAAACCCTATTCCTCACCTCATCCGCACCCTCACCCTATGTTTCACATTTTGGGAGTCTACCGAGTATGCGCAGTATAACAAACAAGTCGGATTTTCATGGAGTCTGATATTCACGCGACACCGGTATTTTGTTTCCCCTTTCATTACAGGCCCGTCGCTAAGGGGGGGGGGGGGGGGGGGGGGGGGGCAGGCCCCCGGGAACCAATTGCCCCATTAGCAAAAACCAAAAGCATCAACATATATAGTTGTGTTTTTTTCTTTTGATGTGGCCCCCTAGCTGGCGCTGTGGTCCCCTGATGCTCAGGGCTGGTGACGGGCCTGCTTTCATAACATTTTATAAAAAGAAAGTCGATGTGCAAATGAGGACACCAATGATAATTATCTACTTCAAGTTTCATTCCAAAAAGAAACGCTTTGTATATGCAGATTTGTTATACTATGGTATGGTATTAACTTGCGAGATCCGATTGGTCGATAACCGGTCACATGGGTTATTACGAAAGTTCATGTTTTACTCTAAAACTGATGTACCCGGTGCACATCACTCTTAAATATAGTGATGTTCCCCCGTGGAGTACATTACCTTGATCGTCCCCAGGGCTGCTCTGAACAACAAGTTTAATAGAAGCAGATTCTGGGGAAGAGGTTTCGTTTTCTCTGGTACTACGTGAACCACTATTATATTTGTCCATGTAATGCGCCGTTGGGAACAGTTAAAACGAAAGTTGTTATCTATACTATAAAGACCCTAACCTGCGCCATCTTGGAATCTTGGAATTAGAACCGCGCCATCTTGGAAAAGTGCGTCACGTTTGGTCGGGTGACTCGGCGTGGTGTCGCCGGTGATCGGGGGGCGAGGAGGGTACCAGAGTGCTTTGCGGATGCTGGATCACGTGATGATGTCTCCCGAACGGCCGTGCTGCGAAAATGTCTGATTGGCTGTTTCCAACGAACCTCCCGATTGGTCCGTGATGCGAGAAACCTCCCGAACTGCCGCCTTCCGGCGTGTCCGATTGGCCGTTTCCAACGAGCCTCCCCGTTGGTACATGGTCGGCCTGACCCGCTGAATCCTCGGTGGTGCCGGGATATGATTCCCCTTGCTGAAACGGGGTTTGCCCGAAACGCGTGGTACCGGTAACAGTCACGATGTCCGGAACTGGCGCCTGCGTTTAATATGGCTGGGTTTTTTTGGGCTAGCCGAATTTTCATGCCATGCTGTTTTCACGGCAAGACGCTTTCGCCTATATTGCCAATACGGTGGCCGATAAACAACGTAATTGGAAAATATAAATGTAAATCTTCAAAATCAGTCATCTCTCTCTTTCAAATAGCTTACTGGCGAAATGCTGGTACTTTCTGCCAATAGTTTCCAATTATATTTGTCAGAAAAGCAAAACAATTATTATATAAAATAGTTAAGTAGACCCAACAACTTTTTAGGCTCACGCACCGTTAGGCCTATGCATATAGGGCGAACGGGCGCCGTTCATCAGGCAAAAAGAATTGTTTTCCTCCGACAGGACAAATTGGAAAAGAGGCTCGGTCGGTCGGGTATTCTTTTTTGATTCACGCTCACCCGGGCGTGTTTATGCTAGGTCTACACATTGAACACACAGTCGTACTTCCCCAATACGTCCGAGGACAATGCTTTGTGTTTCCTATTGTTCCTTCAATATAACCAACCCCCATAGACTAAGCACGTATCCTTACGTTCGAGGACCGATTTCAACAAAAGACTCTACGTTCGAGGACTGAAAGGTTTCTTTGTGTTTCCTTTCTTCTCTTGTCCTCGGAGATATATACAGTGCACGTACACACCCCCAGGTTTAACACTTTTTGAGACATAGAGGCTGAGTTATGTTTTTATTGATATGGTAAAAAGCAACCGCCGACCCTGAATCTGTCGATTTTTACGGTCGGTCGGTTCGAGGGCAACACAACCAATTTGTTGGTCCTATGACCAGAATACCGTACGTGTGCATGACTACTTGCAATGGACGAATTACTTTTCCCAACGATTTTGTACTTGTTGTAAATGTTTGGGAATTTCAAAAATATTATCCCCTATAGTATGAAAATTAATCTTGGCTGCTGCTAGCAACATTTGTGCGTAAAGCGCGCAGCGGCCAATGCGCTATCCAGATTTTTATACATGGAGATCAGTGGGCTCAACTCATTCAAATTAAAGAAGGATTTTCGGTTAAAAAGCTGAAATCAGTCAAACAAATTGTCTCATTTGTCTCAATTCAATTGAAAGACCGACCCCTGACCTCCAACCTAAAGACGGCCCGAATTATACGGTGCAGAAACAGTACGGTAGCCTAAGTCAAATTAAAGACGGATTTTCGCCTTCGGTTAAAAAAAGCTGAAACACAAAGCTTAACATCGGTTTTAGAGTGGCGGCCGGAATGCCGTTTCACGAAGTTTTGTACCATTCTAAATATCCGAACAATTATTTTTTTATTAAACAAATTAAAAGAACAACCTTCGACCTCCAACCTAACAACGGTGCAGAAACAGTCAGCCTAATTCAAATTTAAGACGGATTTTCGGGTAACAAAATATAAACCTGTCATAAAAAGGCAGAATTCCATTCCCTCCAAATGTTGTACCATAAGACAATGTTAGAAGTGCCCCGCCGCGCGGTCCACCCATCTAGCGGGTGCCGCGCTCCGCGCTAGTAAGTTTGGAGGATCTTCCGTTGCCGCCATTACTGTTTACGTTTCGTCTGCTCTTTTCATGTTCCAACTATACCCGGGGATTTGGACAGGCATGTATTTAATACCATGGTATAACAAAACCATTGTTGTCTGCTGTGATGTAGTCCATGGGTTTTGTACACCCCCTCGGGGGAAAATGGCTTCGCCTCAGATGCTACAACACCATGGACCACATCAAAGCCGACAACAGTTGTATAATGTTACCGTATGCTCGCTGCCCTGTATTCTTTGTTCTATCACGCGGGCTGCCCGTTTGGTAGTCCACTGCGTTTGCGCTTTTGCCCTGCGTGTGACGTCCCGGCAGCGATTTTGTTTCCGTAGGCGGGTGAAGCAATTTTCATGAATGACTCGGTGGTTGCATTGATCACTGCACAGCTATAGCACTAAGGTTCCCGATCTCTTTTTCCCCTAAAATTAAAAATATCCCAAAGATATCACAATAAAGAAAAATGGGTACAGGTGGATTCGAACGAGGGACCTTTTGATCCATAGCCCATCCCACTATCCACTAGACTCTTCTGTTGCAGCTCGACAACGGCCGTTCTTCAAAATAATAGTTGACTAAATAATAAAAATGCTGTGACGTTCTGTTCTATTAAAATGAATAAACATAACTTTCTCATCGCTACTGAATTATTCATGATATTGCTTCACCCGCCTGCGGAAAAAGAATCGCGTCCCAACAATTATAGCAAAATTATCGCTGGGCACGTGGTAGTGAATTAGGCTCTCGCTCATGAATAACAATGAGTTAAAGTATTGTAGACTTTAGCTGCAAAAGCCTGCAACACTAAGGGGTAGGGATCTCAAATTCCACAACTAAATTTGGACTATTTTGAAAGCAAAATCACACTTTGCTTTTTGCTAATGTAAGTTTTAACTCCATCAGCCAATACCATTCAGATTCCTTTGTATTATTTTGGTACGCGCTCATAAAACTTGTATTGCCTCTTGTAGGCCGTTACGGTTCGACATCATAATGTGGTACGGTTCCCTTACATAATGACTAAAATATACAAAGAAATTGCAAGTATGTGACAATACAATGATGCGAACAATATTTATTTGTCTTAACCAACAACCATAAAACAAAACCACGCAGCAATAAAAACAGTAACATGATACCACACTACAGAGCATTTTGACAGTTATGCATTCAGGATAAATGTAAGTCAGTCGAGTAGTATTCAACATGTAACTTTGAGACACAATTGAAAGGGTAAAATCATGCTTTGTGAATGTACATTGTAATGTTAATTAAGCTAAATTCAGTTGATTTTTCAATATCAGCTATAGTTTTAGCGAATGTATAATACACGGTGTCCTCTAAAAGGTTACTCACAAACAAAGGGAAATACGACCAAGTTAGTTATGCACACAATGACCCTTATTATGGTTTTATCATTGGGGAAATAGCTTTCCACTGATATATTGGATGCATTTCTCTGGTCATGCATCATTGACTTCCATTGTCATTCCCATTGTTTGCGGGTTGCCCTTTTGGGACATCCTGTAGAAGTTAGCCGAAACTCGGAAAGTTTGGCTCTCTGATTTTTTGTTGTAGTTTCTTCAGGGACATGTAAATCCTGTCGGACGAAAACCCATAATAAACTTTCATGTCACCACTTTCTGTTAACCCATTACGATTTTTAGCAAGAAATTTCATGTTTTTCGAAGACCCACAGGGCTCATTGCGTTTATAGCTATAGTAGATGGAAACACATTTTAAATAGAATGCAAGATACATGATTTAATGAGAAACCTATAAGTAGCTTTTCGTTTTTGTTTTATTTTCGGGGCCTTCTATTTTCCTTCGGCCGCGCCTCAGGAAAATAGAACGCTTTGGAATCACCACGGTAGGCTAGTTTTAAGAAAACAGTATTTCTATTTTAGTCAAAACCATTATGTTTTGGAAGGCTTTATCTCTTTTGTGTTGAATTGCCGTGTCCCGCTCGTTGAAATACATTCAAGAAAAGCAATCTTCCAGTCAGTACACTGCAAAAACTGTGGTATACGAATCACACCATCGGTGTCGAATTTGAGAATTATTGGTATTCAGTTCCGGAATTAGGAGTAACACCAAACCGAACATTTCTGACAGAACTCTGGTGTCAATTGATTCTTCCGTGGTGTTTAATTGTAGGAACGAAAACAAACAAATAACACCAGGTTTGCTTTTGATTTAAATTTGAACACCGCAATTTAATTCTGTCGAGGTGCTTATGTTTCAGAGATGGGATTGGCCGAAAAAGAAAAATCTACGAACTCCGCAGTGTTCTGGGGTCGATGGTTGCCAAGACGCAAAATACTTGTTTCTATTTGTCTATGTAAATTATTCACTTTTACAGCCGCGCCGCCCATAAAATGACTCGCGCGCACCAAGGTGCTCATCCGAAAGGCACCTCCTAAAAGCATGGACATGAAACAGTCACAGACATAGGCTTTCTGTGAGCGCAAACGGCTTTGTTTACTGTCTGTCACTGGGCAAGCAGTGGGATGATTGATAGCAAGGACTATACACAAAGGACTTAGGTTTGTATACAAATGAATGGCGCTTGGCCAGACGCCCAGATTTCTCACGGTCGGGAAAAAAAGGCCTGCCTGGTGGGTAATCCTAGCATTAAAAGTGATTAATATACCAGGTCCAACTGGGGGGTTCGATGTAGGAATACATGTAGTTTGAGCGAAATTGGCCCAAAGGTGTTTAAGTAATAAAAAAAAACACAAAAATGTGCCAACCGGCTGAGCACCTTGGCTGCACGCGCCTGAGGATTTCAAAAGAGATTTCAAAAGAGATTCTTTAGCAATAGAGGAATTTCACATTAGCCCCTTCTGCGCACTTCTGGGGTGAAAGCGAGAATGGCAGTGGCAAAAAAACAAACCGCTTTTTAGCACATTCATTCATGCATGAATTAATCAGGCCATATAAGGCAGCGCATGCGCACGATCATCATAAAGTTGTTTACTCTGACATTGAGATCCTCGTTTTAAAACGCGGAAGTGCGCAGATCGGCGCTAAACTTGTCGATGTGGGATTCCTCTATTCATAAATCAGTAAACGTCCCGACAAAAAAATCCTGAAATAAAAAAGAAAACTGACACATCTCACTACCTAAATTTCGTAAAAAATAACACAAATTTTGGTGTTTCATTTACATTCTCCAGACTCTAAAAACCTCTCTAAATGGACGCCATCCATCCGGCTCTAAAGCTAAAGTGTTCCTTATATTTCGGCAAACTGACGGAAAAAAATATTAGACGGATAGTGTCTGGTTTTACAGGACAAAAAAAAAGAGAATTTGATGCCGTGGTTGAACGACCGTGTATTGTTTCTCGCTACACACAATCATTCAGAGAAAACATGATCAATAAATGGAAAATGACAGAGGTTCCTCTCTCCCCAAAATAGAAATGTCGCTGTAAATTTGGCAAGACATTCATGTGTATCTTGCCACTTGAACGAAACGCTTACGCCAACGGGTTAAGGAGTTACGGGATAAAGAAGCCCTAAAACGGGTTAAATCTGCGTGTTTTCCTCGTGCTTGGAGTGCAGTCCTGTGGCCGAGCGTTAACTTGACAGCTAAAGTTAATATACAACAACATTGAAATATATTTCGTGCTAAAAATCGAACACCACAGTTTTCGCAGTGTGATGCTCCTGGACCAATACCTTGTCGGAGAATCTAAGCCCGTCTACATACCAACATTGGTTTTACATTATTCCTATTCGTTATATTGCTGGATAATATTGGTGGAATCAAATATGAAATGACGACTAAATTAAAACTACTTGCAAGATGATCCCAGTCCACATTTAACTCTTGATTGACAGGAACTTCGTCGTCTGTGGAAAAAAAAGTCAAAACGGGATTAATGCTAATGCATTTTAATATGGAGTTAGTTCCAGATTCATCTTCTCATCAATATGGAGGTACAATGTGTAACTGTATTTGTCTTGTTATAATAATGGGGTACATTGCTTATTTCAAAAACCAAAATATATGTTAATGATTTTGAGGTTACTGAAGGGTTTTCATTACGGGGAAACTAACGCCAGTTTGTATTCGCATTCAACCGTGGACATAGAGGACAAAATGGTCCACGATTGAGTCAAGGTTCACAATTGGAAATCGTGTATAAAACCGATGAAAGTACTTAATTTCCCAAAGGCTGAAGTATAGACCACGTGCCCAAGTTTGTTTACATCTAATCCACCCTATATTCAAATGTCCCGGCGGTATGCGCACGCATTGGTGTGTTGCATACATGTGGTGTGACAATAAATGAGTGACATCAAATATCACATCATTCAAAGGCGATCTGACATGCAACGTCACTTCTGAACAAAACTTTACGCAAAAACGGATGCGTGCGCATACCACCGGGCACATTTCAATATAGATGTAAACACGTGACGTCAGAGGGAACACTGTCTATACACAGTAGGATGGCAAAAGGACGTCCACGATTGAAGACGTTTACAAGTTAAGTGAACTCTACTTTCCTTTTACAAATAATTTGACTGTTTGATACTTGAGGAACAAATGCATCTGTGATGTATGCACTGACTCATTCATTACTCGGACACTCTCGATAGAAGTGACATTTAATTGATTGTACACGAACCATCGGTACCGATGGTTCGTGATGTACAAATCAGAATGGGCCAATAAGGAAACAGCGCCCATTGTTTGTGCACTGACGGATGTATAGCCAATAAGAAAGTCTACAATCAGCGACGATCCCCGCCCATGGCAGCGATCAAGCTCCAGGATTACGTAACTAATTGGCCCAATTGGCAAAAACCAAAAAGCTTTAAAATTATACGGTTGTGTTTTTTTCTTGTGATGTGCCTCCCCAGTACTTCTCGATTCGGACACGCCTTAATACAAGCATGTGATGTTTCTGTGGGTTTTTTCTATGCAAAAGTGATTTAAGGAGGACGAATTTGGCAGATAATTTAATACTGAGATTATGGGATTTCAACACATACAGTCTTGGACAAAATTCTTGGGACACCTCAACAGCAGACCACCACTTCTGTTCCCCCGCACAGTGTTGATGCCTGTTAGCTGGTGTGGCGCCACTAACATTCGCCAACCGTATGCTTTTGGCCACACCGAGCGAACGTTGGTTGGTGGAGGGTAGTCTGGTTCCCAGACCAAAATATTCTGACTATTTCTGATGAATTATTAGGTCCGGTAGCCGCCAATGTCACGTGACGAAAACTGTCAGAATTCTGACATTTTCCGAAAATGTCCGAAGTTTTTTCGAACTTCTATTTTCGGTAGCATTCGGCTGTTAACGTTGATGTTCGGAATACCAAAATATCTGTCAGGCCCGTTACAGATCCTGGAATTTGAATTCTCAATTATATATAAAAACAGACAAATCAATGCCACACTCTTGCAGTATTTTGCCGACTGGATTTTGCAAGAATATTCAATTTGAATGATGCCACTGACGTCACTCGGACTAACACACACGTCATGATCTATTTTAAACCGCGGTTGCTACCTGACCTAAGATTTAGACGTCAGGGAATCTTCAGGTCAGGGAACCAGACGAGGTGGAGGGGTGTCCCAACGAGTTCTGTCCAAGATTGAAGCATACTGATTTGTGTCACTTTTGAAAAGTTGCTAGGTTATTCACGGAAGTTAACCGAGGAGTGAGGTTAGTCTAGTGTTACCTTCCACGTCTTCCACCGCTGCGACCCGGGTTCCAATCCCACCAGGGGCGACATGTGGATTGTATTTTTCAGTCCGTGAGGTTTGGGTTTATCCTCCTGATCATGTCTATGCCTTCGTAATAAACTTACTACAAACAATATAGTAAATTGAACGTGGGATAACATGGGAAAAAGCAATGAGATACCGTAGAAAATTATTTCTACCATGAAATAATACACACAATTATCTTTGAGAGCTGTTTGATCAAGTCTTGTCAAACCCGCCGGTGCCATTTGTCTAAAAGTCGTCGCTGGTGGCGGCAAACAAATCTCCGCTTTTGTGTCTCAGGCGTGTCGGAATTACTTGGCTATGGTAATGGCTGCAGTCATATCACATATCCGGGTCGAAAATATCACATAGACTTGTGTGTAATTTCAAGCCGCGGCATAACACTACGTACAAAAGGGCACTCCATCTTATGACGTCAGATTTGCTTGCTGGCCCCGGTGACGACTTCCAGACAACTGGCACCAGCAGGATAGATTAAAATAGCTCTCAGAAGTATTTTTTGTATTTCCAAAATAATTAGCCGTTTATTAAAGTTCAAAATAACGCAGATTTCTCCTTGGAATAAATAACCTCGTGCGTTTGTATAGCTATTCAAACCGTGGACCTTTAACAACGAGGACAATAGGGTCCACGATTGTGTCAGGGTCCACGATTGTGTCAAGGTCCACGATTGAAAATCGTGTACAAAACATATGGGAGGCCTTCCGAAAAAAGTTCAAGTATAAACAAAAGAGGGACAATAGGAGGTCCGCGATTGCCGGTGTTTACACACTTGAGTGCTCTTTTCGCGTTTCACTTCCAAAAAAAATTGTTTTCCTTTTTTAAAGTGCTATTTATCATTTGCTTTTCAACGAAACATCGAACGACAAAAAAAAAGACACACCCATCTTAGTTATTAGTACATATACATGTACATGCATTCTAGCCGATGTTTCTTCAAGGTGTTGTTTTGTAAAAGATGTAGGCCTATGGAGAAAGACTTTGATAATACAAACAAAAATAGAGAAGGGTACATTTGTCATGTGGATTGAAATTTATACAATTTTCAATGATTGACTTGAGACTTGAGACTTGACTTGACTTGACTTGGGAAAATTTGACTTGGGACTTGACTTGACTTGTGAAAAAATGACTTGGTTACAACAGTGGCCAAGAGTGAAAACATTTTTGAGGGTTGCAGACGCCCATCAAATAGAGGACCTTTTTTCGTTAACATAAATCATCTGATTTGAATATTCGTTAGAGGAGAAAACAAAAAAATCAAATTTGCTGAAGAGCACGGACATTATTATCTTTAAATATTTGCATAGTGTACTACAGAGGCCGGTTGGTGCCACTTTTGAAAGTGGTACAAACCTTTGAGGCGGAGTGAATATTTTGTTTAACTGGGGAGACGAGATTGTATAAAAGCCGTGGATTCGTACGTAGACTAACCATTTTCACAGCAGTCCTCGGTGCCGATGTTGCAGTACCGCTATGGGTCCCATCCATTTAAGGGTGGGGATTAAGTTCTGAATCAAGGCAATTGTAATTCACGCATTGGTAGCCGTCGGGACATGTATTAGTGCCGTCGTCCGAGTTGCAATCTTTGAATACACGTAGAACAAAAAAATATGTCAAAACTAACGACGAGCCTCTCTACAGTCTTCATTCCTTTGTTAACATGTACAGATTGTATACATTTAGCAGAGTTGTATTCAAGTCCCTGCAAGTCCTTTCACAAGCCCCTGCAAGTCCCTGCAAGTCCATCACAAGCCCTCCAGTCCTAATCCCAATCACAAGCTATTCAAATCCAGTTTCTTGTGACCGGCTTTATGAAAGCACTTCTGACTGGGCTTGTGAAAGGACTTGTGAAAGGATTGCAGGGACTCGAATACAACTCTGAAATTTAGTATATATTTATGAACACTGGAAATAAATGAACTGAACTGAACTGATTATATAAAAAATTTGCTTGCAAAGTCAGACGAAACTGGGTCGAAAATGAGTTATTGGTAAAGAGGAGTACAGTGCCGTTGGTTCTATTTTAGCATTTTATATTTGGGATGTTGAGGGGTATGTATAAATGACAGAGACGTTTGCATTTTCCTTACACCCGATGCCGTCTGATTTCGCAAGAACATGTCACATTGTTGTCAAACCATTTCACTCTACTGCAGACATCATAAGATTGATGTACACACTCAGGGGCGGATCCAGAAATTGTTGCGGGGGGGGGGGGGGGGGGGGGCGGTTTCTGAAATGTTCCCAGAAAAGTGACTCCCAAAATGTTCCGCCTGATACACTTTCTCACCGTTGGTGGCGCCATTTATCCTCTGTTTTGTTCTCACCCATAGGCAAAATATGACCTGTATTTGCAAGGCGTAGGCCCCAACAAGCAAAAAACTAATTCTTTTTATGCTAACGAGCAGGGGGGGGGGGGGGGGGGGGTTCCGACCCCTAAACCCTCCACCCTGGATCCGCGCCTGACACTATGTTATTAGTTGAAACAGTACCTATACTGTTACTTATTAACCAAGTGGTGTTCTTTTCGCCCCTCCGTATTTTTCCATGTTCCACCCTCGAAATAACCCGGACTCGCAATATGCTCGTGCAGTTGAAGTGCTTTCGCCATCTTACCGTGCCGAAAACAATAGTTTAACAACCTTGTCTACAGGGAATATACAAACATCCTCGTTTCATCCTCGATCTGAATAGTGCACATTAAATACCGAGTGTGTACTATGGGCACGGTAACATGCCGCCTGCTGGCTTCAATAGGATGCGAGTCCAGGTTATTTTTTCGCCTTCCACTCGTTTTCTCACTTCGATGTTTTTTGGTCAAACCGAAACCGAACTGCGACCCAGACACTCCTCAAGAGAAGCCATTCCATGGTCTTTGTAGAGTCACAAATGCCTCCAACTACACCCCACCTAACCACCCCAAGTTCCTTTCATCATCTCCACTTCAAACCCCTCTTTCCTCTCATCCCTAATACTACCACACCCAGCCACCCAAGTTCCTTTGATCACTTCAAACCCCTCTTTCCTCTCATCCCTACTACTACAACACCCAGCCACCCAAGTTCCTTTGATCCTCTCCACTTCAAACCCCTCTTTCCTCTCATCCCTATTACTACCACACCCGGCCACCCAAGTTCCTTTGATCCTCTCCACTTCAAACCCCTCTTTCCTCTCATCCCTACTACTACCACACCCAGCCACCCACGTTCCTTTGATCATCTCCACTTCAAACCCCTCTTTCCTCTCATCCCTACTACTGCCACACCCAGCCACCCACGTTCCTTTGATCATCTCCACTTCAAACCCCTCTTTCCTCTCATCCCTACTACTACCACACCCAGCCACCCAAGTTCCTTTGATCATCTCCACTTCAAACCCCTCTTTCCTCTCATCCCTACTACTACCACACCTAGCCACCCACGTTCCTTTGATCATCTCCACTTCAAACCCCTCTTTCCTCTCATCCCTACTGCTACCACACCCAACCACCCCAAGTTTCTTTGATCCTCCCACTTCAAACCCCTCTTTTCTCTCACCCCTACTACTACCACACCCAGCCACCCAAGTTTCTTTGATCATCTCCACTTCAAACCCCTCTTTCCTCTCATCCCTATTACTACCACACCCGGCCACCCAAGTTCCTTTGATCCTCTCCACTTCAAACCCCTCTTTCCTCTCATCCCTACTACTACCACACCCAGCCACCCACGTTCCTTTGATCATCTCCACTTCAAACCCCTCTTTCCTCTCATCCCTACTACTGCCACACCCAGCCACCCACGTTCCTTTGATCATCTCCACTTCAAACCCCTCTTTCCTCTCATCCCTACTACTACCACACCCAGCCACCCAAGTTCCTTTGATCATCTCCACTTCAAACCCCTCTTTCCTCTCATCCCTACTACTACCACACCTAGCCACCCACGTTCCTTTGATCATCTCCACTTCAAACCCCTCTTTCCTCTCATCCCTACTGCTACCACACCCAACCACCCCAAGTTTCTTTGATCCTCCCACTTCAAACCCCTCTTTTCTCTCACCCCTACTACTACCACACCCAGCCACCCAAGTTTCTTTGATCATCTCCACTTCAAACCCCTCTTTCCTCTCATCCCTACTACTACCACACCCAACCATCCCAAGTTTCTTTGATCATCTCCACTTCAAACCCCTCTTTCCTCTCATCCCTACTACTGCCACACCCAGCCACCCCAAGTTCCTTTGATCCTCTCCACTTCAAACCCCTCTTTCCTCTCATCCCTACTACTACCACACCCAGCCACCCAAGTTTCTTTGATCCTCTCCACTTCAAACCCCTCTTTCCTCTCATCCCTACTGCTACCACACCCAGCCACCCACGTTCCTTTGATCATCTCCACTTCAAACCCCTCTTTCCTCTCATCCCTACTGCTACCACACCCAGCCACCCAAGTTCCTTTGATCCTCTCCACTTCAAACCCCTCTTTCCTCTCATCCCTACTACTACCACACCCAGCCACCCAAGTTCCTTTGATCATCTCCACTTCAAACCCCTCTTTCCTCTCATCCCTACTACTACCACACCCAGCCACCCAAGTTTCTTTGATCATCTCCACTTCAAACCCCTCTTTCCTCTCATCCCTATTACTACCACACCCGGCCACCCAAGTTCCTTTGATCCTCTCCACTTCAAACCCCTCTTTCCTCTCATCCCTACTACTGCCACACCCGGCCACCCAAGTTCCTTTGATCATCTCCACTTCAAACCCCTCTTTCCTCTCATCCCTACTACTGCCACACCTACTACTGCCACACCCGGCCACCCACGTTCCTTTGATCATCTCCACTTCAAACCCCTCTTTCCTCTCATCCCTACTACTACCACACCCAGCCACCCAAGTTTCTTTGATCCTCTCCACTTCAAACCCCTCTTTCCTCTCATCCCTACTACTACCACACCCAGCCACCCAAGTTCCTTTGATCCTCTCCACTTCAAACCCCTCTATCCCCCTTTGTCCTCCTATAAGTTTCCAGATTGTCAATTTGTTTGATTGTTATTCCACATTCTATCGTAAAGTTCATTTTTTTTTTTTTTTTTTTTGGGGGAAAGTACATGCTGTGTCCAAAAAGTGTATTCTAATTAACTTTATCAATTACGTATTTCAGATCTTTCCAATTATAGCAAGCGGTTTGTCACAATATATTATTATTTCAACTTGTATAGTTAGTGAAATGCAGCTTATTTCCCCTTTTTGTTCATGAAAAATAAGAGAATTAATTGATATTAATAGGAGGGCCTGATTTTTCGATCCTAGTGAAAACTGTCTCAAAGACTGAACAAGAAATAGCTGGAATATCTCTTACAGTCACTTAAATACAAAAATAGAAGGAAAAAACGAGCTGACGACAAAAAAAGACTAGGAACTTTAATTAAAAGCGAAAAGAAATTCAATACAAGTAAAAGACTTACAGTGAGCGATCCGGGCGAACAGATCATCATGTTGGGACGCTTTAAAAAAAATAATAAAAGAAGAATTTTAGCGTATCTATGTAGGTGATCAAAAAGTATTTCCGTTATTGTATCAATCAAATACAGCCAGTTGATCTAGTTTAATGTATGCAATAACCCCTGGAATAGAGCACCGAAGTGATGACGTCAATGCAATGTTTGGAACCAGAATACTATTATTATGTGTTTGCATGACTGGCTGTTAACAAAGGAACAGTCGAAATTTACATTTGTTTGGAACCAGTTGTCATGCCAACTGACGTCAGACTTCGGTACCCTATGTAGGTTGCGGATACGCTATGGAAAGTGATCTCATTTGTGATGAGGGGTTGGCTCGGAAAAGAGCCGATGGAGACTGAGTTTAATTAATAAGGTCTCGAACGTTTCGAACAGTGTGCATTGTTTTTCAGGAGACTGTTGAAAACGTCAAGACCTTATCTTCGAGATCGAGACCTCATCTCACCAACACTTCCTCACAAACGAGATTATCTTTCCATGGTGTACCCGTACCCCACTTGGAAAATTACCGGTACAACTCTACTATGTAGAGCTTCAAACAATACATACAATAACTCCTAATACAAGTGACTTGATCACACCAGGAGTGGACAAGATGTGACTCTCTATTAACCCCTTGAGTACGGTATTTCACGGGAGACGTCGGGGTGCCGCGGCGGCTCTGGCCGCCAAGCGAACCGCTACAATGTGTTTGTGCAGTCAAGCGTAACCTATACACAATAATCCAACAATGAATTGAAACTGCACAAACAGCGGCCAATGGCGCCATCCGGCCTGGTGGCACTGTTTTCTTTGCGCCAAATTCCGTCATCCGTAAGCAAGGGTTTTTTAAGAACGGACACGGTCATTACTAGGTTGTGATCTCCAACAAAAAGAGCTGAAACTACCCCCTGGCCCAGGCACGTCGCTAAGGGGAGTGGCCAGGCCCCCCTGGCAACCAATCCCCCCCCCCCCCCCCCCCCCGTTGGCAAAAACCAAAATCATGTGTATTTTTCTTATGATGTGGCCCCTAGCTGGTACTGTCTTCCTCCCCCTCCCCCCCCCCCAGGTTTTCTTACATTGTGGCCCTTTCTGTTCAATGTGTTTTTCCATATGGAAGGGGCGCACGTGTTTACGTGCGCGCAGCTGAGAATGTAACAAAGATGTGTGGCTCTTCCTGAAAACGAAAATCTCAGTTGACCTACTTTTACGCCTTTCCGTGCAATACGTTTTGTACGCGTTCAAGGGGCAGCAATCTTTGCGTCTCTTCGTGAAAACGCAAAAGCAATTATCGAGATGTCTGCCCCTTGCATAATTAATGTAATTTGGAAATTAATGATGTTTTGCTTACAGAAGCATGTCAAAATGGTTAAGTAGAGTGTTTTTAAAGCAAAATAGTGAACAAAATCGAAATCGAAAAAGTTGTCATTTTTGACATGTGTGTCTCTTCGTGAAAACGGTGACGGTATCAACCAATAATTGGGTGTTTTAACCAATATATTGGTTTCAACCAATCTGTTTTTAGAGTGTACAATAAAACAAAACCACTCATGTCCGTTTTGAATAAACACTTATATTTAGTTTGTTGCGGCCTAATTTGTATCGAGGCACAGTGATATATGAAGCAAAGTTATCTGGTAATAAACAACTAAAGAAACTAACCTTTCTTAGCCGGAGAGTCTAGCTGGTTCAGCAGCTTGTATATCAGCTCCCTCTCAGTCAAATCTCCCTCGTCGTCTTCTAGGATTTCATACAAATCGTGAAGTACCGGTAAGTTGCTAAAGGGATATATATTGCCCTAGAGGCGCACAATTGCGCAACAGAAAGCATTTGTCACAAAACCATTGTGGTCGGAAAGATCATTAGAGGTTGAAGATATTAATGCACAAGACATCTCGTGAAAATGCGCCGTTTGTCTGAAAAATCATTGATTAAAATACTTTGGGGACACAATTTCGAAAAAAGTTGGACCGTTGGAAACCGGATGGTCGCGTACTTTTTCCTCAATGGTTTTCCGACAAATGGCGCATTGTCAAAGGATGATAACGTACATATTTTTATTCTACTTTTTCATGATCTTTTCAACCATAACAATTTGAGGATTAACGTTTATTCCGCCTTCAAGGCAATAATGCCCGAGTCGAAGATGAGGGCCACTATCGGCCACCAGGCCACTCACAGGTTTGAATCACAAGTTTATGTATTACACTCCGGCACACTTTTATTCCAATTCAAAATATCGTTTTTACATCAACAAAAACACGTCAGAATGACACGGCTCAATGATCATCTAGCATCCCCAAGCCCTGCATAAGTGTGCATCCTTCTCACTCTTCATCGCTTCGAGACACCATATGATCCCGCTTCACCATTGGAATCCCTCAGTCTCCTGACGACGGGCACAGCATACTGTCCGAAACGTTTGAGTTCCCTCCGGTTCTTTTCAGAACCACACAAACTCACAAAAGAGATGTAATGCATGGTGCTACCGCAAACCAGTTTCCTTATTGCCTTTCACCATGCAAACCTTCAAATCTCATCTCACACTCTGTGGTTCTTAACAAAGCATGCATGCTGGACATGCGCCGCAGTGTACAATGAGTAAAATCAATGAGGTACACGCCTGGCTGGCATACATTTTAAAGGGCAAAAATCAGTAGTATAATTAAAACTATTTATATAACTTCCTACCTTCGTGGAGGCCATAGGCACAGACGAGCCCCAGGCAAATCAACAGAACAAGTCCAGTGTAACCCTTCATTGTGGCTAGAGTAGATATAAAAACAAGGAAAACTGTTTGCCTGCATTCATTCACAACCGTTTAAAACAATAGTCCTCTGATGTATTGACGTCACACCGTGTTCACTTCGCTGAATTTGTGAAGCAGGTGCCCTTTTCCAAACTCTGGCTTCGGCTTCGGCTTCGCGTAATGTTATGTCCCCAGATTAAGCAAGATCTGGGACACTGTTTTTGCTACATGTACATCAAAGTCTTTTGTTTTAACCAAGAGCCAAATCCTGTTTATTTATTTACGTATTCAATGCTTCAAATTGGAAATGGGACTTTGGAATAGTTGGAGACGAAGCCGTAGCCTTAGCCGAAGCTAGGGTTTGAGAAATGCCCTAGATATGGACGGTGTCGCGTGAATATCAGACTCCCTGAAAATCCGACTTGTTTGTATAATACTGCGCATGATCAGTAGGCCTCCGTCCGCCAAAACAATTGAGTGAGGGTGAGGATGGAGTGAGGGTGAGGATTCGGCTAAGAAATATGGTAGGGTTATGGTTTAGGATAGTGTTAGGATTAGGGTTGCGATGAGGTTTTTATATCTAGGTTCGTTCTACATCTAGGTTCACATAGAGTATAATATTGGTGAGAACATGCAGAGAGCCGAGTTTCACGCTCAAACACCCTAACTGGAGGAACCAAGCTGGACAAGCCGGTGGTATATAGAACAGAGTAATGTACATTGCCCACCAACTGCGTTTGTTTGCGAAACTGCTTGCGCCAGCTTGCGAAGCCAAAAATAGCGCAAGTAGCGCAGCAGTGGGCAAGCGTTCTTGCGAAAGCTTGCGCAAATTTAGCCTGCGAAATCGCTTGCAAAATAGCCCGACGCAAGCCAAGCTGCGCTAGACGTCTTTCGCAATGCATCGCAAGCAGTGTACAGGCCTAACGCAAGCATGCGCAAGCATGCGCAACGAGCGCAATGCAGCGCAAGGTAGCACAATCTGCGATTTGTTGCGAATTCTTGCGCTCGTTGCGCCGGTAGGCAACAGCATTTTGCAAAAAAATCGCAACAAATTGCAACATTTGCAAATAGCGCAATATATCGTAATTTTGGCGGGAAACAATTTGGCGCAAAAATTCGCAAGATAACGCAAGCTAACGCAGTTGGTGGGCAAGTAGCATCAGAGTAGCAACAGCTCTCCGGTGAGACACTGTTCGTAAGGATGAGCCCAACTCTTCTCCAACCAAATTGATGATACAACACTGTATGAAGTACCGACATCACCAGACGAATCCAAAATGCAGGAGTCGGTGCAGGGGGTAATTGATTGGTCTTCACATAATGATATGCGGATTAATCCAAATAAAACTAAAGAAATTATCAGTTTCCGTAAACATATGCCGTTAATTCCCAGCATAAATATTGCTGATCATAACGTTGAACGTGTGAAACAAATGAAACCGTTAGGGTTGCACATATGTGATGATTTACGATGGGAAACTCATGTTAATGTTTTGTATACAAAAGCTGCTCAGAGACTACTTGTTAGTGCAACTTCGTAGGGCAGGTCTTAACCAGCTGGACCTTTGCAAATACTATTTTGCTTGTATTATAGATCCATACTTGATTATGCATGGGAATTATTATACCTGGTAAGTCTTTTGCGAAGGCAATGGAGCAGGTAGATATTCAAACTGTATATGCCCGCAGGCAATCACTGTGTGAGCAGTTCTTTGCTGACATGTCAAATCCTAACCATGAGCTGAATTATTTGCTGAAAAAAACATCCGCCTGTATTGTATGCATTAAGAAACCAAAGGCAGTTCAGCTTGCCTTTCTGTAAAACAAACAGACTAAAAAATAGTTTCATTCCTAGGTGTCTTTATAATTTACAGTCCTAATTGTTTGTCACCTTTTAATTCTTTTAATCTGATGTTGACTTTGATGTTAATCACTGTTTGATATTAAAGTATTATTCACGCTGGGTGAAATTATCTGTGATCACATAGGTGTTTTATTGATGTAAATTGTTATTATAATTGAAATGTTCTATTTAAAATTTTAATATTAGTCGTGTCCGATGAAGTTATTTGTTTGCCTTAGTTTTGTTAAATTTAGTTTTTAGTAATTTAGTGTTGAATATTTGTATGTTTTACAGAACTTTAACTTGTAATGTTTATTCTTATTTAAATGTTTTAAGGTTTTAATCCAACCATTTTTAGATGTATGGTTGCTAATAATAATAATAATAATAATAAAAAAATATAAAACAAATTACATAATTAATAAAAATAATTACCGAGGATGGGTCATTTGGGAGACTTTGACATAGACGCGTGTTCACATTTTTTTTCAACTTGAATGTAACCTAACCCAAATCTCCCCTGTCCTACCCCCACGAATTTTGGTATATTTTCGTTTTGGACCATCCTCTATCGATACAACTCACTTCCGACAGTAAAATTATCACTACTTAGGGGGGCTGGGTACTTAGGGGGACACTGAAATGTCTCCCCAAGTCTCCCTAAGGTATAACAAATGACGACAAAGTGTCTCCTTAAGGGTACTTTTGTCATTATAACGATGCGATTCTATACTCTATCATATCCTAATTTGTTTAAGTGTAGTCAATCTCGGAATACATTTTTGGGTTGGTTTCCTTTTTGAACTCGGGTTAAATGTGCAGAGTTCACTAACTGTGAGCTTCAGTTTCCCGAAACAAGGGGTTGAAACTATCAACTTCAAAAGGTTATAGCAGGGACTAGGTATAAAGCACACAATACGTTAAAGCTTCTTGTATGTAGGCCTACGTTCAGGAAATACCATAATAGCAATTTTCAGCTACTCTGACTGTTTCGTGGTGCCAGGTTACATTCCGCTGAAATTCCTTTACGCAGTATGGTATATAATAAATATCAGGTGCAAGTTAGGAGGGGGGCTACCCTCCCCCGATTTTTCTTTGGCTTTCACGTGTAAAACAACTAAAAATAACGATGCCAGGATTGACGCCCTCCCCGGAGGTACTTTGCTGCTATGGGTGCAGATGTTAAAATCTGTGGGGCCTAAACCATTCCCGTGCATTTTGCTTTGCTTTTACGCATGAAAACATGAAGTAACTATTGCAAAATAACTCCCCCCCCCCCCCCCCAAAAAAAAATAGCAAACAAACAAGCACCCCACAAATAAACAAACAACAA
This sequence comes from Hippasteria phrygiana, assembly GCA_037893225.1. NCBI lineage: Eukaryota > Metazoa > Echinodermata > Asteroidea > Valvatida > Goniasteridae > Hippasteria > Hippasteria phrygiana. Next base: position 130,537 of record JAZGUH010000621.1, read on the forward strand.
AACGGGGGAAAATGAAAATTAAAAGGCCAGGAGATAGTCTAACTGACGGAAAGGGGGTTCAAATCCCGGTGCGTATGTGTATATAGAGACACTAATTAATACACAAAGTGTACTAAACAGTGCCCGCTAGTGTAAGAACGACCCCCCCCCCCCCCCCCCCCTCATTTGTAGACTCAAATCTACGCCCTTGCTTCATAGCCGAGAAATTATCTCCACACACGCCAATCATCCCTAACGCTGTGTTGCGGGTAAACTCTGCCACTTCGTTTAATCAACTTACACGCTCAATTTTAACTTGTATGATGACAGTGTTCATACTTTTTTTGTGATCCAACATAATTATACATAAAACAACAAACTTGTGACGTACTGTTCCACATTCATTGGTGTATATTTCGGAAAGAGTTCCATATCCGGCCAACACTTGGACCTCGTGCACAAAGTCTATAGGCCATGACAGAAAAAGTCAAAGTATTTTCAAAGAAAAAGTAGAATTGTTTCCCCTCTTAAATTCGTGTTTCTTCATCAGATTTACACTTTTTGGTAGTTTTTAAGTCATATTAAGGGAAAATAAGTGATGGCCGGATATGGAACTCTTTCCTTTATTTCGATTATTGAAAGCAGAATATTCCACAACGTTTTTGGAGGTCTTCACGTAACATTTTCTGGAAGATGACAACATTTCGGTCGTAAAGATGTCTCAGGAGGATTGGTTTTCTGAACATGTAGCACAACCTGTTATTTCAGGATTTATGTCAGCAAAATTCGTAAACATGAGGCAGAAATCAACATTATACGTGAACCACTGTGAGTGACGTGCACAGTGCCAAAAACTAAAGGAGAAAACACAAACTTTTTTGCCCGACATTGCACGAAAATTTCCTGACTAAATTCTCAAAATGAAATGTCATGCTAAGTGTTTATACAATTCTGAACAAAAATGGATGGCTATTTTCCAAGATTTTGCTGTTCCTGCCTGATTTTGGTGTGGGGTTTTAAATATTATACAACGCCTGAATACATCACCGCCATCTGATTGGTGGATCGTCGATCACGTGCATTAAATTGTTCTTTCCATCGCACGCCGCGAGAAGTTACATCACACGGTATGCGTGTGATGTAACTTCGCGAATTTCACGGTCATTATAGGTGGTGCTACAACACGGCTGTCATTTATACAAAATGGCAGACGATATTCCCGAACCGCGGCTAACAGACGACGAAATATTGGAACTCTTAAGCCCGGTTCATACTCCATGCGAATGCGAAGCGAATTTACACTGTGAATCCCTTGGATGTGATTTCCTATTCAAAATGGACATGATGATGGAAAGAGTTCCATATCCGGCCATCACTTTAGACCTCGTGCACAAAGTATTTTCAAAGAATAAGTTGATTGTTTGTCCCTCCTAAATTTGTGTTTCTTCATCAGATTTACACTTTTTGGTAGTTTTTAAGTCATATTTAGGGAAAATAAGTGATGGCCGGATATGGAACTCTTTCCCTATTATCCCACCCTGACAAAGAGTACATTGTGACTTCTGGGTTTAACAGCTTAAACCGCATTGTGATTCTGGACTCTGGATGTGATTTTGGACCCTCATTGTTTAAATCACATTCTCTTAATCCTCCTGTCCATTCTGAATAGGAAATCACATCCAAGGGGTTCATAGTGTTATGACGTCAACGCCAAATATTCGCGCTGCGAATTCGCAAAAGTTGAACACATTTCAACTATGTGCGAATCTTCGCTGCGAATGTTTCACCACTTCAAATTCGCGTCGCATTCGCATTCGCGTGCAGTATGAACCGGGCTTCAGGCGATGCTGACGCTGCTAACACAAAGAGACAAATCAAATGCATATTTGATTTGTAAAACGATTAGAGGAATTGAAGCTCTAACTGATTCGGAACTTGACAACTTTTTGTCGCGGTTTTATGCGGGACTGAGAAGGGAAAACGGCACGTTGTGCACAAAGAAATCCATGCAATCCGACGAGGATTTATTCAGGTGTTGTATAAAACAAATAATGAATGTTTCACATTCATTAAGTCCTTCGACTTAAGTCCTTCGACTTAAGTCCTTCGACTTAAGTCCTTCGACTTAAGTCCTTCGACTTAAGTCCTTCGACTTAAGTCCTTCGACTTAAGTCCTTCGACTTAAGTCCTTCGACTTAAGTCCTTCGACTTAAGTCCTTCGACTTAAGTCCTTCGACTTAAGTCCTTCGACTAGTGGGGTCCCATGATAGAAGATGATGAGGAGGGAAGTTACAGTTTTAGACGTGGGAGGAGAACCCCAGATAATAATTCTAGAGAAAACCCACGGAATCAGGTAGGGACTGAAAACCCAATTCCCATGTTGGCCCCGCCGGGATTCGAACCAGGGTCGCAGTGGTGGAAGGCGAGGAAAGTACCACTACACCAACCTGATTCCTCATGAAATTATTCTTATTATAATATCACACTTACATGTAGTGGCTTGGAGTGTTGTGTTGGAGCAGTTACAGCAGAAACTTGCTTTCGCTTCACAACTCCACGTCTGGAATGCGACTGTACTGAATACCGTCGAGGTGACAAAATGGCATTAAAGAGGGTGAGGCTCAAGAATCAGTGCTCTGGGGAATGTTCTGCGCATTGTATGGGCAATGTTTTTGTGGCGTAAATAATAACAATAATGAAATCAGCTAAAAACCAGCCAAGCAACACCGCGCAGACGTACTTTCTTTGTATGGACCCCAGACATTGCGCTCAATAATGACCTTTGCCACACACCGGTATGTCTGACGCGCAATTCTTTGTTAATAAACTTAGCACGATATACCAGACCACTTCTCTATTGTGTTCTTTGTCAAATACCAGTTGCGCGTGGTCCAATTTGGGCACGTTTCACCTAAATTATAAGCTCCCTCGTTGGGAAACAAATCTCCCTTTTGCACGAAGCCTTATGGAGGTATTCAGTACTGGATGGTTATCCTCTTCAAGGGACACATTGCTTTGGATTTTGCGATTTGGGCTATAAAACTTTAATGGATATGGTTGGGAAGCTTTTTTAAAAGTAGAATATATAGATTCACATAACTATCCCTTCAAATTGCGTGGTTTTTGTTTAATTTCGTGACAAATAACGGTCCGCTATTTTGTAGAACCAAATTTTTGACTCCACAAAATGGCGGACCGTGTTCACCAGTCGCATTTCCAGTCGCATCTGGTTAAAGTACGTTCTGTTGATCCATTTTGATGTACTGTGGCACGGCGCACAGCACTGGCGATATATGTCGCGAGGTAGAGAATAGTACCTGGCGATCATCTGATAGGTTCACAAGGCCACTGGCTGCGGCGCCAGCCTAAAGACTCGTACAGCGTATTTTGCGCATTATTTAGACGGTGGTATTTAGTACTGGAAATAAGTCTATGTTTCGCGGGTCAGATGTCAGGGGTAAGCGGCCAATTTTTGGTTTTGTAATCACTACTCACTAATTACAACACATTATACGTGTTTTTGCATGAACAACTCTTATAAAAGATAAGGAACATTTCCAAACAGCAAAATTTCATGACATTTGAAGGCAATGTGTCCCTTTAAGAACTCCTCATGGAAGTCCGACTCAGAGGCTTGGAAAGTGGCAAAATAAACTAAAGCAGGGATTTGAATTGGTAGTAAGGGCATTAATGGTATCTCGGGATAGCTTATTCCACTTTCTAACACTGGCAGTTCTTGGTACCATAATGTTTGTATACTTATAAAACCAAAGATCGTAGAAGGGAAAGATCAGACACTCTGCTGAAAAAGTAAAACAGCAAGTAGTTGCTCATGGGGAAGGGCGCCCTCATACCTTTGGTAGGTAAAACTTGCGACCAATCGAAGTGTTCCCTGTAGTTCACAATGCATAATGGAGAAAAAACGAAGACTCGCACCGACTAAATGACACCTCCAACAAAATTTGGCAAGGATTGGTCTCAACAGTTTGTTTCTCCCTCATTTTTCTTTCCTTCTGAATTTCTGATATTCAATTGTGGAGAGCCACCTTTTGCAAATATCATTAAAAACAAATCTTACTGCACATATGGCACAAAACTAAATTATTTCTCAGAGAAATTTATCATTAAAAAGTATTTCAAAATAAAAAAATTGAAAATGGTTATTGGTGTAGGGAAACGGATTTGTATTAGTCCATAAATACCACCCGGACATATATTATAATCACAATATCCTTTGCATCACCATTTACCGCTTTACAGTTTCACATTGTGATGTCCACCTACGCAATGTAATCTAGTTCTGGTTTATTCGGTGGTGCATATTTATACTTATTTAGTCTGATATCCTAATGACTAGAGTATCATAAATCTAGTTGTTTAAATTCTATATTAGGAAGTTGGGGACCACCAAATTGGCATCAGTCATGCTTTCACGAATGGCGGAGTAGCCTTTAGAGTCACTGACGTTAACCGCCCGCACGTCTTCAAGGTCTTTTGGCGTTGACGTTGCTGGATTCTTCAGGGTTTCTTCTTGTTCATGTAATCTCAACGGGTCGACACAATAACCCAGCCGAGACCAGATTTCTCTCTACTCAAGTGACTTCTCTATTTTGACGTTCCTGATCCTTTTCATCGAGGGTGAACCCCCCCCCCCCCCCCCCCCCCCAGATTTGGCTGGTCAATAAGTGTTCAAATACCTGTTGATTTCTGTCTCATTTTTCATGGCTTTAGTACTGACATAATTCTCGAGTTTGTCTTACATGTGGTCATCTTCTTTATAATACACTTAGAAATTCCAGACGTTTCATACTCGAAATATGTCGTCATCCTGAGAAATGATGTCCCAGGTCTTAACAAGTTAGATGGCACCTTCAGCGCACAGTACTTTGACAGTTAATCTGTGGTCAGGCCAGGCCGTTGAAAAGCCTGGCCAAGCCCCTGGAACGCCCGGGCCTTTGGGCTTCTATAACCCCCTGATTGTACACAATAAACTACCCATTAATTCTGGAGTCCAGCCGGCTCCCATTGTTCACCCAGACTTGACTGACAGCTGAGGCATCTTTTGATCCAGTCGTGAATGGGTACAGATTAGTGTGGGAGGGGCTACAACCAGGCCTGGCCGGCGGAGGCCAGGCTTTATTGATTAGTTGATGCTCTATTGTTAGGTGATTTGTGGCTCACAATAGAAAGAGTAAAAGCCCGAAGGCCCCGGCATGGCTGGGCTTTTCAAAGGCCTGGCCCGACCACAGATTAACCACTCCTCCCTAAATTGAATGCAGAATTATTTGGATTGTTGATGGTTTTGTTTGCAGTATATGTTATCACACTTTTACTGATGTACCAGTAGCTGAGCATTCTTCCTGTGCTTGCCTAAGCACCCCAAGCATTGGAGAAGGTTGAAGTAATTAAAGGCCTTTTCACACTAGACAAAATCTCGGGGGCGGCCCCGGGGCGCGACGTGGGGGTGAGAATGTGCGACGTTTCACACTAGCCATTTTCGCCCCGGGGCCACCCACGAGATTGGTCTCGCCCTGGGATGGGGCGAACTCACCCCTGCTCCAGGCCAGGGGTGAGATTGTTCAACCCGGGGCGAGACCAATCTCGGGGGTGGCCCCGGGGCGAAATGGCTAGTGTGAAACGTCGCCCCGCGTGCGGGGTTTCGTACAACCCGGGTTGAGAAACAGGTGGTCTCGACAAAAGAATTCCAACGGTCCTGTCAAAGCGCGCGCTATTGCTAATTGTATACATCTTGGCCGAAAGCGCAGCGCCATTATTCTGAAGCACAATATGTGGCAGAGGGAACCCCCACCCCCCCCCCCTCTTTTGTATTGGTCATTGTGTTCCCGGAATCTTAGGAAATATTTTCAGCAAGGAGGAAGTTAGGAATTTACTGGCCATCTGGGGGTCGATGAAATACAAACTAGTGTGAAACTCTCATGCCCAACCCCGGGGCGAGCTCGCCCCGTGGTTGGCTGAGGTAGGTTTGCGCGAAACGAGTGTGAAACGAAGCGGGGTTGAAGTCGGGGGTTAAAACGCCAGGGCGGCCCCGGGGCCGCCCCAGGGCGAGTCCGCCCCGGGGTTCGGCGCTCTAGTGTGAAAAGGCCTTATAGACAACTGAAATAATGAAATCTCTTGAAACATTGTTTGGTCGAAGTGAGGATAAAGGTCTCTTCAGAATTATGAATAAAAAATAAGTGATTTTTATGCAAGTGGAAACGAAATTAGTGACTGGTTTATATTCTAATAAATTTGTTTCCAAATTCACGAAATGCTTTGATCTAAAGCCTGAAACTTGTGCCAGTGCTGGTTCACCTTATAATTGTATTTTTGTATTTGTTTTCTTCTAATTTACAATGTATTTTTGTATTTTCTAATTTACAGATTGTCAAGCCATACTGTCGTTTTTTTTTAGTGAGATATAATTCCAGACTAAAAAAAGGAATTAAAATTGAATTAAATCATCCCTATATTTTTGTAAATCAAGTCTTGCATTCGTGCTTCTCTTAATCTGCATCTCTGTTTCCTGATATTATTCAATATCTTAATTAAAAAGAACACTCGATAACACAAGTTTCCATTTTCTATTTAATTAAATTTTCAAATGTTGATTTGATGAACAATTTCAGAATGCGGATTCGGTTACCACGTCCCTCATAGACTTGTGTGCAATTATCTGCTTTGTTTATCTCCCGAAACTAAATCGTTGAATCTGGTGTGCGCACGCGCATTTGAATTCTGAAAAGGCCATAGCAAAATTATCGGTGGACACGTGCTGGTTAATTGACCAGTTGAAATCAGGCTCTCGCTCATTAATAATGCATGAGTAAAAGTAATTGTATACTTTAGTTGCAGCACTATGGAGTAGATGTCTCAAATTCCACAACTGAACTTAGACTAATTCGAAAGAAAAATCACACCTTTATTGAGAATCATTTTTCTATAATTCCGATACGTGCCCATATAGTCCAGTAAGAATTGACATGGACCCTGATAATTTGGTTAACAGGCAAATTTTAGTGCCAATGTATGTATTTGGACTCAGCTACCTCCCATACAAATTCAACCAAAATCAACATTGGGAAAATATGCTAATTGAGAAACAAAAGGGATGCACAATTTATATTGAAAGGCATGTATTTCCGACATCTAAGTTATATCATACCCTTTGAAAATTTGGGAAAGGGTCCTCGCAAATGTCCAACTTAAATTATTACAAAATGGCAAATGCGAAAACTTAATGAAGATTATGACCAAAATTATCAGGAGAAAAGATTATTTTATGGCCGTCGTCGTAGTCATCGTCATCGCATAATAATTGTCATCCTTATCAAAGTACCAAACGGCTTTTGCCCTCAAAACTCTTCAAGATTTTCGGGAAGAGATGACGACCCTAACAGATATTGAAACATTTATTTCAATTACCGTTTTAGAGTGGTTTAATGGGTGCGGGGGCATTGTGTCACGCCCCCTCCCCCTCATCCTACCTCCATCCAGCGGCGTAGCCAGGGTTGTTTCCATAGGGGGAGAGTGGGGGGCTGGATGTTACAGGGGGGGGGGGGGGTGGGGGGGGGGGGTGAGGGGGCGCTCACAGTGACTTTTCTTTATAATGCTATTATTTTCTACGTTTGCGAAATTTTCAGTGGGGGGGGGGGGAGACTGGGGGGGGGGCGACGATTTTTTTATGGGGGGCGTGCACTCCCCCCCCCCCCCCCCCGCACGCACCCCCTTAGCTACGCCACTGCCCCCATCCCATTAGAACTTTGGGAGAGAAAGAAATGCACAGCAGCAAAAATCGGTGTAAAACTTTCAGTGTTGTAGTCGAGATCATTTCAAGACTTAGGCACAAGACCATGCACAAGACCATTCACAAGACCAGCTTGTAACAGGCACAAGTAACAGGCATAAACCATGACAAAGGAATGCTTTTGTTACAGTTCATTTGAATAGCTTAAGACTTGGAGTAAGACTGCTGGTCTTGTGCTGGTCTTGCAGGGTCTTGCAGGGTCTTGTGTGGTCTTGTGATGGTCTTGACTACAACACTGGCACGAATACCCACTAGATTTTAAATGAACGGCGTTCTAGATTTTCAGTTAGGTATGAATAGTGTTTTCCCTCAACGTGGCATGACGTGTACAATGTTGATTAATGGAAGTTTTTGGAGACGTTGGTGGCAGCAGACAAACCATTCCTTTTCCATCCTTCTCATCATTCGTGCGCATGCTTATAGAATTAGCCGTAGTGAGGGTAATTTGGTATTTCTTTTTTTACAGAAATGCAAACTTAAAAAAGAAATCGCATAAAACCATTGCCGGCAAGATATTTTATCTGGCTGCAAAATAATATCAATCCGGTTAATAAAATTAGTTCGGTTAAGATAATGGCAATAATTGAGTCTGTGATCGTTTACAAAAGTAACAACTTAGCTACATCGGTTTTACGTGACATGCTTTATTGCCCATATTGGATTCTGACCAACTTATGATGAGCCTGTATTGGCTAATCATTGTTCCAATTTGGGCATCAGTAATTGGTTAATAGCACATTCGCATGTAGAAATCGGCATTTTTAAGAGCTAAAAAAAATCAAATTTTCCCAAGTAAAATTGTGAGTGGGTTAGGCTATACGAGAGAGGACTTGGGACAATGGGGGATTAGGGATAACAATGACACCGAGGACTTGGGCCGAGTCCTCGGGAGAATTTCGTGTACAAACCTTATGGGAGCTGTTCGGAAAAAGTTAAGTACAAACAAAGGGAACAAAAGAAGGGTTCCATTCATGGTCCTCATAAGTATAGGAAAACGCACATGTGTGGACCTAGGACAAAAGGGTTAAGGCGTAGACAAAGGGTCCTCGTTTGACCGAACGTCCACGATTGAAAATCGTGTACAAAACATATCGGAGGCCTTCCGAAAAAGTATAAACAAAAGAGGAACAATGGGACGTCCACGATTTCATGTATTTACACACTTGTGTGTGTGTGAGTTTGTATATGCCGGCAATCGTGGACCTAGGACAAAATAATTCGGGCGTAGACAAAGGGGTCCACGTTTGACCTAACGTCCACGATTGAAAATCGTGTACAAAACCAATGGGAGGTCTTCCGAAAAAGTTAAGAGTATAAACAAAAGAGGAACAATTGAAGGTCCACGATTGCACCCGTTTGTGTGACTGGGTGTGTGTGTGTGTGTGTTCAGGGCAACCATATAAAGGTTTCTGAGTAGAAATTGGGTTGTCAACTAAAATGTCAGTGTTGGGCATTTTTCATGTCAATTCTTACTGGACTAATACATTTTTCCGACTTATTTACTTAAGCAATTCCTTTGTTCGTCTGTTACGATTCCCTTACGTAATGACTAAAATACCAATACAAAAAATGCAAGGTATGCGACAGTGTTATGCATTATTATATCAATCAATGACAATGATATCTATTTTTCTTAACCAACAACCACAAAACAAAACCACGTACGCGGCAATAAAACAGTAAATACAAAAACTACACAACATTTTGACAGTTACATAATGAATTCAGGATAAAGTTGGTCGAGTAGTACTCAAAATGTAACTTTGAGACCCAATTCTGATGAGAACATTATCGCCTTGTGAACGTAATGTTAGCTAAGCTAAATTGTTCTTTTTTCACTATTCGTTTTAGCGAATGTATAATACAGGGTGTCCCTCAAAAGGATAACCACAAAGGGAAATATGATAAACTATTATCCTAAACTAGGGGTTAATGAGCTTTCCATTGATATCTTAGATAAATTTCTCTGGTCATGCCCGCTAGTGTAAGAACCACCCCCCCCCCCCTCATTTGTAGACTCAAATCTACGCCCTTGCTTCATAGCCGAGAAATTATTTCCACACACGCCAATCATCCCTAACGCTGTGTTGCGGGTAAACTCTGACACTTCGTTTAATCAACTTACACGCTCAATTGTAACTTGTATGATGACAGTGTTCATACTTTTTTGTGTGATCCAACATATTATACATAAAACAACAAACTTGTGACGTACTGTTCCACATTCATTGGTGTATATTTCGGAAAGAGTTCCATATCCGGCCAACACTTGGACCTCGTGCACAAAGTCTATAGGCCATGACAGAAAAAGTCAAAGTATTTTCAAAGAAAAAGTAGAATTTTTTCCCCTCTTAAATTCGTGTTTCTTCATCAGATTTACACTTTTTGGTAGTTTTTAAGTCATATTAAGGGAAAATAAGTGATGGCCGGATATGGAACTCTTTCCTTTATTTCGATTATTGAAAGCAGAATATTCCACAACGTTTTTGGAGGTCTTCACGTAACATTTTCTGGAAGATGACAACATTTTGGTCGTAAAGATGTCTCAGGAGGATTGGTTTTCTTAACATGTAGCACAACCTGTTATTTCAGGATTTATGTCAGCAAAATTCGTAAACATGAGGCAGAAATCAACATTATACGTGAACCACTGTGAGTGACGTGCACAGTGCCAAAAACTAAAGGAGAAAACACAAACTTTTGTGCCCGACATGGCACGAAATTCTCAAAATGAAATGTCATGCTAAGTGTTTATACAATTCTGAACAAAAATGGATGGCTATTTTCCAAGATTTTGCTGTTCCTGACCGATTTTGGTGTGGGGTATTAAATATTATACAACGCCTGAATAAATCACCGCCATCTGATTGGTGGATCGTCGATCACGTGCATTGAATTATTCTTTCCATCGCACGCCGCGAGAAGTTACATCACACGGTATGCGTGTGATGTAACTTCGCGAATTTCACGGTCATTATAGGTGGTGCTATAACACGGCTGTCATTCATACAAAATGGCAGACGATATTCCCGAACCGCGGCTAACAGACTACGAAATATTGGAACTCTTAAGCCCGGTTCATACTCCATGCGAATGCGAAGCGAATTTACACTGTGAATCCCTTGGATGTGATTTCCTATTCAAAATGGACATGATGATGGAAAGAGTTTTATATCCTGCCATCACTTTAGACCTCGTGCACAAAGTATTTTCAAAGAATAAGTTGATTTTTTGTCCCTCCTAAATTTGTGTTTCTTCATCAGATTTACACTTTTTGGTAGTTTTTAAATCATATTTAGGGAAAATAAGTGATGGCCTGATATGGAACTCTTTCCCTATTATCCCACCCTGACAAAGAGTACATTGTGACTTCTGGGTTTAACAGCTTAAACCGCATTGTGATTCTGGACTCTGGATGTGATTTTGGACCCTCATTGTTAAAATCACATGAACCGGGCTTCAGGCGATGCTGACGCTGCTAACACAAAGAGACAAATCAAATATGCAGTAAAACGATTAGAGGAATTTGCAAGACACGCAGGAATAATAATTGAAGCTCTAACTGATTCGGAACTTGACAACTTTTTGTCGCGGTTTTATGCGGGACTGAGAAGGGAAAACGGCACGTTGTGCACAAAGAAATCCATGCATGCAATCCGACGAGGATTTATTCAGGTGTTGTATAAAACAAATAATGAATGTTTCACATTCATTAAGTGTTTCGACTTAAGTGTTTCAACTTATTTCCAGTGGGGTCCCATGATAGAAGATGATGAGGAAGGAAGTTGCAGTTTTAGACGTAGGAGGAGAACCCCAGAGAATAATTCTAGAGAAAACCCACGGAATCAGGTAGGGACTGAAAACCCAATTCACATGTTGGCCCCGGCCGGGATTCGAACCAGGGTCACAGTGGTGGAAGGCGAGGAAAGTACCACTACACCAACCTGATTCCTCATGAAATTATTCTTATTATAATATCACACTTACATGTAGTGGCTTGGAGTGTTGTGTTGGAGCAGTTACAGCAAAAAACTTGCTTTCGCTTCACAACTCCACGTCTGGAATGCGACTGTACTGAATACCGTCGAGGTGACAAAATGGCATTAAAGAGGGTGAGGCTCAAGAATCAGTGCTCTAGGGAAATTTTTGCGCATTGTATGGGCAATGTTTTTGTGGCGTAAATAATAACAATAATGAAATCAGCTGAAAACCAGCCAAGCAACACCGCGCAGACGTACTTTCTTTGTATGGACCCCAGACATTGCGCTCAATAATGACCTTTGCCACACACCGGTATGTCTGACGCGCAATTCTTTGTTAATAAACTTAGCACGATATACCAGACCACTTCTCTATTGTGTTCTTTGTCAAATACCAGTTGCGCGTGGTCCAATTTGGGCACGTTTCACCTAAATTATAAGCTCCCTCGTTGGGAAACAAATCTCCCTTTTGCACGAAGCCTTATGGAGGTATTCAGTACTGGATGGTTATCCTCTTAAAGGGACACATTGCTTTGGATTTTGCGATTTGGGCTATAAAACTTTAATGGATATGGTTGGGAAGCTTTTTTAAAAGTAGAATATATAGATTCACATAACTATCCCTTCAAATTGCGTGGTTTTTGTTCAATTTCGTGACAAATAACGGTCCGCTATTTTGTAGAACCAAATTTTTGACTCCACAAAATGGCGGACCGTGTTCACCAGTCGCATTTCCAGTCGCATCTGGTTAAAGTACGTTCTGTTGATCCATTTTGATGTACTGTGGCACGGCGCACAGCACTGGCGATATATGTCGCGAGGTAGAGAATTGTACCTGGCGATCATCTGATAGGTTCACAAGGCCACTGGCTGCGGCGCCAGCCTAAAGACTCGTACAGCGTATTTTGCGCATTATTTAGACGGTGGTATTTAGTACTGGAAATAAGTCTATGTTTCGCGGGTCAGATGTCAGGGGTAAGCGGCCAATTTTTTGTTTTGTAATCACTACTCACTAATTACAACACATTATACGCGTTTTTGCATGAACAACTCTTATAAAAGATAAGGAACATTTCCAAACAGCAAAATTTCATGACATTTGAAGGCAATGTGTCCCTTTAAGAACTCCTCATGGAAGTCCGACTCAGAGGCTTGGAAAGTGGCAAAATAAACTAAAGCAGGGATTTGAATTGGTAGTAAGGGCATTAATGGTATCTCGGGATAGCTTATTCCACTTTCTAACACTGGCAGTTCTTGGTACCATAATGTTTGTATACTTATAAAACCAAAGATCGTAGAAGGGAAAGATCAGACACTCTGCTGAAAAAGTAAAACAGCAAGTAGTTGCTCATGGGGAAGGGCGCCCTCATACCTTTGGTAGGTAAAACTTGCGACCAATCGAAGTGTTCCCTGTAGTTCACAATGCATAATGGAGAAAAAACGAAGACTCGCACTGACTAAATGACACCTCCAACAAAATTTGGCAAGGATTGGTCTCAAAAGTTTGTTTCTCCCTCATTTTTCTTTCCTTCTGAATTTCTGATATTCAATTGTGGAGAGCCACCTTTTGCAAATATCATTAAAAACAAATCTTACTGCACATAATGGCACAAAACTAAATTATTTCTCAGAGAAATTTATCATTAAAAAGTATTTCAAAATAAAAAAAATTGAAAATGGTTATTGGTGTAGGGAAACGGATTTGTATTAGTCCATAAATACCACCCGGACATATATTATAATCACAATATCCTTTGCATCACCATTTACCGCTTTACAGTTTCACATTGTGATGTCCACCTACGCAATGTAATCTAGTTCTGGTTTATTCGGTGGTGCATATTTATACTTATTTAGTCTGATATCCTAATAACTAGAGTATCATAAATCTAGTTGTTTAAATTCTATATTAGGAAGTTGGGGACCACCAAATTGGCATCAGTCATGCTTTCACGAATGGCGGAGTAGCCTTTAGAGTCCCTGACGTTAACCGCCCGCACGTCTTCAAGGTCTTTTGGCGTTGACGTTGCTGGATTCTTCAGGGTTTCTTCTTGTTCATGTAATCTCAACGGGTCGACACAATAACCCAGCCGAGACCAGATTTCTCTACTCAAGTGACTTCTCTATTTTGACGTTCCTGATCCTTTTCATCGAGGGTGAACCCCCCCCCCCCCCCCCCCCCAGATTTGGCTGGTCAATAAGTGTTCAAATACCTGTTGATTTCTGTCTCATTTTTCATGGCTTTAGTACTGACATAATTCTCGAGTTTGTCTTACATGTGGTCATCTTCTTTATAATACACTTAGAAATTCCAGACGTTTCATACTCGAAATATGTCGTCATCCTGAGAAATGATGTTCCAGGTCTTAACAAGTTAGATGGCACCTTCAGCGCACAGTACTTTGACAGTTAATCTGTGGTCAGGCCAGGCCGTTGAAAAGCCTGGCCAAGCCCCTGGAACGCCCGGGCCTTTGGGCTTCTATAATCCCCTGATTGTACACAATAAACTACCCATTAATTCTGGAGTCCAGCCGGCTCCCATTGTTCACCCAGACTTGACTGACAGCTGAGGCATCTTTTGATCCAGTCGTGAATGGGTACAGATTAGTGTGGGAGGGGCTACAACCAGGCCCCAAGCATTGGAGAAGGTTGAAGTAATTAAAGGCCTTTTCACACTAGACACAATCTCGGGGGCGGCCCCGGGGCGCGACGTGGGGGTGAGAATGTGCGACGTTTCACAATAGCCATTTTCGCCCCGGGGCCACCCACGAGATTGGTCTCGCCCTGGGATGGGGCGAACTCACCCCTGCTCCAGGCCAGGGGTGAGATTGTTCAACCCGGGGCGAGACCAATCTCGGGGGTGGCCCCGGGGCGAAATGGCTAGTGTGAAACGTCGCCCCGCGTGCGGGGTTTCGTACAACCCGGGTTGAGAAACAGGTGGTCTCGACAAAAGAATTCCAACGGTCCTGTCAAAGCGCGCGCTATTGTTAATTGTATACATCTTGGCCGAAAGCGCAGCGCCATTATTCTGAAGCACAATATGTGGCAGAGGGAACCCCCACCCCCCTCTTTTGTATTGGTCATTGTGTTCCCGGAATCTTAGGAAATATTTTCAGCAAGGAGGAAGTTAGGAATTTACTGGCCATCTGGGGGTCGATGAAATACAAACTAGTGTGAAACTCTCATGCCCAACCCCGGGGCGAGCTCGCCCCGTGGTTGGCTGAGGTAGGTTTGCGCGAAACGAGTGTGAAACGAAGCGGGGTTGAAGTCGGGGGTTAAAACGCCAGGGCGGCCCCGGGGCCGCCCCAGGGCGAGTCCGCCCCGGGGTTCGGCGCTCTAGTGTGAAAAGGCCTTATAGACAACTGAAATAATGAAATCTCTTGAAACATTGTTTGGTCGAAGTGAGGATAAAGGTCTCTTCAGAATTATGAATAAAAAATAAGTGATTTTTATGCAAGTGGAAACGAAATTAGTGACTGGTTTATATTCTAATAAATTTGTTTCCAAATTCACGAAATGCTTTGATCTAAAACCTGAAACTTGTGCCAGTGCTGGTTCACCTTATAATTGTATTTTAATATTTGTTTTCTTCTAATTTACAATGTATTTTTGTATTTTCTAATTTACAGATTGTCAAGCCATACTGTCGTTTTTTTTTAGTGAGATATAATTCCAGACTAAAAAAAGGAATTAAAATTGAATTAAATCATCCCTATATTTTTGTAAATCAAGTCTTGCATTAGTGCTTCTATTAATCTGCATCTCTGTTTCCTGATATTATTCAATATCTTAATTAAAAAGAACACTCGATAACACAAGTTTCCATTTTCTATTTAATTAAATTTTCAAATGTTGATTTGATGAACAATTTCGGAATGCGGATTCGGTTACCACGTCCCTCATAGACTTGTGTGCAATTATCTGCTTTGTTTGTCTCCCGAAACTAAATCGTTGAATCTGGTGTGCGCACGCGCACTTGAATTCTGAAAAGGCCGTAGCAAAATTATCGGTGGACACGTGCTGGTTAATTGACCAGTTGAAATCAGGCTCTTGCTCATTAATAATGTATGAGTAAAAGTAATTGTATACTTTAGTTGCAGCACTATGGAGTAGATGTCTCAAATTCCACAACTGAACTTAGACTAATTCGAAAGAAAAATCACACCTGTATTGAGAATCTTTTTTATATAATTCCGATACGTGCCCATATAGTCCAGTAAGAATTGACGTGGACCCTGATAATTTGGTTAACAGGCAAATTTTAGTGCCAATGTATATATTTGGACTCGAGCTACCTCCCATACAAATTCAACCAAAATCAACATTGGGAAAATATGCTAATTGAGAAACGAAAGGGATGCACAGTTTATATTCAGAGGCATGTATTTCCGACATCTAAGTTATATCATACCCTTTGAAAATTTGGGAAAGGGTCCTCGCAAATGTTCAACTTAAATTATTACAAAATGGCAAATGCGAAAACTTAATGAAGATTATGACCAAAAGTATCAGGAGAAAAGAGTATTTTAAGGACGTCGTCGTAGTCATCGTCATCGCATAATAATTGTCATCATTATCAAAGTACCAAACGGCTTTTGCCCTCAAAACTCTTCAAGATTTTCGGGAAGAGATGACGACCCTAACAGATATTGAAACTTTTATTTCAATTACCGTTTTAGAGTGGTTTAATGGGTGCGGGGGCATTGTGTCACGCCCCCTCCCCCTCCCCCAGTTAGGCGTTTCCCCCATCCTACCCCCATCCAGCGGCGTAGCCAGGGTTGTCTCCATAGGGGGGAGAGTGGGGGGGGGGGGAGTGGGGGGGGAGTGGGGGGGGGAGTGGGGGGGGGATGGATGTTACAGTGGGGGGAGGGGGGCGCTCACAGTGATTTTTCTTTATAATGCTATTATTTTCTACGTTTGCGAAATTTTCAGTGGGGGGTGGGGGGGGGGGGCGACTGGGGGGGGGGGGGTGCGAAACGACGATTTTTTTATGGGGGCGTGTTCCCCCCTTCCCCCACGCACCCCCTTAGCTACGCCACTGCCCCCATCCCATTAGAACTTTGGGAGAGAAAGAAATGCACAGCAGCAAAAATCGGTGTAAAACTTTCAGTGTTGTAGTCGAGATCATTTCAAGACTTAGGCACAAGACCATGCACAAGACCATTCACAAGACCAGCTTGTAACAGGCACAAGTAACAGGCATAAACCATGACAAAGGAATGCTTTTGTTACAGTTCATTTGAATAGCTTAAGACTTGGATTAAGACTGCTGGTCTTGTGCTGGTCTTACATGGTCTTGTGTGGTCTTGTGATGGTCTTGACTCAACACTGGCACGAATACCCACTAGATTTTAAATGAGCGGCGTTCTAGATTTTCAGTTAGGTATGAATAGTGTTTCCCCTCAACGTGGCATGACGTGTACAATGTTGATTAATGGAAGTCTTTGGAGACGTTGGTGGCAGCAGACAAACCATTCCTTTTCCATCCTTCCCATCATTCGTGCGCATGCTTATAGAATTAGCCGTACTGAGTGGAATTTGGTATTTCTTTTTTTTTTACAGAAATGCAAACTTAAAAAACATCGCATAAAACCATTGCCGGCAAGTTATTTTATCTGGCTGCAAAATAATATCAATCCGGTTAATAAAATTAGTTCGGTTAAGATATGGCAATAATTGAGTCTGTGATCGTTTAAAAAAGTAACAACTTAGCTACATCGGTTTTACGTGACATGCTTTATTGCCCATATTGGATTCTGACCAACTTATGATGAGCTTGTATTGGCTAATCATTGTTCCAATTTGGGCATCAGTAATTGGTTAATAGCACATTCGCATGTAGAAATCGGCATTTTTAAGAGCAAAAAAACATCAAATTTTCCCAAGTAAAATTGTGAGTGGGTTAGGCTATACGAGAGAGGACTTGGGACAATGGGGGATTAGGGATAACAATGACACCGAGGACTTGGGCCGAGTCCTCGGGAGAATTTCGTGTACAAACCTTATGGGAGCTGTTCGGAAAAAGTTAAGTACAAACAAAGGGAACAAAAGAAGGGTTCCATTCATGGTCCTCATAAGTATAGGAAAACGCACATGTGTGGACCTAGGACAAAAGGGTTAAGGCGTAGACAAAGGGTCCTCGTTTGACCGAACGTCCACGATTGAAAATCGTGTACAAAACATATGGGAGGCCTTCCGAAAAAGTTAGAGTATAAACAAAAGAGGAACAATGGGACGTCCACGATTTCATGTATTTACACACTTGTGTGTGTGTGAGTTTGTATATGCCGGCAATCGTGGACCTAGGACAAAATAATTCGGGCGTAGACAAAGGGGTCCACGTTTGACCTAACGTCCACGATTGAAAATCGTGTACAAAACCAATGGGAGGTCTTCCGAAAAAGTTAAGAGTATAAACAAAAGAGGAACAATTGAAGTGTGTGTGTGTGTTCAGGGCAACCATATAAAGGTTTCTGAGTAGAAATTGGGTTGTCAACTAAAATGTCAGTGTTGTTCGTCTGTTACGATTCCCTTACGTAATGACTAAAATACCAATACAAAAAATGCAAGGTATGCGACAGTGTTATGCATTATTATATCAATCAATGACAATGATATTTATTTTTCTTAACCAACAACCACAAAACAAAACCACGTACGCGGCAATAAAACAGTAAATACAAAAACTACACAACATTTTGACAGTTACATAATGAATTCAGGATAAAGTTGGTCGAGTAGTACTCAAAATGTAACTTTGAGACCCAATTCTGATGAGAACATTATCGCCTTGTGAACGTAATGTTAGCTAAGCTAAATTGTTCTTTTTTCACTATTCGTTTTAGCGAATGTATAATACAGGGTGTCCCTCAAAAGGCTAACCACAAAGGGAAATATGATAAACTATTATCATAAACTAGGGGGTAATAAGCTTTCCATTGATATCTTAGATAAATTTCTCTGGTCATGCTCCACTGACTTCATCGTCTCTCCCTTTGTTTGTGGGATACCTTTTTGGGGGGACACCTTACAGAAGTTATAGCCAGAACGGGCAAAGTTCGGCTCTCTGTTTTTGTTGTGTGGTAGTTTTCTTCAGGACAGCCTGTCGGACGAAAACCCATAATAAACTTTCATGATATCACTTTCTGTTGATGACGATTTTGAGCAAGAAATTATGTATTTTTTGGATTAGAACCATAGGCCTAATTGCGTTTTTAGCTATAGTAGATAGAAACACACATTTTATACATGATTTAATGAGAATTCGATTTTGAGCAATACATTTTGTGTTTTTGGAAGAACCACAGGCCTCATTGCGTTTTAAGTCTCTCCCTTTGTTTGTGGGATACCTTTTTTGGGGACACCTAATTCGTCAAACAATCCACAACGGAAACTGACTAGGTAAATTTAAATACATTTTCAAAACGAACAAAGAAACTGGCAGGAGCGGGATTTGAACCTGCGACCTCCGGGTTACCGTACCGGCGCTCTATACCAACTGAGCTATCTTGCCCTATGTTGGAGGTCTAAAAAGACATCGGGGTCTTCATTTTTTCTTCGACCGCGCCTCAGGAAAACAGAACGCTCCGGAATCACCATGGTAGACTAGTTTTAACCAAACAATATTTCTATTTCAGTCAAAACCATTATGTTTTGAAAGGCTTCGTCTTGAACTGTTAGTGTTGAATTACAGTGTCCCGCTCGTTGAGATACATTCGTAAAATTACTAATTGAACTATTATACACTGCAAAAACTGTAGTATAAGAATCACGCCATCAGTGTCAAATTGAACCCTTAAGGCTTCCTTCTTCTTTTGGGCAAGGATTGTTGGTATTCAGTTCCGGAATTAGGATTAACACCAAACCGAACATTTCTGACAAAACTCTGGTGTCAATTGATTCTTCTGTGGTGTTTAATTGTAGGAACGAAAACAAATAACACCAGGTTTACTTTTGATTTTAATTTGAACACCGCAACTTAATTCTGTCGAGGTGCTTATGTTTCAGGGATGGGATTGGCTGAAGAAAAAACAAATTCCACGAACTCCGCAGTGTTCTGGGGTCACCAAGGAACCAAGAGCAACGTATGGGGTCTATGGTTTGTATTTGCCAAGAACCAAAATACCCGTTTCCATTTGTCCATGTAAATTATTCACTTTTACAGGTAAAACACCTTTAGGGTAACACCGAAGGATTTCAAAAGAGATTCTTTAACAATTCAGAAATCAGTTAAGTCCTGACCAAACAAATCCTGAAATCAGGAAAAAGAACTGACACATCTCACTACCTAAATTTCGTAAAAAAAAAAAACCCACAAATTTGGGTGTTTCATTTACATTCGCCAGACTCTAAAAACCTCTCTAAATGGACGCCACCCATCCTGTTCTAAAGCTAAAGCGTTCCTTATATTTCGGCAAACTGACGAAGAAACATTAGACCGATAGAGTCAGGTTTTACAGGACAAAAAAAAAGAGAATTTGATGCGGTGGTTGAACGACCATGGTGGTTGAACATTCAGAGAAAACATGATCAATAAATGGAAAATGACAGAGGTTCCTCTCTCCCCAAAATAGAAATGTCGCTGTAAATTTGGCAAGACATTCATGTGTATCTTGCAACTTGAACGAAACGCTTACGCCAACGGGTTAAGGAGTTACGGGATAAAGAAGCCCTAAAACGGGTTAAATCTGCGTTTTTTCCTCGAGCTTGGAGTGCAGTCCTGTGGTCGAGCGTTAACTTGACATCTAGAGTTCATATACAACAACATTGAAATAAATTTCGTGCTAAAAATCCAACACCACAGTTTTCGCAGTGTCATGCTCCTGGACCAATACCTTGTCGGAGAATCTAAGCGCGCCTACATACAAACATTGGTTTTACATTATTCCTATTCGTTAAACTGCTGGATAATATTGGTGGAATCAAATATGAAATGACGACTACATTAAAACTACTTGCAAGATGATCCCAGTCCACATTTAACTCTTGATTGACAGGAACTACGTCGTCTGTGGAAAAAAATAATGTCAAAACGGGATTAATGCTGCTGCATTTTAATATGGAGTTAGTTCCAGATTCATCTTCTCATCAATATGGGGATACAATGTGTAACTGTATTTATAATAATCGGGTACATTGTTTATTTCAAAAACCAAAATATATGTTAATGATTTTGAGGTTACTGGAGGGTTTTCGTTACGGGGAAACTAACGCCAGTGTGTGTTCGCATTCAATCGTGGACCTCTAACAATAGAGGACACAATGGTCCACGTTTGTGTCACGGTTCACAATTGAAAATCGTGTACAAAACCAAAGGCTGAAGTATGGGCTTCGTGCGCCAACAAAAGAGGGCGCTGTCCACATAGCAACCGCACTTCCGTGGGGAGTACGTCGCTGGTATTATACGCACTGCGCTCCTCGTTCATTTGATATCGTATACCAGTGGGATTGCTTTGTCTGTTTGCCGACTCTCGATAATTGCTTTTCCAATAAGAATATCATAGCGGGAACCAGACACTTAAATTGAAGTCAGGTAAGATGGCGTCGATATTGACTCCCCAACTCGCCTTTTCTTTCCGCTGAGGGGGTAGTTGTGCACGAAGCCCATAGACCACGTGCCCTTTGTTTACATCTAATCCGCCCTATTTTCAAATGTCCCGGCGGTATGCGCACGCATTGGTGTGTTGCATAAATTTGGTGTGACAATAAAGGAGTGACATCAAATATCACATCGTTCAAAGGCGATCTGACATGCGACGTCACTTCTGAACAAAACTTTGCGCAAAAACGGATGCGTGCGCATCCCACCGGCACATTTCAATTTTGACGTGACGTCAGAGGGAACACTGTGTATACACAGTAGGATGGCAATAGGACGTCCACGATTGAAGACGTTTACAAGTTAAGTCAACTCTACTTTCCTTTTACAAATAATTTGACTGTTTGATACTTGAGGAACAAATGCATCTGTGATGTATACACGGACTCATTCTTTACTCGGACACTCTCGATAGAAGTGACATTTAATTGATTGTACACGAACCATCGGTACCGATGGTTCGTGATGTATAAATCAGAATGGGCCAATAAGGATACAGCGCCCATTGTTTGTGCACTCAAGGATGTAGCCAATAAGAAAGTATATAATCACCGACGATCCCCGCCCATGGCAGCAATCAAGCTCCAGGATTACGTAACTAATTGGCCCAATTGGCAAAAACCAAAAAGCTTTAAAATTATACGGTTGTGTTTTTTTCTTGTGATGTGCCTCCCCGATGGCCGGAGGTGGCGACGGGCCTGACGAAACCATGTGGTGAAAAAAACTCCCAATACTTCTCGATTCGGACACGCCTTACAAGCATGTGATGTTTCTGTGGGTTTTTTCTATGCAAAAGTGATTTAAGGAGGACGAATTTGGCAGATAATTTAATACTGAGATTATGGGATTTCAACACATACAGTCTTGGACAAAATTCTTGGGACACCTCAACAGCAGACCACCACTTCTGTTCCCCCGCTCAATGTTGATGCCTGTTGTTAGCTGGTGTGGCGCCACTACGTTCCCCAAAGCAGCCTGCACACACTCTTTGTAAGTTTAGTTATGCCATCTTTAGAGTATTGCTGTACGGTGTGGGGAGGAAGGTACATATCTCACGACAATACCCTCAACAAATGTCTCAAAAGAGCCGCACGGATAATCCTTAAATGTACCTTCCTCACCCCCTCAGCTGATATGTTTGCCAGACTAAATTGGATTCCTTTTAAGGAAAGAGTTCAGTCCAAAAAGGCTATCTTTGTTTTCAAAAGCCTTAACAAAATGACTCCTTTGTACATGACAAATCTGTTCACACCACTTACAGTGATTCGTGAAACACGACAATCGACCCAAATGGCACTGAAAGTTCCTTTCGCCAAAAAGGAATGCTACGTGACAAGTTTCGCTGTGAGTGGTGCCAGTATATGGAATAATCTGCCTGAACAAATGAGAACCATAAACTCCTTAAGTACATTTAAATCGGAGCTACGTAAAGCCATCTATCAGAGATATTTCTGTCATTTACGCTGATCTGCGGAGTTATAAACTTGGTTGCCAAAATACTTTGGAGCCGGATGGGAATTTCCCCTTGTTTTTCACCCTAAAAGGTTTTTTTCGCGGGTTTTTCGCCCATCCCGTAAATCAGCAATAGGCTTCTGGAGAGTTGAAAAGTTAACCGAAAATATATTTATTTGTGTAAACATTACTGTATTTGTTTAAATATTTTGTATGAATGTGTAAATATTCAGTTTTAACTAATAATATGCAGGGCCCCAATGGAAACCAGTTTTAAACTGTTTGGGCACACCCTGGGTAAAGAAATGTAATAAATAAATAAATAAATAAATAAATATACCGTATGCTTTTGGCCACACCGAGCGAACGTTGGATGGTGGAGGGTAGTCTGGTTCCCAGACCAAAATATTCTGACTATTTCTGATGAATTATTAGGTCCGGTAGCCGCCAATGTCACGTGACGAAAACTGTCAGAATTCGGACATTTTCCGAAAATGTCCGAAGTTTTCCGAACTTGTTTTCGGTAGCATTCGGCTGTTAACGTTGATGTTAGCAACAACAAAATGTCTGTCAGGCCCGTTACAGATCCTGGAATTTGAATTCTCAATTATATATAAGAAACAGACAAATCAATGCCACACTCTTGCAGTATTTTGCCGACTGGATTTTGCAAGAATATTCAATTTGAATGATGCCACTGACGTCACTCGGACTAACACACACGTCATGATCTATTTTAAACCGCGGTTGCTACATGACCTAAGATTTAGACGTCAGGGAATCTTCAGGTCAGGGAACCAGACGAGGTGGAGGGGTGTCCCAACGAGTTCTGTCCAAGATTGAAGCATACTGATTTGTGTCACTTTTGAAAAGTTGCTAGGTTATTCACGGAAGTTAACCGAGGAGTGAGGTTAGTCTAGTCTAGTGTTACCTTCCACGTCTTCCACCGCTGCGACCCGGGTTCCAATCCCACCAGGGGCGACATGTGGATTGTATTTTTCAGTCCGTGAGGTTTGGGTTTATCCTCCTGATCATGTCTATGCCTTCGTAATAAACTTACTACAAACAATATAGTAAATTGAACGTGGGATACCATGGGAAAAAGCAATGAGATACCGTAGAAAATTATTTCTACCATGAAATAATACACACAATTATCTTTGAGAGCTGTTTGATCAAGTCTTGTCAAACCCGCCGGTGCCATTTGTCTAAAAGTCGTCGCTGGTGGCGGCAAACAAATCTCCGCTTTTGTGTCTCAGGCGTGTCGGAATACTTGGCTATGGTAATGCTGCAGTCATATCACATATCCGGGTCGAAAATATCACATAGACTTGTGTGTAATTTCAAGCCGCGGCATAACACTACGTACAAAAGGGCACTCCATCTTATGACGTCAGATTTGCTTGCTGGCCCCGGTGATGACTTCCAGACAACTGGCACCAGCAGGATAGATTAAAATAGCTCTCAGAAGTATTTTTTGTATTTCCAAAATAATTAGCCGTTTATTAAAGTTCAAAATAGCGCAGATTTCTCCTTGGAATAAATAACCTCGTGCGTTTGTATAGCTATTCAAACCGTGGACCTTTAACAACGAGGACAATAGGGTCCACGATTGTGTCAGGGTCCACGATTGTGTCAAGGTCCACGATTGAAATTCGTGTACAAAACATATGGGAGGCCTTCCGAAAAAAGTTCAAGTATAAACAAAAGAGGGACAATAGGAGGTCCGCGATTGCCGGTGTTTACACACTTGAGTGCTCTTTTCGCGTTTCACTTCCAAAAAAAATTGTTTTCCTTTTTTAAAGTGCTATTTATCATTTGCTTTTCAACGAAACATCGAACGACAAAAAAAAAGACACACCCATCTTAGTTATTAGTACATATACATGTACATGCATTCTAGCCGATGTTTCTTCAAGGTGTTGTTTTGTAAAAGATGTAGGCCTATGGAGAAAGACTTTGATAATACAAACAAAAATAGAGAAGGGTACATTTGTCATGTGGATTGAAATTTATACAATTTTCAATGATTGACTTGAGACTTGAGACTTGACTTGACTTGACTTGGGAAAATTTGACTTGGGACTTGACTTGACTTGTGAAAAAATGACTTGGTTACAACAGTGGCCAAGAGTGAAAACATTTTTGAGGGTTGCAGACGCCCATCAAATAGAGGACCTTTTTTCGTTAACATAAATCATCTGATTTGAATATTCGTTAGAGGAGAAAACAAAAAAATCAAATTTGCTGAAGAGCACGGACATTATTATCTTTAAATATTTGCATAGTGTACTACAGAGGCCGGTTGGTGCCACTTTTGAAAGTGGTACAAACCTTTGAGGCGGAGTGAATATTTTGTTTAACTGGGGAGACGAGATTGTATAAAAGCCGTGGATTCGTACGTAGACTAACCATTTTCACAGCAGTCCTCGGTGCCGATGTTGCAGTACCGCTATGGGTCCCATCCATTTAAGGGTGGGGATTAAGTTCTGAATCAAGGCAATTGTAATTCACGCATTGGTAGCCGTCGGGACATGTATTAGTGCCGTCGTCCGAGTTGCAATCTTTGAATACACGTAGAACAAAAAAATATGTCAAAACTAACGACGAGCCTCTCTACAGTCTTCATTCCTTTGTTAACATGTACAGATTGTATACATTTAGCAGAGTTGTATTCAAGTCCCTGCAAGTCCTTTCACAAGCCCCTGCAAGTCCCTGCAAGTCCATCACAAGCCCTCCAGTCCTAATCCCAATCACAAGCTATTCAAATCCAGTTTCTTGTGACCGGCTTTATGAAAGCACTTCTGACTGGGCTTGTGAAAGGACTTGTGAAAGGATTGCAGGGACTCGAATACAACTCTGAAATTTAGTATATATTTATGAACACTGGAAATAAATGAACTGAACTGAACTGATTATATAAAAAATTTGCTTGCAAAGTCAGACGAAACTGGGTCGAAAATGAGTTATTGGTAAAGAGGAGTACAGTGCCGTTGGTTCTATTTTAGCATTCTATATTTGGGATGTTGAGGGGTATGTATAAATGACAGAGACGTTTGCATTTTCCTTACACCCGATGCCGTCTGATTTCGCAAGAACATGTCACATATTATTGTCAAACCATTTCACTCTACTGCAGACATCATAAGATTGATGTACACACTCAGGGGCGGATCCAGAAATTGTTGCGGGGGGGGGGGGGGGGGGGGGCGGTTTCTGAAATGTTCCCAGAAAAGTGACTCCCAAAATGTTCCGCCTGATACACTTTCTCACCGTTGGTGGCGCCATTTATCCTCTTTGTTTTGTTCTCACCCATAGGCAAAATATGACCTGTATTTGCAAGGCGTAGGCCCCAACAAGCAAAAAACTAATTCTTTTTATGCTAACGAGCGGGGGGGGGGGGGGGGGGGGGGGGGGGGGTTCCGACCCCTAAACCCTCCACCCTGGATCCGCGCCTGACACTATGTTATTAGTTGAAACAGTACCTATACTGTTACTTATTAACCAAGTGGTGTTCTTTTCGCCCCTCCGTATTTTTCCATGTTCCACCCTCGAAATAACCCGGACTCGCAATATGCTCGTGCAGTTGAAGTGCTTTCGCCATCTTACCGTGCCGAAAACAATAGTTTAACAACCTTGTCTACAGGGAATATACAAACATCCTCGTTTCATCCTCGATCTGAATAGTGCACATTAAATACCGAGTGTGTACTATGGGCACGGTAACATGCCGCCTGCTGGCTTCAATAGGATGCGAGTCCAGGTTATTTTTTCGCCTTCCACTCGTTTTCTCACTTCGATGTTTTTTGGTCAAACCGAAACCGAACTGCGACCCAGACACTCCTCAAGAGAAGCCATTCCATGGTCTTTGTAGAGTCACAAATGCCTCCAACTACACCCCACCTAACCACCCCAAGTTCCTTTCATCATCTCCACTTCAAACCCCTCTTTCCTCTCATCCCTACTACTACCACACCCAGCCACCCAAGTTCCTTTGATCACTTCAAACCCCTCTTTCCTCTCATCCCTACTACTACCACACCCAGCCACCCAAGTTCCTTTGATCATCTCTACTTCAAACCCCTCTTTCCTCTCATCCCTACTGCTACCACACCCAACCACCCCAAATATCCTTTGATCCTCTCCACTTCAAACCCCTCTTTCCTCTCATCCCTACTACTACCACACCCAGCCACCCAAGTTCCTTTGATCATCTCCACTTCAAACCCCTCTTTCCTCTCATCCCTACTACTACCACACCCAGCCACCCAAGTTCCTTTGATCATCTCCACTTCAAACCCCTCTTTCCTCTCATCCCT
The DNA here is from genome assembly GCA_037893225.1 of Hippasteria phrygiana. Taxonomy (NCBI): domain Eukaryota; kingdom Metazoa; phylum Echinodermata; class Asteroidea; order Valvatida; family Goniasteridae; genus Hippasteria; species Hippasteria phrygiana. The sequence goes on from JAZGUH010000621.1 coordinate 157,669, forward strand.
ACTACTACCACACCTAGCCACCCACGTTCCTTTGATCATCTCCACTTCAAACCCCTCTTTCCTCTCATCCCTACTACTACCACACCCAACCATCCCAAGTTTCTTTGATCATCTCCACTTCAAACCCCTCTTTCCTCTCATCCCTACTACTACCACACCCAGCCACCCCAAGTTCCTTTGATCCTCTCCACTTCAAACCCCTCTTTCCTCTCATCCCTACTACTACCACACCCAGCCACCCAGGTTTCTTTGATCCTCTCCACTTCAAACCCCTCTTTCCTCTCATCCCTACTACTACCACACCCAGCCACCCAAGTTCCTTTGATCTTCTCCACTTCAAACCCCTCTTTCCTCTCATCCCTACTACTACCACACCCAGCCACCCAAGTTCCTTTGATCATCTCCACTTCAAACCCCTCTTTCCTCTCATCCCTATTACTTCCACACCCAGCCACCCAAGTTCCTTTGATCCTCTCCACTTCAAACCCCTCTTTCCTCTCATCCCTACTACTACCACACCCAGCCACCCACGTTCCTTTGATCATCTCCACTTCAAACCCCTCTTTCCTCTCATCCCTACTACTACCACACCCAGCCACCCCAAGTTTCTTTGATCCTCTCCACTTCAAACCCCTCTTTCCTCTCATCCCTACTACTACCACACCCAGCCACCCAAGTTGCTTTGATCCTCTCCACTTCAAACCCCTCTTTCCTCTCATCCCTACTACTACCACACCCAGCCACCCAAGTTCCTTTGATCCTCTCCACTTCAAACCCCTCTTTCCTCTCATCCCTACTACTACCACACCCAGCCACCCAAGTTCCTTTGATCCTCTCCACTTCAAACCCCTCTTTCCTCTCATCCCTACTACTACCACACCCAGCCACCCAAGTTTCTTTGATCCTCTCCACTTCAAACCCCTCTTTCCTCTCATCCCTACTACTACCACACCCAGCCACCCAAGTTCCTTTGATCATCTCCACTTCAAACCCCTCTTTCCTCTCATCCCTACTACTACCACACCTAGCCACCCACGTTCCTTTGATCATCTCTACTTCAAACCCCTCTTTCCTCCCCTCCCTACTGCTACCACACCCAACCACCCCAAGTTCCTTTGATCCTCTCCACTTCAAACCCCTCTTTCCTCTCATCCCTACTGCTACCACACCCAACCACCCCAAGTTTCTTTGATCCTCCCACTTCAAACCCCTCTTTTCTCTCACCCCTACTACTACCACACCCAGCCACCCAAGTTCCTTTGATCATCTCCACTTCAAACCCCTCTTTCCTCTCATCCCTACTGCTACCACACCCAACCATCCCAAGTTTCTTTGATCATCTCCACTTCAAACCCCTCTTTCCTCTCATCCCTACTACTACCACACCCAGCCACCCCAAGTTCCTTTGATCACTTCAAACCCCTCTTTCCTCTCATCCCTACTACTACCACACCCAGCCACCCAAGTTTCTTTGATCATCTCCACTTCAAACCCCTCTTTCCTCTCATCCCTATTACTACCACACCCGGCCACCCAAGTTTGTTTTATCCTCTCCACTTCAAACCCCTCTTTCCTCTCATCCCTACTACTGCCACACCCAGCCACCCAAGTTCCTTTGATCATCTCCACTTCAAACCCCCCTTTCCTCTCATCCCTATTACTACCACACCCGGCCACCCAAGTTCCTTTGATCATCTCCACTTCAAACCCCTCTTTCCTCTCATCCCTACTACTGCCACACCCAGCCACCCAAGTTCCTTTGATCATCTCCACTTCAAACCCCTCTTTCCTCTCATCCCTACTACTACCACACCCAGCCACCCACGTTCCTTTGATCATCTCTACTTCAAACCCCTCTTTCCTCTCATCCCTACTACTACCACACCCAGCCACCCAAGTTCCTTTGATCATCTCCACTTCAAACCCCTCTTTCCTCTCATCCCTACTACTACCACACCTAGCCACCCACGTTCCTTTGATCATCTCCACTTCAAACCCCTCTTTCCTCTCATCCCTACTGCTACCACACCCAACCACCCCAAGTTTCTTTGATCCTCCCACTTCAAACCCCTCTTTTCTCTCACCCCTACTACTACTACCACACCCAGCCACCCAAGTTCCTTTGATCATCTCCACTTCAAACCCCTCTTTCCTCTCATCCCTACTACTACCACACCCAACCATCCCAAGTTTCTTTGATCATCTCCACTTCAAACCCCTCTTTCCTCTCATCCCTACTACTACCACACCCAGCCACCCCAAGTTCCTTTGATCCTCTCCACTTCAAACCCCTCTTTCCTCTCATCCCTACTACTACCACACCCAGCCACCCAAGTTTCTTTGATCCTCTCCACTTCAAACCCCTCTTTCCTCTCATCCCTACTACTACCACACCCAGCCTCCCAAGTTCCTTTGATCCTCTCCACTTCAAACCCCTCTTTCCTCTCATCCCTACAACTACCACACCCAGCCACCCAAGTTCATTTGATCATCTCCACTTCAAACCCCTCTTTCCTCTCATCCCTACTACTACCACACCTAGCCACCCACGTTCCTTTGATCATCTCCACTTCAAACCCCTCTTTCCTCTCATCCCTACTGCTACCACACCCAACCACCCCAAGTTCCTTTGATCCTCTCTACTTCAAACCCCTCTTTCCTCTCATCCCTACTGCTACCACACCCAACCACCCCAAGTTCCTTTGATCCTCTCCACTTCAAACCCCTCTTTCCTCTCATCCCTACTACTACCACACCCAGCCACCCAAGTTCCTTTGATCATCTCCACTTCAAACCCCTCTTTCCTCTCATCCCTACTACTACCACACCCAGCCACCCAAGTTCCTTTGATCATCTCCACTTCAAACCCCTCTTTCCTCTCATCCCTACTACTACCACACCGAGCCACCCACGTTCCTTTGATCATCTCCACTTCAAACCCCTCTTTCCTCTCATCCCTACTACTACCACACCCAACCATCCCAAGTTGCTTTGATCATCTCCACTTCAAACCCCTCTTTCCTCTCATCCCTACTACTACCACACCCAGCCACCCCAAGTTCCTTTGATCCTCTCCACTTCAAACCCCTCTTTCCTCTCATCCCTACTACTACCACACCCAGCCACCCAAGTTCCTTTGATCCTCTCCACTTCAAACCCCTCTTTCCTCTCATCCCTACTACTACCACACCCAGCCACCCAAGTTCCTTTGATCATCTCCACTTCAAACCCCTCTTTCCTCTCATCCCTACTACTACCACACCCAACCATCCCAAGTTTCTTTGATCATCTCCACTTCAAACCCCTCTTTCCTCTCATCCCTACTACTACCACACCTAGCCACCCACGTTCCTTTGATCATCTCCACTTCAAACCCCTCTTTCCTCTCATCCCTACTGCTACCACACCCAACCACCCCAAGTTTCTTTGATCCTCCCACTTCAAACCCCTCTTTTCTCTCACCCCTACTACTACTACCACACCCAGCCACCCAAGTTCCTTTGATCATCTCCACTTCAAACCCCTCTTTCCTCTCATCCCTACTACTACCACACCCAACCATCCCAAGTTTCTTTGATCATCTCCACTTCAAACCCCTCTTTCCTCTCATCCCTACTACTACCACACCCAGCCACCCCAAGTTCCTTTGATCCTCTCCACTTCAAACCCCTCTTTCCTCTCATCCCTACTACTACCACACCCAACCATCCCAAGTTTCTTTGATCATCTCCACTTCAAACCCCTCTTTCCTCTCATCCCTACTACTACCACACCCAGCCACCCCAAGTTCCTTTGATCCTCTCCACTTCAAACCCCTCTTTCCTCTCATCCCTACTACTACCACACCCAGCCACCCAAGTTTCTTTGATCCTCTCCACTTCAAACCCCTCTTTCCTCTCATCCCTACTACTACCACACCCAGCCACCCAAGTTCCTTTGATCTTCTCCACTTCAAACCCCTCTTTCCTCTCATCCCTACTACTACCACACCCAGCCACCCAAGTTCCTTTGATCGTCTCCACTTCAAACCCCTCTTTCCTCTCATCCCTATTACTTCCACACCCAGCCACCCAAGTTCCTTTGATCCTCTCCACTTCAAACCCCTCTTTCCTCTCATCCCTACTACTACCACACCCAGCCACCCACGTTCCTTTGATCATCTCCACTTCAAACCCCTCTTTCCTCTCATCCCTACTACTACCACACCCAGCCACCCCAAGTTTCTTTGATCCTCTCCACTTCAAACCCCTCTTTCCTCTCATCCCTACTACTACCACACCCAGCCACCCCAAGTTTCTTTGATCCTCTCCACTTCAAACCCCTCTTTCCTCTCATCCCTACTACTACCACACCCAGCCACCCAAGTTGCTTTGATCCTCTCCACTTCAAACCCCTCTTTCCTCTCATCCCTACTACTACCACACCCAGCCACCCAAGTTCCTTTGATCCTCTCCACTTCAAACCCCTCTTTCCTCTCATCCCTACTACTACCACACCCAGCCACCCAAGTTCCTTTGATCCTCTCCACTTCAAACCCCTCTTTCCTCTCATCCCTACTACTACCACACCCAGCCACCCAAGTTCCTTTGATCATCTCCACTTCAAACCCCTCTTTCCTCTCATCCCTACTACTACCACACCTAGCCACCCACGTTCCTTTGATCATCTCTACTTCAAACCCCTCTTTCCTCCCCTCCCTACTGCTACCACACCCAACCACCCCAAGTTCCTTTGATCCTCTCCACTTCAAACCCCTCTTTCCTCTCATCCCTACTGCTACCACACCCAACCACCCCAAGTTTCTTTGATCCTCCCACTTCAAACCCCTCTTTTCTCTCACCCCTACTACTACCACACCCAGCCACCCAAGTTCCTTTGATCATCTCCACTTCAAACCCCTCTTTCCTCTCATCCCTACTGCTACCACACCCAACCATCCCAAGTTTCTTTGATCATCTCCACTTCAAACCCCTCTTTCCTCTCATCCCTACTACTACCACACCCAGCCACCCAAGTTTCTTTGATCATCTCCACTTCAAACCCCTCTTTCCTCTCATCCCTATTACTACCACACCCGGCCACCCAAGTTCGTTTTATCCTCTCCACTTCAAACCCCTCTTTCCTCTCATCCCTACTACTGCCACACCCAGCCACCCAAGTTCCTTTGATCATCTCCACTTCAAACCCCCCTTTCCTCTCATCCCTATTACTACCACACCCGGCCACCCAAGTTCCTTTGATCATCTCCACTTCAAACCCCTCTTTCCTCTCATCCCTACTACTACCACACCCAGCCACCCAAGTTCCTTTGATCATCTCCACTTCAAACCCCTCTTTCCTCTCATCCCTACTACTACCACACCCAGCCACCCAAGTTCCTTTGATCATCTCCACTTCAAACCCCTCTTTCCTCTCATCCCTACTACTACCACACCGAGCCACCCACGTTCCTTTGATCATCTCCACTTCAAACCCCTCTTTCCTCTCATCCCTACTACTACCACACCCAACCATCCCAAGTTTCTTTGATCATCTCCACTTCAAACCCCTCTTTCCTCTCATCCCTACTACTACCACACCCAGCCACCCCAAGTTCCTTTGATCCTCTCCACTTCAAACCCCTCTTTCCTCTCATCCCTACTACTACCACACCCAGCCACCCAAGTTTCTTTGATCCTCTCCACTTCAAACCCCTCTTTCCTCTCATCCCTACTACTACCACACCCAGCCTCCCAAGTTCCTTTGATCCTCTCCACTTCAAACCCCTCTTTCCTCTCATCCCTACAACTACCACACCCAGCCACCCAAGTTCATTTGATCATCTCCACTTCAAACCCCTCTTTCCTCTCATCCCTACTACTACCACACCTAGCCACCCACGTTCCTTTGATCATCTCCACTTCAAACCCCTCTTTCCTCTCATCCCTACTGCTACCACACCCAACCACCCCAAGTTCCTTTGATCATCTCCACTTCAAACCCCTCTTTCCTCTCATCCCTACTGCTACCACACCCAACCACCCCAAGTTCCTTTGATCCTCTCCACTTCAAACCCCTCTTTCCTCTCATCCCTACTGCTACCACACCCAACCACCCCAAGTTCCTTTGATCCTCTCCACTTCAAACCCCTCTTTCCTCTCATCCCTACTACTACCACACCCAGCCACCCAAGTTCCTTTGATCATCTCCACTTCAAACCCCTCTTTCCTCTCATCCCTACTACTACCACACCCAGCCACCCACGTTCCTTTGATCATCTCCACTTCAAACCCCTCTTTCCTCTCATCCCTACTACTACCACACCCAACCATCCCAAGTTGCTTTGATCATCTCCACTTCAAACCCCTCTTTCCTCTCATCCCTACTACTACCACACCCAGCCACCCCAAGTTCCTTTGATCCTCTCCACTTCAAACCCCTCTTTCCTCTCATCCCTACTACTACCACACCCAGCCACCCAAGTTCCTTTGATCCTCTCCACTTCAAACCCCTCTTTCCTCTCATCCCTACTACTACCACACCCAGCCACCCAAGTTCCTTTGATCCTCTCCACTTCAAACCCCTCTTTCCTCTCATCCCTACTACTACCACACCCAGCCACCCACGTTCCTTTGATCATCTCCACTTCAAACCCCTCTTTCCTCTCATCCCTACTACTACCACACCGAGCCACCCACGTTCCTTTGATCATCTCCACTTCAAACCCCTCTTTCCTCTCATCCCTACTGCTACCACACCCAACCACCACAAGTTTCTTTGATCCTCCCACTTCAAACCCCTCTTTCCTCTCATCCCTACTACTACCACACCCAACCATCCCAAGTTTCTTTGATCATCTCCACTTCAAACCCCTCTTTCCTCTCATCCCTACTACTACCACACCCAGCCACCCCAAGTTCCTTTGATCCTCTCCACTTCAAACCCCTCTTTCCTCTCATCCCTACTACTACCACACCCAGCCACCCAAGTTTCTTTGATCCTCTCCACTTCAAACCCCTCTTTCCTCTCATCCCTACTACTACCACACCCAGCCACCCAAGTTCCTTTGATCTTCTCCACTTCAAACCCCTCTTTCCTCTCATCCCTACTACTACCACACCCAGCCACCCAAGTTCCTTTGATCATCTCCACTTCAAACCCCTCTTTCCTCTCATCCCTATTACTTCCACACCCAGCCACCCAAGTTCCTTTGATCATCTCTACTTCAAACCCCTCTTTCCTCTCATCCCTACTACTACCACACCCAGCCACCCACGTTCCTTTGATCATCTCCACTTCAAACCCCTCTTTCCTCTCATCCCTACTACTACCACCACACCCAGCCACCCACGTTCCTTTGATCATCTCCACTTCAAACCCCTCTTTCCTCTCATCCCTACTACTACCACACCCAGCCACCCCAAGTTTCTTTGATCCTCTCCACTTCAAACCCCTCTTTCCTCTCATCCCTACTACTACCACACCCAGCCACCCAAGTTGCTTTGATCCTCTCCACTTCAAACCCCTCTTTCCTCTCATCCCTACTACTACCACACCCAGCCACCCAAGTTCCTTTGATCCTCTCCACTTCAAACCCCTCTTTCCTCTCATCCCTACTACTACCACACCCAGCCACCCAAGTTCCTTTGATCCTCTCCACTTCAAACCCCTCTTTCCTCTCATCCCTACTACTACCACACCCAACCACCCAAGTTTCTTTGATCCTCTCCACTTCAAACCCCTCTTTCCTCTCATCCCTACTACTACCACACCCAGCCACCCAAGTTCCTTTGATCATCTCCACTTCAAACCCCTCTTTCCTCTCATCCCTACTACTGCCACACCCAGCCACCCAAGTTCCTTTGATCATCTCCACTTCAAACCCCTCTTTCCTCTCATCCCTACTACTACCACACCAAGCCACCCACGTTCCTTTGATCATCTCCACTTCAAACCCCTCTTTCCTCTCATCCCTACTACTACCACACCCAGCCACCCAAGTTCCTTTGATCATCTCCACTTCAAACCCCTCTTTCCTCTCATCCCTACTACTACCACACCTAGCCACCCACGTTCCTTTGATCATCTCCACTTCAAACCCCTCTTTCCTCTCATCCCTACTGCTACCACACCCAACCACCCCAAGTTTCTTTGATCCTCCCACTTCAAACCCCTCTTTTCTCTCACCCCTACTACTACTACCACACCCAGCCACCCAAGTTCCTTTGATCATCTCCACTTCAAACCCCTCTTTCCTCTCATCCCTACTACTACCACACCCAGCCACCCACGTTCCTTTGATCATCTCCACTTCAAACCCCTCTTTCCTCTCATCCCTACTACTACCACCACACCCAGCCACCCACGTTCCTTTGATCATCTCCACTTCAAACCCCTCTTTCCTCTCATCCCTACTACTACCACACCCAGCCACCCCAAGTTTCTTTGATCCTCTCCACTTCAAACCCCTCTTTCCTCTCATCCCTACTACTACCACACCCAGCCACCCAAGTTGCTTTGATCCTCTCCACTTCAAACCCCTCTTTCCTCTCATCCCTACTACTACCACACCCAGCCACCCAAGTTCCTTTGATCCTCTCCACTTCAAACCCCTCTTTCCTCTCATCCCTACTACTACCACACCCAGCCACCCAAGTTCCTTTGATCCTCTCCACTTCAAACCCCTCTTTCCTCTCATCCCTACTACTACCACACCCAACCACCCAAGTTTCTTTGATCCTCTCCACTTCAAACCCCTCTTTCCTCTCATCCCTACTACTACCACACCCAGCCACCCAAGTTCCTTTGATCATCTCCACTTCAAACCCCTCTTTCCTCTCATCCCTACTACTGCCACACCCAGCCACCCAAGTTCCTTTGATCATCTCCACTTCAAACCCCTCTTTCCTCTCATCCCTACTACTACCACACCCAGCCACCCACGTTCCTTTGATCATCTCCACTTCAAACCCCTCTTTCCTCTCATCCCTACTACTACCACACCCAGCCACCCAAGTTCCTTTGATCATCTCCACTTCAAACCCCTCTTTCCTCTCATCCCTACTACTACCACACCTAGCCACCCACGTTCCTTTGATCATCTCCACTTCAAACCCCTCTTTCCTCTCATCCCTACTGCTACCACACCCAACCACCCCAAGTTTCTTTGATCCTCCCACTTCAAACCCCTCTTTTCTCTCACCCCTACTACTACTACCACACCCAGCCACCCAAGTTCCTTTGATCATCTCCACTTCAAACCCCTCTTTCCTCTCATCCCTACTACTACCACACCTAGCCACCCACGTTCCTTTGATCATCTCCACTTCAAACCCCTCTTTCCTCTCATCCCTACTGCTACCACACCCAACCACCACAAGTTTCTTTGATCCTCCCACTTCAAACCCCTCTTTCCTCTCATCCCTACTACTACCACACCCAACCATCCCAAGTTTCTTTGATCATCTCCACTTCAAACCCCTCTTTCCTCTCATCCCTACTACTACCACACCCAGCCACCCCAAGTTCCTTTGATCCTCTCCACTTCAAACCCCTCTTTCCTCTCATCCCTACTACTACCACACCCAGCCACCCAAGTTTCTTTGATCCTCTCCACTTCAAACCCCTCTTTCCTCTCATCCCTACTACTACCACACCCAGCCACCCAAGTTCCTTTGATCTTCTCCACTTCAAACCCCTCTTTCCTCTCATCCCTACTACTACCACACCCAGCCACCCAAGTTCCTTTGATCATCTCCACTTCAAACCCCTCTTTCCTCTCATCCCTATTACTTCCACACCCAGCCACCCAAGTTCCTTTGATCATCTCTACTTCAAACCCCTCTTTCCTCTCATCCCTACTACTACCACACCCAGCCACCCACGTTCCTTTGATCATCTCCACTTCAAACCCCTCTTTCCTCTCATCCCTACTACTACCACCACACCCAGCCACCCACGTTCCTTTGATCATCTCCACTTCAAACCCCTCTTTCCTCTCATCCCTACTACTACCACACCCAGCCACCCCAAGTTTCTTTGATCCTCTCCACTTCAAACCCCTCTTTCCTCTCATCCCTACTACTACCACACCCAGCCACCCAAGTTGCTTTGATCCTCTCCACTTCAAACCCCTCTTTCCTCTCATCCCTACTACTACCACACCCAGCCACCCAAGTTCCTTTGATCCTCTCCACTTCAAACCCCTCTTTCCTCTCATCCCTACTACTACCACACCCAGCCACCCAAGTTCCTTTGATCCTCTCCACTTCAAACCCCTCTTTCCTCTCATCCCTACTACTACCACACCCAACCACCCAAGTTTCTTTGATCCTCTCCACTTCAAACCCCTCTTTCCTCTCATCCCTACTACTACCACACCCAGCCACCCAAGTTCCTTTGATCATCTCCACTTCAAACCCCTCTTTCCTCTCATCCCTACTACTGCCACACCCAGCCACCCAAGTTCCTTTGATCATCTCCACTTCAAACCCCTCTTTCCTCTCATCCCTACTACTACCACACCCAGCCACCCACGTTCCTTTGATCATCTCCACTTCAAACCCCTCTTTCCTCTCATCCCTACTACTACCACACCCAGCCACCCAAGTTCCTTTGATCATCTCCACTTCAAACCCCTCTTTCCTCTCATCCCTACTACTACCACACCTAGCCACCCACGTTCCTTTGATCATCTCCACTTCAAACCCCTCTTTCCTCTCATCCCTACTGCTACCACACCCAACCACCCCAAGTTTCTTTGATCCTCCCACTTCAAACCCCTCTTTTCTCTCACCCCTACTACTACTACCACACCCAGCCACCCAAGTTCCTTTGATCATCTCCACTTCAAACCCCTCTTTCCTCTCATCCCTACTACTACCACACCCAACCATCCCAAGTTTCTTTGATCATCTCCACTTCAAACCCCTCTTTCCTCTCATCCCTACTACTACCACACCCAGCCACCCCAAGTTCCTTTGATCCTCTCCACTTCAAACCCCTCTTTCCTCTCATCCCTATTACTTCCACACCCAGCCACCCAAGTTCCTTTGATCCTCTCTACTTCAAACCCCTCTTTCCTCTCATCCCTACTACTACCACACCCAGCCACCCACGTTCCTTTGATCATCTCCACTTCAAACCCCTCTTTCCTCTCATCCCTACTACTACCACCACACCCAGCCACCCACGTTCCTTTGATCATCTCCACTTCAAACCCCTCTTTCCTCTCATCCCTACTACTACCACACCCAGCCACCCCAAGTTTCTTTGATCCTCTCCACTTCAAACCCCTCTTTCCTCTCATCCCTACTACTACCACACCCAGCCACCCAAGTTGCTTTGATCCTCTCCACTTCAAACCCCTCTTTCCTCTCATCCCTACTACTACCACACCCAGCCACCCAAGTTCCTTTGATCCTCTCCACTTCAAACCCCTCTTTCCTCTCATCCCTACTACTACCACACCCAGCCACCCAAGTTCCTTTGATCCTCTCCACTTCAAACCCCTCTTTCCTCTCATCCCTACTACTACCACACCCAACCACCCAAGTTTCTTTGATCCTCTCCACTTCAAACCCCTCTTTCCTCTCATCCCTACTACTACCACACCCAGCCACCCAAGTTCCTTTGATCATCTCCACTTCAAACCCCTCTTTCCTCTCATCCCTACTACTGCCACACCCAGCCACCCAAGTTCCTTTGATCATCTCCACTTCAAACCCCTCTTTCCTCTCATCCCTACTACTACCACACCCAGCCACCCACGTTCCTTTGATCATCTCCACTTCAAACCCCTCTTTCCTCTCATCCCTACTACTACCACACCCAGCCACCCAAGTTCCTTTGATCATCTCCACTTCAAACCCCTCTTTCCTCTCATCCCTACTACTACCACACCTAGCCACCCACGTTCCTTTGATCATCTCCACTTCAAACCCCTCTTTCCTCTCATCCCTACTGCTACCACACCCAACCACCCCAAGTTTCTTTGATCCTCCCACTTCAAACCCCTCTTTTCTCTCACCCCTACTACTACTACCACACCCAGCCACCCAAGTTCCTTTGATCATCTCCACTTCAAACCCCTCTTTCCTCTCATCCCTACTACTACCACACCCAACCATCCCAAGTTTCTTTGATCCTCTCCACTTCAAACCCCTCTTTCCTCTCATCCCTACTACTACCACACCCAGCCTCCCAAGTTCCTTTGATCCTCTCCACTTCAAACCCCTCTTTCCTCTCATCCCTACAACTACCACACCCAGCCACCCAAGTTCATTTGATCATCTCCACTTCAAACCCCTCTTTCCTCTCATCCCTACTACTACCACACCTAGCCACCCACGTTCCTTTGATCATCTCCACTTCAAACCCCTCTTTCCTCTCATCCCTACTGCTACCACACCCAACCACCCCAAGTTCCTTTGATCCTCTCCACTTCAAACCCCTCTTTCCTCTCATCCCTACTGCTACCACACCCAACCACCCCAAGTTCCTTTGATCCTCTCCACTTCAAACCCCTCTTTCCTCTCATCCCTACTACTACCACACCCAGCCACCCAAGTTCCTTTGATCATCTCCACTTCAAACCCCTCTTTCCTCTCATCCCTACTACTACCACACCCAGCCACCCAAGTTCCTTTGATCATCTCCACTTCAAACCCCTCTTTCCTCTCATCCCTACTACTACCACACCGAGCCACCCACGTTCCTTTGATCATCTCCACTTCAAACCCCTCTTTCCTCTCATCCCTACTACTACCACACCCAACCATCCCAAGTTTCTTTGATCATCTCCACTTCAAACCCCTCTTTCCTCTCATCCCTACTACTACCACACCCAGCCACCCCAAGTTCCTTTGATCCTCTCCACTTCAAACCCCTCTTTCCTCTCATCCCTACTACTACCACACCCAGCCACCCAAGTTTCTTTGATCCTCTCCACTTCAAACCCCTCTTTCCTCTCATCCCTACAACTACCACACCCAGCCACCCAAGTTCATTTGATCATCTCCACTTCAAACCCCTCTTTCCTCTCATCCCTACTACTACCACACCTAGCCACCCACGTTCCTTTGATCATCTCCACTTCAAACCCCTCTTTCCTCTCATCCCTACTGCTACCACACCCAACCACCCCAAGTTCCTTTGATCATCTCCACTTCAAACCCCTCTTTCCTCTCATCCCTACTGCTACCACACCCAACCACCCCAAGTTCCTTTGATCCTCTCCACTTCAAACCCCTCTTTCCTCTCATCCCTACTGCTACCACACCCAACCACCCCAAGTTCCTTTGATCCTCTCCACTTCAAACCCCTCTTTCCTCTCATCCCTACTACTACCACACCCAGCCACCCAAGTTCCTTTGATCATCTCCACTTCAAACCCCTCTTTCCTCTCATCCCTACTACTACCACACCCAGCCACCCAAGTTCCTTTGATCATCTCCACTTCAAACCCCTCTTTCCTCTCATCCCTACTACTACCACACCCAGCCACCCACGTTCCTTTGATCATCTCCACTTCAAACCCCTCTTTCCTCTCATCCCTACTACTACCACACCCAACCATCCCAAGTTGCTTTGATCATCTCCACTTCAAACCCCTCTTTCCTCTCATCCCTACTACTACCACACCCAGCCACCCCAAGTTCCTTTGATCCTCTCCACTTCAAACCCCTCTTTCCTCTCATCCCTACTACTACCACACCCAGCCACCCAAGTTCCTTTGATCCTCTCCACTTCAAACCCCTCTTTCCTCTCATCCCTACTACTACCACACCCAGCCACCCAAGTTCCTTTGATCCTCTCCACTTCAAACCCCTCTTTCCTCTCATCCCTACTACTACCACACCCAGCCACCCACGTTCCTTTGATCATCTCCACTTCAAACCCCTCTTTCCTCTCATCCCTACTACTACCACACCTAGCCACCCACGTTCCTTTGATCATCTCCACTTCAAACCCCTCTTTCCTCTCATCCCTACTGCTACCACACCCAACCACCACAAGTTTCTTTGATCCTCCCACTTCAAACCCCTCTTTCCTCTCATCCCTACTACTACCACACCCAACCATCCCAAGTTTCTTTGATCATCTCCACTTCAAACCCCTCTTTCCTCTCATCCCTACTACTACCACACCCAGCCACCCCAAGTTCCTTTGATCCTCTCCACTTCAAACCCCTCTTTCCTCTCATCCCTACTACTACCACACCCAGCCACCCAAGTTTCTTTGATCCTCTCCACTTCAAACCCCTCTTTCCTCTCATCCCTACTACTACCACACCCAGCCACCCAAGTTCCTTTGATCTTCTCCACTTCAAACCCCTCTTTCCTCTCATCCCTACTACTACCACACCCAGCCACCCAAGTTCCTTTGATCATCTCCACTTCAAACCCCTCTTTCCTCTCATCCCTATTACTTCCACACCCAGCCACCCAAGTTCCTTTGATCATCTCTACTTCAAACCCCTCTTTCCTCTCATCCCTACTACTACCACACCCAGCCACCCACGTTCCTTTGATCATCTCCACTTCAAACCCCTCTTTCCTCTCATCCCTACTACTACCACCACACCCAGCCACCCACGTTCCTTTGATCATCTCCACTTCAAACCCCTCTTTCCTCTCATCCCTACTACTACCACACCCAGCCACCCCAAGTTTCTTTGATCCTCTCCACTTCAAACCCCTCTTTCCTCTCATCCCTACTACTACCACACCCAGCCACCCAAGTTGCTTTGATCCTCTCCACTTCAAACCCCTCTTTCCTCTCATCCCTACTACTACCACACCCAGCCACCCAAGTTCCTTTGATCCTCTCCACTTCAAACCCCTCTTTCCTCTCATCCCTACTACTACCACACCCAGCCACCCAAGTTCCTTTGATCCTCTCCACTTCAAACCCCTCTTTCCTCTCATCCCTACTACTACCACACCCAACCACCCAAGTTTCTTTGATCCTCTCCACTTCAAACCCCTCTTTCCTCTCATCCCTACTACTACCACACCCAGCCACCCAAGTTCCTTTGATCATCTCCACTTCAAACCCCTCTTTCCTCTCATCCCTACTACTGCCACACCCAGCCACCCAAGTTCCTTTGATCATCTCCACTTCAAACCCCTCTTTCCTCTCATCCCTACTACTACCACACCCAGCCACCCACGTTCCTTTGATCATCTCCACTTCAAACCCCTCTTTCCTCTCATCCCTACTACTACCACACCCAGCCACCCAAGTTCCTTTGATCATCTCCACTTCAAACCCCTCTTTCCTCTCATCCCTACTACTACCACACCTAGCCACCCACGTTCCTTTGATCATCTCCACTTCAAACCCCTCTTTCCTCTCATCCCTACTGCTACCACACCCAACCACCCCAAGTTTCTTTGATCCTCCCACTTCAAACCCCTCTTTTCTCTCACCCCTACTACTACTACCACACCCAGCCACCCAAGTTCCTTTGATCATCTCCACTTCAAACCCCTCTTTCCTCTCATCCCTACTACTACCACACCCAACCATCCCAAGTTTCTTTGATCATCTCCACTTCAAACCCCTCTTTCCTCTCATCCCTACTACTACCACACCCAGCCACCCCAAGTTCCTTTGATCCTCTCCACTTCAAACCCCTCTTTCCTCTCATCCCTACTACTACCACACCCAGCCACCCAAGTTTCTTTGATCCTCTCCACTTCAAACCCCTCTTTCCTCTCATCCCTACTACTACCACACCCAGCCTCCCAAGTTCCTTTGATCCTCTCCACTTCAAACCCCTCTTTCCTCTCATCCCTACAACTACCACACCCAGCCACCCAAGTTCATTTGATCATCTCCACTTCAAACCCCTCTTTCCTCTCATCCCTACTACTACCACACCTAGCCACCCACGTTCCTTTGATCATCTCCACTTCAAACCCCTCTTTCCTCTCATCCCTACTGCTACCACACCCAACCACCCCAAGTTCCTTTGATCCTCTCCACTTCAAACCCCTCTTTCCTCTCATCCCTACTGCTACCACACCCAACCACCCCAAGTTCCTTTGATCCTCTCCACTTCAAACCCCTCTTTCCTCTCATCCCTACTACTACCACACCCAGCCACCCAAGTTCCTTTGATCATCTCCACTTCAAACCCCTCTTTCCTCTCATCCCTACTACTACCACACCCAGCCACCCAAGTTCCTTTGATCATCTCCACTTCAAACCCCTCTTTCCTCTCATCCCTACTACTACCACACCGAGCCACCCACGTTCCTTTGATCATCTCCACTTCAAACCCCTCTTTCCTCTCATCCCTACTACTACCACACCCAACCATCCCAAGTTTCTTTGATCATCTCCACTTCAAACCCCTCTTTCCTCTCATCCCTACTACTACCACACCCAGCCACCCCAAGTTCCTTTGATCCTCTCCACTTCAAACCCCTCTTTCCTCTCATCCCTACTACTACCACACCCAGCCACCCAAGTTTCTTTGATCCTCTCCACTTCAAACCCCTCTTTCCTCTCATCCCTACTACTACCACACCCAGCCTCCCAAGTTCCTTTGATCCTCTCCACTTCAAACCCCTCTTTCCTCTCATCCCTACAACTACCACACCCAGCCACCCAAGTTCATTTGATCATCTCCACTTCAAACCCCTCTTTCCTCTCATCCCTACTACTACCACACCTAGCCACCCACGTTCCTTTGATCATCTCCACTTCAAACCCCTCTTTCCTCTCATCCCTACTGCTACCACACCCAACCACCCCAAGTTCCTTTGATCATCTCCACTTCAAACCCCTCTTTCCTCTCATCCCTACTGCTACCACACCCAACCACCCCAAGTTCCTTTGATCCTCTCCACTTCAAACCCCTCTTTCCTCTCATCCCTACTGCTACCACACCCAACCACCCCAAGTTCCTTTGATCCTCTCCACTTCAAACCCCTCTTTCCTCTCATCCCTACTACTACCACACCCAGCCACCCAAGTTCCTTTGATCATCTCCACTTCAAACCCCTCTTTCCTCTCATCCCTACTACTACCACACCCAGCCACCCAAGTTCCTTTGATCATCTCCACTTCAAACCCCTCTTTCCTCTCATCCCTACTACTACCACACCGAGCCACCCACGTTCCTTTGATCATCTCCACTTCAAACCCCTCTTTCCTCTCATCCCTACTACTACCACACCCAACCATCCCAAGTTGCTTTGATCATCTCCACTTCAAACCCCTCTTTCCTCTCATCCCTACTACTACCACACCCAGCCACCCCAAGTTCCTTTGATCCTCTCCACTTCAAACCCCTCTTTCCTCTCATCCCTACTACTACCACACCCAGCCACCCAAGTTCCTTTGATCCTCTCCACTTCAAACCCCTCTTTCCTCTCATCCCTACTACTACCACACCCAGCCACCCAAGTTCCTTTGATCCTCTCCACTTCAAACCCCTCTTTCCTCTCATCCCTACTACTACCACACCCAGCCACCCCAAGTTCCTTTGATCCTCTCCACTTCAAACCCCTCTTTCCTCTCATCCCTACTACTACCACACCCAGCCACCCAAGTTTCTTTGATCCTCTCCACTTCAAACCCCTCTTTCCTCTCATCCCTACTACTACCACACCCAGCCACCCAAGTTCCTTTGATCTTCTCCACTTCAAACCCCTCTTTCCTCTCATCCCTACTACTACCACACCCAGCCACCCAAGTTCCTTTGATCATCTCCACTTCAAACCCCTCTTTCCTCTCATCCCTATTACTTCCACACCCAGCCACCCAAGTTCCTTTGATCATCTCTACTTCAAACCCCTCTTTCCTCTCATCCCTACTACTACCACACCCAGCCACCCACGTTCCTTTGATCATCTCCACTTCAAACCCCTCTTTCCTCTCATCCCTACTACTACCACCACACCCAGCCACCCACGTTCCTTTGATCATCTCCACTTCAAACCCCTCTTTCCTCTCATCCCTACTACTACCACCACACCCAGCCACCCACGTTCCTTTGATCCTCTCCACTTCAAACCCCTCTTTCCTCTCATCCCTACTACTACCACACCCAGCCACCCCAAGTTGCTTTGATCCTCTCCACTTCAAACCCCTCTTTCCTCTCATCCCTACTACTACCACACCCAGCCACCCAAGTTGCTTTGATCCTCTCCACTTCAAACCCCTCTTTCCTCTCATCCCTACTACTACCACACCCAGCCACCCAAGTTCCTTTGATCCTCTCCACTTCAAACCCCTCTTTCCTCTCATCCCTACTACTACCACACCCAGCCACCCAAGTTCCTTTGATCCTCTCCACTTCAAACCCCTCTTTCCTCTCATCCCTACTACTACCACACCCAACCACCCAAGTTTCTTTGATCCTCTCCACTTCAAACCCCTCTTTCCTCTCATCCCTACTACTACCACACCCAGCCACCCAAGTTCCTTTGATCATCTCCACTTCAAACCCCTCTTTCCTCTCATCCCTACTACTGCCACACCCAGCCACCCAAGTTCCTTTGATCATCTCCACTTCAAACCCCTCTTTCCTCTCATCCCTACTACTGCCACACCCAGCCACCCAAGTTCCTTTGATCATCTCCACTTCAAACCCCTCTTTCCTCTCATCCCTACTACTACCACACCCAGCCACCCACGTTCCTTTGATCATCTCCACTTCAAACCCCTCTTTCCTCTCATCCCTACTACTACCACACCCAGCCACCCAAGTTCCTTTGATCATCTCCACTTCAAACCCCTCTTTCCTCTCATCCCTACTACTACCACACCTAGCCACCCACGTTCCTTTGATCATCTCCACTTCAAACCCCTCTTTCCTCTCATCCCTACTGCTACCACACCCAACCACCCCAAGTTTCTTTGATCCTCCCACTTCAAACCCCTCTTTTCTCTCACCCCTACTACTACTACCACACCCAGCCACCCAAGTTCCTTTGATCATCTCCACTTCAAACCCCTCTTTCCTCTCATCCCTACTACTACCACACCCAACCATCCCAAGTTTCTTTGATCATCTCCACTTCAAACCCCTCTTTCCTCTCATCCCTACTACTACCACACCCAGCCACCCCAAGTTCCTTTGATCCTCTCCACTTCAAACCCCTCTTTCCTCTCATCCCTACTACTACCACACCCAGCCACCCAAGTTTCTTTGATCCTCTCCACTTCAAACCCCTCTTTCCTCTCATCCCTACTACTACCACACCCAGCCTCCCAAGTTCCTTTGATCCTCTCCACTTCAAACCCCTCTTTCCTCTCATCCCTACAACTACCACACCCAGCCACCCAAGTTCATTTGATCATCTCCACTTCAAACCCCTCTTTCCTCTCATCCCTACTACTACCACACCTAGCCACCCACGTTCCTTTGATCATCTCCACTTCAAACCCCTCTTTCCTCTCATCCCTACTGCTACCACACCCAACCACCCCAAGTTCCTTTGATCCTCTCCACTTCAAACCCCTCTTTCCTCTCATCCCTACTGCTACCACACCCAACCACCCCAAGTTCCTTTGATCCTCTCCACTTCAAACCCCTCTTTCCTCTCATCCCTACTGCTACCACACCCAGCCACCCAAGTTCCTTTGATCATCTCCACTTCAAACCCCTCTTTCCTCTCATCCCTACTGCTACCACACCCAGCCACCCAAGTTCCTTTGATCATCTCCACTTCAAACCCCTCTTTCCTCTCATCCCTACTACTACCACACCCAGCCACCCAAGTTCCTTTGATCATCTCCACTTCAAACCCCTCTTTCCTCTCATCCCTACTACTACCACACCCAACCATCCCAAGTTTCTTTGATCATCTCCACTTCAAACCCCTCTTTCCTCTCATCCCTACTACTACCACACCCAGCCACCCCAAGTTCCTTTGATCCTCTCCACTTCAAACCCCTCTTTCCTCTCATCCCTACTACTACCACACCCAGCCACCCAAGTTTCTTTGATCCTCTCCACTTCAAACCCCTCTTTCCTCTCATCCCTACTACTACCACACCCAGCCTCCCAAGTTCCTTTGATCCTCTCCACTTCAAACCCCTCTTTCCTCTCATCCCTACAACTACCACACCCAGCCACCCAAGTTCATTTGATCATCTCCACTTCAAACCCCTCTTTCCTCTCATCCCTACTACTACCACACCTAGCCACCCACGTTCCTTTGATCATCTCCACTTCAAACCCCTCTTTCCTCTCATCCCTACTGCTACCACACCCAACCACCCCAAGTTCCTTTGATCATCTCCACTTCAAACCCCTCTTTCCTCTCATCCCTACTGCTACCACACCCAACCACCCCAAGTTCCTTTGATCCTCTCCACTTCAAACCCCTCTTTCCTCTCATCCCTACTGCTACCACACCCAACCACCCCAAGTTCCTTTGATCCTCTCCACTTCAAACCCCTCTTTCCTCTCATCCCTACTACTACCACACCCAGCCACCCAAGTTCCTTTGATCATCTCCACTTCAAACCCCTCTTTCCTCTCATCCCTACTACTACCACACCCAGCCACCCAAGTTCCTTTGATCATCTCCACTTCAAACCCCTCTTTCCTCTCATCCCTACTACTACCACACCGAGCCACCCACGTTCCTTTGATCATCTCCACTTCAAACCCCTCTTTCCTCTCATCCCTACTACTACCACACCCAACCATCCCAAGTTGCTTTGATCATCTCCACTTCAAACCCCTCTTTCCTCTCATCCCTACTACTACCACACCCAGCCACCCCAAGTTCCTTTGATCCTCTCCACTTCAAACCCCTCTTTCCTCTCATCCCTACTACTACCACACCCAGCCACCCAAGTTCCTTTGATCCTCTCCACTTCAAACCCCTCTTTCCTCTCATCCCTACTACTACCACACCCAGCCACCCAAGTTCCTTTGATCCTCTCCACTTCAAACCCCTCTTTCCTCTCATCCCTACTACTACCACACCCAGCCACCCACGTTCCTTTGATCATCTCCACTTCAAACCCCTCTTTCCTCTCATCCCTACTACTACTACCACACCCAGCCACCCAAGTTCCTTTGATCATCTCCACTTCAAACCCCTCTTTCCTCTCATCCCTACTACTACCACACCTAGCCACCCACGTTCCTTTGATCATCTCCACTTCAAACCCCTCTTTCCTCTCATCCCTACTGCTACCACACCCAACCACCACAAGTTTCTTTGATCCTCCCACTTCAAACCCCTCTTTCCTCTCATCCCTACTACTACCACACCCAACCATCCCAAGTTTCTTTGATCATCTCCACTTCAAACCCCTCTTTCCTCTCATCCCTACTACTACCACACCCAGCCACCCCAAGTTCCTTTGATCCTCTCCACTTCAAACCCCTCTTTCCTCTCATCCCTACTACTACCACACCCAGCCACCCAAGTTTCTTTGATCCTCTCCACTTCAAACCCCTCTTTCCTCTCATCCCTACTACTACCACACCCAGCCACCCAAGTTCCTTTGATCCTCTCCACTTCAAACCCCTCTTTCCTCTCATCCCTACTACTACCACACCCAACCACCCAAGTTTCTTTGATCCTCTCCACTTCAAACCCCTCTTTCCTCTCATCCCTACTACTACTACCACACCCAGCCACCCAAGTTCCTTTGATCATCTCCACTTCAAACCCCTCTTTCCTCTCATCCCTACTGCTACCACACCCAACCACCCCAAGTTCCTTTGATCATCTCCACTTCAAACCCCTCTTTCCTCTCATCCCTACTACTACCACACCCAGCCACCCAAGTTCCTTTGATCATCTCCACTTCAAACCCCTCTTTCCTCTCATCCCTACTACTACCACACCCAGCCACCCAAGTTCCTTTGATCATCTCCACTTCAAACCCCTCTTTCCTCTCATCCCTACTACTACTACCACACCCAGCCACCCAAGTTCCTTTGATCATCTCCACTTCAAACCCCTCTTTCCTCTCATCCCTACTACTACCACACCCAGCCACCCAAGTTCCTTTGATCATCTCCACTTCAAACCCCTCTTTCCTCTCATCCCTACTACTACCACACCCAACCATCCCAAGTTTCTTTGATCATCTCCACTTCAAACCCCTCTTTCCTCTCATCCCTACTACTACCACACCCAGCCACCCCAAGTTCCTTTGATCCTCTCCACTTCAAACCCCTCTTTCCTCTCATCCCTACTACTACCACACCCAGCCACCCAAGTTGCTTTGATCCTCTCCACTTCAAACCCCTCTTTCCTCTCATCCCTACTACTACCACACCCAGCCACCCAAGTTCCTTTGATCTTCTCCACTTCAAACCCCTCTTTCCTCTCATCCCTACTACTACCACACCCAGCCACCCAAGTTCCTTTGATCATCTCCTCTTCAAACCCCTCTTTCCTCTCATCCCTATTACTTCCACACCCAGCCACCCAAGTTCCTTTGATCCTCTCTACTTCAAACCCCTCTTTCCTCTCATCCCTACTACTACTACCACACCCAGCCACCCACGTTCCTTTGATCATCTCCACTTCAAACCCCTCTTTCCTCTCATCCCTACTACTACCACACCCAGCCACCCCAAGTTTCTTTGATCCTCTCCACTTCAAACCCCTCTTTCCTCTCATCCCTACTACTACCACACCCAGCCACCCAAGTTCCTTTGATCCTCTCCACTTCAAACCCCTCTTTCCTCTCATCCCTACTACTACCACACCCAGCCACCCAAGTTCCTTTGATCATCTCCACTTCAAACCCCTCTTTCCTCTCATCCCTACTACTACTACCACACCCAGCCACCCAAGTTCCTTTGATCATCTCCACTTCAAACCCCTCTTTCCTCTCATCCCTACTACTACCACACCTAGCCACCCACGTTCCTTTGATCATCTCCACTTCAAACCCCTCTTTCCTCTCATCCCTACTGCTACCACACCCAACCACCCCAAGTTCCTTTGATCCTCTCCACTTCAAACCCCTCTTTCCTCTCATCCCTACTACTACCACACCCAGCCACCCAAGTTCCTTTGATCATCTCCACTTCAAACCCCTCTTTCCTCTCATCCCTACTACTACCACACCCAGCCACCCAAGTTCCTTTGATCATCTCCACTTCAAACCCCTCTTTCCTCTCATCCCTACTACTACCACACCCAGCCACCCAAGTTCCTTTGATCATCTCCACTTCAAACCCCTCTTTCCTCTCATCCCTACTACTACCACACCCAGCCACCCAAGTTCCTTTGATCATCTCCACTTCAAACCCCTCTTTCCTCTCATCCCTACTACTACCACACCCAACCATCCCAAGTTTCTTTGATCATCTCCACTTCAAACCCCTCTTTCCTCTCATCCCTACTACTACCACACCCAGCCACCCCAAGTTCCTTTGATCCTCTCCACTTCAAACCCCTCTTTCCTCTCATCCCTACTACTACCACACCCAGCCACCCAAGTTGCTTTGATCCTCTCCACTTCAAACCCCTCTTTCCTCTCATCCCTACTACTACCACACCCAGCCACCCAAGTTCCTTTGATCATCTCCTCTTCAAACCCCTCTTTCCTCTCATCCCTATTACTTCCACACCCAGCCACCCAAGTTCCTTTGATCCTCTCTACTTCAAACCCCTCTTTCCTCTCATCCCTACTACTACTACCACACCCAGCCACCCACGTTCCTTTGATCATCTCCACTTCAAACCCCTCTTTCCTCTCATCCCTACTACTACCACACCCAGCCACCCCAAGTTTCTTTGATCCTCTCCACTTCAAACCCCTCTTTCCTCTCATCCCTACTACTACCACACCCAGCCACCCAAGTTCCTTTGATCCTCTCCACTTCAAACCCCTCTTTCCTCTCATCCCTACTACTACCACACCCAACCACCCAAGTTCCTTTGATCCTCTCCACTTCAAACCCCTCTTTCCTCTCATCCCTACTACTACCACACCCAGCCACCCAAGTTCCTTTGATCATCTCCACTTCAAACCCCTCTATCCCCCTTTGTCCTCCTATAAGTTTCCAGATTGTCAGTTTCATTTTGTTTGTCAAGTAGCCTGTGAGGTTGATTCTCTGGGATGGAAACCTCAGCCTCTAGTTAATTTTACCAGTGTTAAGTTTGAATTTTACATCCGGGATGATATACATTAGAAGAAACTTAGGGGGAGGGGGTGTTGAAAATTAGTTATTGGTAGATTCTGAAATGCCATTTGTTTGATTGTTATTCCACATTCTATCGTAAAGTTCATTTTTTTTTTGTGTTTCTTTTTGGGAAAGTACATGCTGTGTCCAAAAAGTGTATTCTAATTAACTTTATCAATTACGTATTTCAGATCTTTCCAATTATAGCAAGCGGTTTGTCACAATATATTATTATTTCAACTTGTATAGTTAGTGAAATGCAGCTTATGTCCCCTTTTTGTTGATGAAAAATAAGAGAATTAATTGATATTAATAGGAGGGCCTGATTTTTCGATCCTAGTGAAAACTGTCTCAAAGACTGAACAAGAAATAGCTGGAATATCTCTTACAGTCACTTAAATACTTAAACTACTACCACACCCAGCCACCCAAGTTCCTTTGATCATCTCCACTTCAAACCCCTCTTTCCTCTCATCCCTACTACTACCACACCCAGCCACCCAAGTTCCTTTGATCATCTCCACTTCAAACCCCTCTTTCCTCTCATCCCTACTACTACCACACCCAACCATCCCAAGTTTCTTTGATCATCTCCACTTCAAACCCCTCTTTCCTCTCATCCCTACTACTACCACACCCAGCCACCCCAAGTTCCTTTGATCCTCTCCACTTCAAACCCCTCTTTCCTCTCATCCCTACTACTACCACACCCAGCCACCCAAGTTGCTTTGATCCTCTCCACTTCAAACCCCTCTTTCCTCTCATCCCTACTACTACCACACCCAGCCACCCAAGTTCCTTTGATCATCTCCTCTTCAAACCCCTCTTTCCTCTCATCCCTATTACTTCCACACCCAGCCACCCAAGTTCCTTTGATCCTCTCTACTTCAAACCCCTCTTTCCTCTCATCCCTACTACTACTACCACACCCAGCCACCCACGTTCCTTTGATCATCTCCACTTCAAACCCCTCTTTCCTCTCATCCCTACTACTACCACACCCAGCCACCCCAAGTTTCTTTGATCCTCTCCACTTCAAACCCCTCTTTCCTCTCATCCCTACTACTACCACACCCAGCCACCCAAGTTCCTTTGATCCTCTCCACTTCAAACCCCTCTTTCCTCTCATCCCTACTACTACCACACCCAGCCACCCAAGTTCCTTTGATCATCTCCACTTCAAACCCCTCTATCCCCCTTTGTCCTCCTATAAGTTTCCAGATTGTCAGTTTCATTTTGTTTGTCAAGTAGCCTGTGAGGTTGATTCTCTGGGATGGAAACCTCAGCCTCTAGTTAATTTTACCAGTGTTAAGTTTGAATTTTACATCCGGGATGATATACATTAGAAGAAACTTAGGGGGAGGGGGTGTTGAAAATTAGTTATTGGTAGATTCTGAAATGCCATTTGTTTGATTGTTATTCCACATTCTATCGTAAAGTTCATTTTTTTTTTGTGTTTCTTTTTGGGAAAGTACATGCTGTGTCCAAAAAGTGTATTCTAATTAACTTTATCAATTACGTATTTCAGATCTTTCCAATTATAGCAAGCGGTTTGTCACAATATATTATTATTTCAACTTGTATAGTTAGTGAAATGCAGCTTATGTCCCCTTTTTGTTGATGAAAAATAAGAGAATTAATTGATATTAATAGGAGGGCCTGATTTTTCGATCCTAGTGAAAACTGTCTCAAAGACTGAACAAGAAATAGCTGGAATATCTCTTACAGTCACTTAAATACAAAAATAGAAGGAAAAAACGAGCTGACGACAAAAAAGACTAGGAACTTTAATTAAAAGCGAAAAGAAATTCAATACAAGTAAAAGACTTACAGTGAGTGATCCGGGCGAACAGATCATCATGTTGGGACGCTTTAAAAAAAATAATAAAAGAAGAATTTTAGCGTATCTATGTAGGTGATCAAAAAGTATTTCCGTTATTGTATCAATCAAATACAGCCAGTTGATCTAGTTTAATGTATGCAATAACCCCTGGAATAGAGCACCGAAGTGATGACGTCAATGCAATGTTTGGAACCAGAATACTATTATTATGTGTTTGCATGACTGGCTGTTAACAAAGGAACAGTCGAAATTTACATTTGTTTGGAACCAGTTGTCATGCCAACTGACGTCAGACTTCGGTACCCTATGTAGGTTGCGGATACGCTATGGAAAGTGATCTCATTTGTGATGAGGGGTTGGCTCGGAAAAGAGCCGATGGAGACTGAGTTTAATTAATAAGGTCTCGAACGTTTCGAACAGTGTGCATTGTTTTTCAGGAGACTGTTGAAAACGTCAAGACCTTATCTTCGAGATCGAGACCTCATCTCACCAACACTTCCTCACAAACGAGATTATCTTTCCATGGTGTACCCGTACCCCACTTGGAAAATTACCGGTACAACTCTACTATGTAGAGCTTCAAACAATACATACAATAACTCCTAATACAAGTGACTTGATCACACCAGGAGTGGACAAGATGTGACTCTCTATTAACCCCTTGAGTACGGTATTTCACGGGAGACGTCGGGGTGCCGCGGCGGCTCTGGCCGCCAAGCGAACCGCTACAATGTGTTTGTGTAGTCAAGCGTAACCTATACACAATAATCCAACAATGAATTGAAACTGCACAAACAGCGGCCAATGGCGCCATCCGGCCTGGTGGCACTGTTTTCTTTGCGCCAAATTCCGTCATCCGTAAGCAAGGGTTTTTTAAGAACGGACACGGTCATTACTAGGTTGTGATCTCCAACAAAAAGAGCTGAAACTACCCCCTGGCCCAGGTACGTCGCTAAGGGGAGTGGCCAGGCCCCCCTGGCAACCAATCCCCCCCCCCCCCCCCGTTGGCAAAAACCAAAATCATGTGTATTTTTCTTATGATGTGGCCCCTAGCTGGTACTGTCTTCCTCCCCCTCCCCCCCCAGGTTTTCTTACATTGTGGCCCTTTCTGTTCAATGTGTTTTTCCATATGGAAGGGGCGCACGTGTTTACGTGCGCGCAGCTGAGAATGTAACAAAGATGTGTGGCTCTTCCTGAAAACGAAAATCTCAGTTGACCTACTTTTACGCCTTTCCGTGCAATACGTTTTGTACGCGTTCAAGGGGCAGCAATCTTTGCGTCTCTTCGTGAAAACGCAAAAGCAATTATCGAGATGTCTGCCCCTTGCATAATTAATGTAATTTGGAAATTAATGATGTTTTGCTTACAGAAGCATGTCAAAATGGTTAAGTAGAGTGTTTTTAAAGCAAAATAGTGAACAAAATCGAAATCGAAAAAGTTGTCATTTTTGACATGTGTGTCTCTTCGTGAAAACGGTGACGGTATCAACCAATAATTGGGTGTTTTAACCAATATATTGGTTTCAACCAATCTGTTTTTAGAGTGTAGAATAAAACAAAACCACTCATGTCTGTTTTGAATAAACTCTTATATTTAGTTTGTTGCGGCCAAATTTGTATCGAGGCACGGTGATATATGAAGCAAAGTTATCTGGTAATGAACAACTAAAGAAACTAACTTTTCTTAGCCGGAGAGTCTAGCCGGTTCAGCAACTTGTATATCAGCTCCCTCTCAGTCAAATCTCCCTCGTCGTCTTCTAGGATTTCATACAAATCGTGAAGTACCGGTAAGTTGCTAAAGGGATATATATTGCCCTAGAGGCGCACAATTGCGCAACAGAAAGCATTCGTCACAAAACCATTGTAGTCGGAAAGATCATTAGAAGTTGAAGATATTAATGCACGAGACATCTCGTGAAAATGCGCCGTTTGTCTGAAAAATCATTGATTAAAATACTTTGGGGACACAATTTCGAAAAACGTTGGACCGTTGGAAACCGGATGGTCGCGTACTTTTTCCTCAATGGTTTTCCAACAAATGGCGCATTGTCAAAGGATGATAACGTACATATTTTTATTCTACTTTTTCATGATCTTTTCAACCATAACAATTTGAGGATTAACGTTTATTCCGCCTTCAAGGCAATAATGCCCGAGTCGAAGATGAGGGCCACTATCGGCCACCAGGCCACTCACAGGTTTGAATCACAAGTTTATGTATTACACTCCGGCACACTTTTATTCCAATTCAAAATATATTTTTTACATCAACAAAAACACGTCAGAATGACACGGCTCAATGATCATCCAGCATCCCCCAAGCCCTGCATAAGTTTGCATCCTTCTCACTCTTCATGGCTTCCAGACACCATATGATCCCGCTTCACCGTTGTAATCCCTCAGTCTCCTGACGACGGGTACAGCATACTGTCCGAAACGTTTGAGTTCCCTCCGGTTCTTTTCAGAACCACACAAACTCACAAAAGAGATTTAATGCATGGTGCTACCGCAAACCAGTTACCTTATTGCCTTTCACCATGCAAACCTTCAAATCTCATCTCACACTCTGTGGTTCTTAACCAAGCATGGACATGCGCCGCAGTGTACAATGAGTAAAATCAATGAGGTACACGCCTGGCTGGCAGAAATTTTAAAGGGCAAAAATCAGTATTATTTATTAAAACTATTTATATAACTTCCTACCTTCGTGGAGGCCATAGGCACAGACGAACCCCAGGCAAATCAGCAGAACTAGTCCAGTGTAACCCTTCATTGTGGCTAGAGTAGATATAAAAACAATGAAAACCGTTTGCCTGCATTCATTCACAACCGTTTAAGAACAATAATCCTGATATTTAATGACGTTATACCGTGTTTATCCCGCTTGTCTCGCTTACGGATGACGCCATATACGTCAAATAAAAAAAAGTGCCACCAGGCCGGATGACGCCATTGGCCGCCGTTTGTGCAGTTTCAATCCATTGTTATGTTATTGTTTATGTCATGCTTGACTGCACAAACACATTGTAGCGGTTCAATTTGGCTGCCAGAACGGCTGCAACACCCCGAAGTCTCCGGTAAAATACCGTGCCCAAGGGGTTAATATGTGAAGCTACAGGTAGGGACGGTGTCGCGTGAATATCAGACTCGCTGGAAATCAGACTTGTTTGTTATACTGCGCATGATCAGTTGGCCTCCGTAACCCAAAACAATAGAGGAATCCCACAACGACGAGTTTAGCGCCGATCTGGGGCCAATTTCATAGAGCTGTTAAGCACAAAAAATTGCTTAGCATGAAAATGTCTTGCTTATTAAAAACAGGTTACCAGCCAAAAGTCCATGTAATTTTCATGCTAAGCAAACAACAGCTGAATGCCAGTCAAAAGCAATATTCCACACATGGAAATCTGGTTGGTAATCCAGTTTTTATCAAGGAAGCATTTGCATGCTAAGCAAATGTTTGTGCTTAACAGCTTCATGAAATTGGCCCCTGCGCACTTCCGCCTTTGAAAACGAGGATCTCAATGTCACAGTAAACAACTTTATGCTGATTGTGCGCCTGCGCTTCCTTTTATGGTCTGATTAATTCATGCATGAATGAATGTGCTGAAAAGCGTTGTATTGTTTGCCACTGACATTCTCGCTTTCAACCCGGAAGTGTGCAGAAGGGGCTAATGTGAAATTCCTCTATTAGAAACATGGGATAAGGGTGATGAGGATTGTGGTGAGAAATAGGGTAGGGTTATGGTTTAGCCTTTAGGAGAGTGTTAGGGTTAGGGTTATGGTTGGGATGAGATTAAATTTTATCTCACTGCCAACAATTATTGTGTTAACCATAAAAGCACAATAATTACTGTGTTGCAATGCATCGTGGGTAGAGTCGGATAATTATGGAGCCGGATATTCATATGACAACGGTAAAGCACGTTGTAGTATCACGGCATGAATTTCTCTGCACACAAGTTGGGATCATGTCAGTTGCTGCCTATCTGTTCGACAAACACCAAGATTACGTTTTTGTTACCCATGAGGAAATAATAATGGTTGCCTCCAGGCCACTAATTAATACGTATTAAAAAAACCCAAATCTTTCAAATACGCACCAACGTACAGGCAACATTTCATCGTTGGAGCCATAGCGCACTGCACCAACAATATTTCCGCATGTCCCTACTTGGCAAACGTTATTACGTCTACTATGGAATTCCATACGTCTCCGGCTATCAAATGTATATGGTTTCTTAATTAAACAAGATAATGATAAATAAATGAGAGTTGACTTTACCCAGTTGCAGCGGCGGAGCCAGGGCTATCTTTATATGGGGCGAGTGGGTTTCTGGATGTTACTGGGGGGGGGGGGGGGGGGGGGGGGGGCGCTCATAGTATTTGTTAATAATACTATTCTTTTCTCCGTTTGCGAAATTTTCAGTGGCGGGAGACTGGGGGGAGACGATTTTTGATGGGGGAGGGGAGTGCTATTTTAGCAAAATCCGTCAGCAAAATCCGTAAACATGAGGCAGAAATCAACATAATATGGGAACACTTTGAGTGACGTGCACAGTGCCAAGAACAAAACGCAGAAAACACATTTTATTTTTTTGCACGGAAGTTTCCCGATTAAATTCTCAAAATTAAAGGTCATGCCACGTGTTTATACAGGATTTTGCTTCTTTTACTGGCCGATTTTGGTAAGGGGTATTAAAGTAAAAATCTCTCCCCAAAGCTACGTCATACCAACTAAAACCAACGCATAACCAGTCTATGTCTTCATCTTACGGAAAGTCAAACACTAAGGTAGTGTACACGATTGGTAATCCTCCAATTTCTTTTACTGAATTATTATGAAATACCTTAGACGGTAAGAGTTATAGTCTCAATCATCCTGTGAAATGATGGCACCAGGTGTGCTGTCGTTGTCAAGAAAAGTGGAAATTTATGTCGTTTTAAAAACTGCCCTGTAGCCTTTAGTCAAGGCGCTCGTGGCTACCCGGACGAGTGGCGCGCCCCGGACATGCTGGCATTCGGGGCGCGTCACGCGTCCAGGTAGCCACGCGCGCCTTGACTATAAAAGGCTACCATCCGCCCGACGGTTGAAAACGAGCTCCGTTTTTCTCTCGTTTTTTCGCCATCCAACAACGCAAAACTTTGAACAGGTCAGTGGAACGATATTTCCTATAAAATATAGGTTTTCCCAGGACGATTTCGGAAAATGTGCACATTAATTTGTAAAGGATGCATTCTTTTTCGTGCGAAATAGAATGAACATTCACAATCACGTTTTCTATTTAACACTTGATATTTCTATTTCCATAAAGGTGCATTCAGACGTAAAAAATCAGCGTGCGATTTCCCGAATGTGCACTGAATTTAGTATATGGATAATTCATTTTAGCGCGAATTCAAATGCACATCCGGAATCATGTTTTCCTTTTAATTTATCATCATTCTATTTCGCTGAAATGTGCAGCCGATTTCCCGCGCAGTGTTTTTTAATGTGTGCCTGGTCAAGCATTGGAATTCTCAGACATATCTCCCTCGAAACAGGTCATTGACGGATAGACAATCGAACTGATAAAATGAGAGAAAACTTTAAGAAATACAGAAAGACATTAACATACAATTAAGGCAAAGAACCAGCAATAAAAAGGAACACACACATCAATGATCACTAAGGCTCGATTGATTAATGAATCAATCAAAGTCATGAAATGTATAGGCCTATATACTTTATTTAAATTGGATGCCGAATTTGCGAATATAAATTATAACAAATGAAAAAGAATATTAAATTCAGGCCGTGTCACAATGACAAATCGATTTTTGCTGCGAAATAGATTGCACATTCTTAATAATCGGCCACGCATACGTCAAACCGAATAACTAATCACGTATTTGTAATCGTTTAAATGAAACGTTATGCACAATCATTCATTTGAATGATAACAAAATGAAATCGAATGCTAGTTTCTGCTCAAATGAAACCCGGATATAGGTCGTTCTAAAAAATCAGCGCGAAATTGAATTCAAGTTTTACAAATTCAAATAGGAAAACCTATACTAACCCCCAAATCCGCCTATTTTAATAATTTGCAACAATGACCGATCATGTACACTACCTTTAACAAGCTTGGAAACATTAATCAAGTTATTATACTTACATGCAGGAAGCTTTGAGTGCTGGAGCAGTCGCAGGAGAAACTTGCTTTCCGCACTTGACACCTCCACGTTTGGAATGCGAGTGGGCACAAGAGGTGAAAATATGGCATTAAAGAGGGCGAGGCTCTACAGTTAGAGCTCTATAGAATCATGGAGGAAGGATAGAATATTATGCGCCTTTATGGCCAATGCCCTTGGGACGTAAATAATAATGAAATCAGCTTTTAACCTGCCAAACAACACCGCGCACTTACTTTTTTGTATGGACCCGAGCCCTTTTGTGCTCAATATTGAGCTTTGCCACACGGGTATGTCTGACGCGCAATTTGATTGTTAATAAGTTCGCACGATATGCTAACACACTTCTCGATTGTGTTCTTTGTCAAATTATAACCCTTTCTGCGTGGCCTAATCTAGGCACGTTACCACCTAAATGGTTGTTACCTCCCTGGTTGAAAACAATTAATTCCCTTTACACTGAGCTTTACATTGAGGTACATGTACCATACTATCAATGTGTAGTTTTATAAAACGCACATAGCCTATTGGATGAAGGTGCTCAAAGCGCTAGGAAACATTTTACTTTAATACCCCACCAGAATCGGTCAGGAACGACAAAATCCTGGGAAAAATATTGGTACAACCTTTACTTCTGAGACTGAGAAAGTTTGTGTTTGCTGTGTTAGAAGTTCTTGGTGCAGTGTTTGGTCACTCAGGGCGTATTCGAAACCCCGAGAACCGGGTATCAAATGTCGAGAACCAACACGCGAACATCGTTCGCGAACAGGATTTTCAATCCCGCTATCTCTGGGGAATGGAAGAAGAAGAAGAAAAACAAAGATGGCTAACAGCCATTACAGCGTAGGACATTCGTATATCCTCGGATCCTGGAAGGTTTTTTTTTTTTTCGAATAAGAGAAGTTAAGTTGTAGCAAACGGGAATATCGGATCATTTGTTTTCAATTTGTCTTCTTCACCCGAAGAATCAAACATAAAAGCTGTGAAGATGATTGCGATGTACTTTCGCTGCATTGTTCATAGGCGTCGCCATCTTGAATGTCGCCACTAAGCACTCCGACACTAAGCACTCTTTATTTGAAATCGGCGACCCGAGAACACTGTAGTTGAGTCACTTGTCACTCCAGAACGGTGTTTCGAATACGCCCCAGTGTTCACATACATTGATTTTTGCGTCATTCTTTTAACGGATTTTGCTGATGTCAATCTTGAAAGAACAGTTTGTGCCACATGTTTTATACAGCTGTTATCAAGGAGGGTTGGTTATTTTTCAAGATTTAGGCTGGTCACTCAGTGTTCACATACATGTACATGTTTTTTTAATGGATTTTACTGACTTAAATCTTTATCCCGAGTTTGTCATACATGTCGTCACCTTCTTTTAAATACACTGAGGATATCCAGACGTTTTATACTCGAAATATGTCGTCATCCTGAGAAGTGATGCCCCATGGTCTTAACAAGTTAGATGGCACCTCCAGCGCACTGTACTTTAAAGGCTGAGGTTCTTGACACCAGCGGCGTCTTAATCTCCATTGCGTATGTGAAAAGCGTATAGACTGTCTGCACTGGAAGGATTTAACGATACATTGTAGCATCTCAGAAACTGTGAGTTTCTAGTTGCAAACATTTTGGATGAATTAGCGTGGATGGATTTGCTTGGGCATGAAGTGAAGGGATCGTTTTTCAAAATGGAGGATCTGCAGGTGGAGCCTAAAAGCGCTTTGAGTTTGAACCAGGTTTGGGTTGAGTTGGGGTTAGGGTTGAGGTTTGGGTTAGGGTTGGGGTACAGGTTTGGGTTGGGCTTTAAGGTTTGAGGTTTGGGGTTCGATTTGTGTCGGTTGGGGTTGGGGTTGGAGCAGTAGCGTATCCAGCTTTTTGTGGCAGGGAGGGCAAACAACGTCTCTGAACCGTCTTAAAACCGTCTTAAAACACTATTTCTTTTTGTTTTTTATCACGCCTCAAATGCCGCCAGGGGGAAAAGTCCCCCCTCCCCCCCCCCCCCCCCCCCCCCCCCGTTGGATAAGCCACTGGGTTGACGTTGGGATTGAGGTTGGGTTGGGCTTGGGTTTGGGTTTGGGGTTTGGGTAGAGTTTGGGGTTGGGGTTTGGGGTTGGGGTTTGAGGTTTGGGTTTGGGGTTTGAGGTTTGAGGTTGGGGTTTGGGGTTTAGGTTTGGGTTTGGGCTGAGGTTTGGGGGAGAGGGCACTCACAGCCACTCAGATCTCGGCCAAACAGAGACAGATTTCCAGCAAAATCAATATACAAATTATCACACGTATTCTATAATAATTACCCATCCCAAGTTCTATAGTTATGATACATTCATAAATACCTAAGACTGTTTACCCGTTCCTATTGGTCGAGAGCCCATCACGTGGATGGTTTTAAAACGGCCGATAAAACACCAACCGGTTTTACACACTTTTTCCGGTGTCACACGAAATTAGGAGTCCTACGAAATCTGGTCCATTTTATTGCTTGAACACTCGAGCGACCAGTCACTCCCTTAATAACGCAAGTGCAACACTACCGAATAGTCCGTAGAGTCCATAATTTCACACTACACCAGCACTGCTGCATTCTGCACCACCTATAAGTAAATGTTTAGCACTACTCGCGCGTGGCAGGAACCATAGTTAAAGGGGTGTTTTACAAACCAAGTTGAAAATTCTTTTAACAAAACTCATTGGAAATGTATAATTTTCGGAGGTTTTTGCTGAATTATACAAAAAGGTATTTTATGAACTGAATAAATATGTGCTGGGCCGGTTTGAAACGTACGTTTAAAACCGAGTTGGGGCCTGGACGCTGATAATGACCCTCGCCTTCGGCTCTGGTCATTATCAAGCGCCCAGGCCCCAAGGCGCGTTCTAAACGTACGTTTAAAACCGGCCCAGCACATATTTATTCACACCCACCATGCTCTGTGGATGCACGGTTTCTATGTACACGGTCAATGAAGCAATGATCACACTTTTCCACCACCGTCGGGAAATGTGCGAGAACGACACACCGAGTGATAATTATACATTTGGTGTTGAAATGTTTCTAATGGACAAACAAAAAGTAAAAACAAACTAGAGGAGTGGTATATCACCCACGTCTTTTTGAGGATAAAGCAATACTTTTAACGTCTGGTTCTTCGCTTTAAAGTTATTGGCCACTCTCCTTAATTGAAAAGAAAGTGAAGGATGATAATTTACAAGAGAGAGTTTGTTTCCATTCCTGACGTAGTGTACGAAGCACTTGTAGGCCTATGCTGAGTGCTTTCCGCGAGAGCCCGTGGGCGGGAAAATAATCACAGACTTACTCAGCCGGGACTCACGGCCTCCTGCTTACTAGTGCATCCCCTACGCAAATTCCAGCTTCTCAAGGTTGATAAAGCAAAGCTTCGTTTTGGTATGTATGTAGTTTAGTCACCCTTGGGGGGTTTTGGGCTTGGGTTTCCCCTATTGTTCAAGTTGTGGCATTTATATTTATCCGAATTTCCATGGAACTTTGGTTCCAGGTGTGCACGCACGCACTACTGATGCAAGACACAGCCTAGCAGCATTTCATTGTTTAGCTATAAAACACACGACGTTGCTTGTAAGAGTACCTAATGCATGCCTGGGCGGTTTTGTCGATTAATGCTGCCATTGAAAGCAGTCACGTTGCCGTGAAATGAAAAAAAATGCCCTTGTGGCATTTCCCTTAAAGTACGGCATATAAAGAAATAAATTCCACAGCGCCAGCTCGACCCTTGCCATACACGTCAATCAAGGATTGTGCAGACGTGTTCAAACCCACGCATTTTTAAAAATTGTTTGGTTATTTTTGTTATGAAAGTCAGCCAGCAAGGCTAAAAGCCACTCAGTGTGAAGGACTGCCAACGGAGATGGTGGGTTGCTAACCCTACCACGTACCAAACGGTTTCCCTGGGCCCAGATCTAAAGACAGGATAAATCTTGAACAGAAGTCCGACAAATTATCCCAATTTTCAGGCCTTCAGATCTAGGATCCACGCATGTTTCCTCCGCCAACTTAGTTTGGCTCATTGTGCAGATCTACAGTTTAACCATTTGTGTTGTACAAGTGACGTCTATATCAGTTTCTTTTTTAAGCAATGAGGTGCATATTTGCGTTTGAATAGGCATAATGGTGTTGCGTAATTGATTTGCGTAGTAGCCTTTTACAAGCAGATATTCGTTGATTTCCTCTGTTGCTGTTATAGTTTTCATGAGATTCTTTGGAAGCGGGGTTTTTACAAGAATGCGAATCCCATGGAAGTGAAGCTAACGACCAACTTAAACCTTTCTGGTGATTACTAATGTGCAAAGGTTTTTTTGGGTCAGATTCACGAGTTCAAACCCGGTGTAGGCTGTGCTTCGATTCTGTAGCAGGAATTGATTAACTGAACTAGATATCCCGGTGATTTTTAAATAGTGCATAATTCAATAGCTTTTAATCATATCGATACCAATCACTATATAAATATGTCAATAATCGATACTATCTACTTCCGACTTTATCTGACAATGTTAGAAAGAAATCAATCAATTACTTTCAAAAAACCTTTGCACGCCTGAT
Source organism: Hippasteria phrygiana (assembly GCA_037893225.1). NCBI lineage: Eukaryota > Metazoa > Echinodermata > Asteroidea > Valvatida > Goniasteridae > Hippasteria > Hippasteria phrygiana. The sequence goes on from JAZGUH010000621.1 coordinate 194,361, forward strand.
TATATAATGTCTATCTTGGGATACTTCTTGTGCACATGGGGTAAATCTGACAGAAAACCCCGATAAGAGACAATTTGAATGGTTCGTGTTGTTATAGCGTTTGTGCAGTATTTTGGCAACACGCCTAGTAGCAGCCCGATGTAAGACTATCTCACAGACATTATTATCCATGGCTACGGCTCTTCACCGTAGCCTGTCAATGGCCAAATTCGAAGCCGTAGCCACAAAAGACCCGATCCGGGCAACGGCTTAAACTATGCGAGCGCAGCATACCAGCCTGTGAATATACTAAACTGATACACCTGCAATATACGTCGACACACGTGAGGAGAGAGTTACTTCCATCTTTGGTGAGACACGCGGGACCCCGCATTGGCAATGGCTTTATTGCCAGTTGCACTAGTCTTCTTTTTCAAAGTGAACAAAGAAACCGGCAGGAGCGGGATTCGAACCTGCGACCTCCGGAATACCCAGCGCTCTACCAACTGAGCTATCTTGCCCTATGTTGGCGGTCTCCCAAATTGTCAGTATCTTTGTTCGGGTGGGCGCTAGTCAGAAGTCATAAACCCAGAATGCCGTATACAGGGATCACACCCAATTTTACTTTTTAGTAGACTGGTTCCCTATCCCTCCATGTTCGATTTTGTAATTATCTAGGAGCCTACCCATAATACATTGCGATGTTTTCCACCAAAAAAAAACCAACTCAAAACACAAGCGCATTCAACAAAATACACTTTCAATGATTCAAACCTTTTCACGAAAATGAAAACAAATTGAGATGTTAAAAATGGAAAATTGTTACAGCGCTTGCGCACACAAGGGCCAATCAAAGACGTCATAGATATACCAACTACCCATCCCTATTGGGAAGAAACCAATGGCGGATCCAGGGGGGCGGGGGGGCCGAAGGGGGCCATGTCCCCCCCCCCAAAAAAAAAAAAAAAAAAAAAACAACAACTGACGTCGCAAAAAGGCAGCCACTGCGCACACCCACCAACAAAACTCAGCCAAAATTGTTTTTGGCCCCTCCCCAAACAAATTTAAAAAAAAGTTTGGTCCCCCCAAAAAATTGTGTTCTGGATCCGCCCTTGAAAGAAACCAGTAAAACGGCTTGCCAGCGAAAAACCATGACGTTTACGGGAATTTTCCGTAAAATGTCTCTAGGGTTGAAGCAAAAACGGAAAGTGCACAGCAAATTTAAGGATATTTTTTACAGCGTTGGTTGCCATTAATTCACAGAAATGAATGAAGTGGGAACCAGACTAAACGGAAGTAATACAGTGTGTCTCCAAAAAATGCAAACAAAATGCCAGACTTAGAATGTGTAACCAACATAGATAATATAGGTATGGTGTGAAAGATACACCTTTCCACTTTAAAATGATACATCAAACGTCAAAATCTGATAATATTTGACAGCGTTATGAGCAATTTTCCAAGAGAGGTCAAATTGACCATGGCAACAAGTTTTAAATGCAATGATAATCGATTTTGTTTGAATGTGCAAGTGTTGTAATGTGGATGAACTGTCGATGATTAGAACCCTGAGGGCAACATGCCTCCATCTCGCTCGATACACAGGCGACATCGTCTCTCCATGTCTCCCATTGCTTTTCTAACAACAGGTAGAGTCTGCCGCACGACGTCAATCTCAGCTGCTGCTATTCTGTCACGGAGAGTCTGCAGGGCCCGGAGGGGGAGTCGTTTACACCTTGGATTTCAAGTATCCCCAGAGATAGAAATCACACGGGGTGATGGAGATCTCGGTGGCCATTCATGCAGATCATTGAACGCTATGACACGGTCTCCAAACACCTCACGAAGGCAGTCGCGGACAGCCAGTAGACGACGAGCCGGAACGCCATCTTGAGCCCACCACAGGCGCCTAAACACACCTCGCTCCTGAACCTCGAAATTTTCTTCAAGAATAGGGATGACATCATCATTTAACATCTCGAGGTAACGCCGGCCGTTGAGGTTGAGGTTGCCCTGAAAAAGAAAAAAAACCGGTCCGACGATAAGGCCACTGTCGCAGAGGCCAACCCAGCCACTCACTTTCTCACTTTGGAAGTTGCGCTCCTAATTGGAGGGAGGTGGATGATGTTGTTTTGGGGCGTACTCTCGAACATTGCGTGAGCTGACTTTTCCGTCGAGAGAAAAATCCAGCTTCATCGCCGATGGACGAATCGCACGTCTGCCTGCAGCTGGTCGACGACCCACTGACAAAAATGCATCCATCTGTACATGCAAAAATGCATGCCGATGTACGCGCATTTGGTAGGGGTGCATGCCCAGGTCCAGCCGAGTGATGCGATTGAACGTGGAATGTGGTAGGCCCAAGTCCATTCCGTCTCGCACTGACAGAACCCGGAGAAAAACCCTCGTGGCACAGGAGAGAATCAACGAACAACTCTACTCACATAAGGTCCAGGCCGGGAATCGAACCTGGGCCACATTGGTGAGAGACAAGAACTTTACACATCTGCCACCCAATAATAAAGTCATGGCTTCCCATGAACAATGTTGATAGATTAATACGAAATTAAAGGATATGTAATAAGATTCTTCGCCTATGTTTGTAAAAAAATCTAAATTATATTGGGGAATTGTTTGAATAAGACATATTATGGTCATAAAAGTTTATTTGTTTAGACTAAACACGGCAATTTAACCTGAATTTTGTGAACACAAATTTCCTCATTTCTAAATTATGGCATGTCAAACGTTGCAATATTCAATAATCTGTATACGTATTTGTGTGCGATGTTTAACTATATATGTGCGATGTTTGGCATTATGTGCGATGTTCAAATATATATGTGCGATGTTTGTCATTATATGTGCGATGTTCCAATTTATATGTGCGATGTTCCAATTTATATGTGCGATGTTCCAATTTATATGTGCGATGTTCAAATATAATATGCGATGTTTTGTCATATAGCCTATGTGCGATGTTTGTCATTATATATGCGATGTTCAAATGTATGTGTGCGATGTTTGTTATTATATGTGCGATGTTCAAATATATATACGATGTTTGTCATATATGTGCGGTGTTTAAATTTATATGTGCGATGTTCAAATGTATATGTGCGATGTATGTCATATATGTGCGATGTTCAAATATATGTGCGACGTTTTTCAATTTATATTCGAAAACGGAATTGTGTGATATAGTATGGTTTCCAGACCGAAATAGTATGAATATTCCTAATAAGTTACATCAGGGACTACTTAGGACGGTCTATCTGTTGCACTGACCTGGCTTAAGCTACAATCTTAGACAAAACTCTTGGGACACCTCAAAAGTAGACCACCACCCCCCTTCCCCCGGTTAGTGTTGATGTCCGTTGTTAGGGAATTTGGCGCCAATAACAATTTGTTCTGCGCACGAGTTTCCTCAATCGTCGACTTTTAACCACACCGAACCAACAATGATTGGGGGTGGGGGGGGGGGGGGGGGTGTCCTAACGAGTTTTGTCCAGGATTGTAGTCTCGGTTCAAGACGACAGTGATCGATAATGGATCGTAGCGTCGCGTTTATTCGTTCCATGCAGTGCGCCCTCTAACGCTACGATTAGACCAACTTATGGGCTCGCACTATCGTCTTGGGAATCCTGCAAAATGTGGGCGCGGCTGTAATATGCAAATGGTTTGTTTGTGTTAATATTCATAACCTTCGAACAACATGGCGCTTCATGCAGTCGGCGACCCCATGATACCACACGATAGTGTCTGGTTTGTGGCAAGAAACCGAAGATCGTATGTATACGCGTAGCGCCGCGTATAGTAGTTATAGTAGTTATCCTATTATATCTTTAAAAGGAACAAATAACATGCAAAACATATTTCTATGTTAAATAAACGTGAAATTATTGATTTTTATTGGGGATATCGTTGGGGATTAGTGACTTCTGCATCACGTTACGTGTGTGATTCATGTCACAAGTAATTAAAGCACTGTCGAGAATCACGGACGCATTTTTTCTGCGACAAGACAGTCCCGTATCCCTACCACATAATCACCCAAGACGCGGGGCAGCTTCGCTTCACCCGGCCAGGCTACACAAGCTCTTTACAAGGCTTGCGGCTTGACCATAATGGAATAACACAAGTATTCCAACATGTTTATATATTTATTGCCAGTTTATTTGTTCACTTTGAAAAAAAAAAAAAAGTAATTGAATATCACAAACAGAGAGTTATTGTAATAATAATTGCTTAGACGTACTTCAACCAGCTGCGACTGGAAATACGACTGGTGAACACAGTCCGCCATTTTGTGGAGTCAAACATTTGGTTCTAAAAAATGGCGGACCGTTATTTGTCACGAAATTAAACAAAAACCACGCAATTTGATGAATCATTATATTCTACTTTTAAAAAGCTTCCCAACCATATCCATTTTATTTTTATAGCCCAAATCGCCAACTTCAAAGGAATGTGTCCCTTTAAACCATATTTCATGCAGATCCATAAATACAACAGTGCAGGATTTCGTTTTCACTCTAGAGCCTGGCCGCATAAGTCGTACTCCGATTGTAGACAGTCTCCGACTGCACGCAAGAATTTCCGTCCTCGATCGACTGCTAAAAAGGGCCTCGGGGCTCAGGCTTCTAAACACAAACGAATTAATAATGGCCCTGAGCGTCCTTCTTCAGCACCTCGTCGGTCATCAGGCTTTATCCAAAGCCAACTTGAGAGGTTTTGTACAATATGATACTACTGTGACGAGGGATTTGGAAATTAGAGGCGAAGTTGTCAATGAAATCAAAACAGAGAGGCACAGGTTCCTTCCTCCATGGTTTACCCATGGAGGAATAAAACACATTTTATTCCTCCATGGTTTACCCCTTTCCTCCATGGTTTACCGAACCCAGTCGATAAACACACCATGGAGGAAGGAACACAAACTCTTCACAAAACGGTCGTTCCCAGTCACAGTTGCTTGTAATTAATTGTGCGATAATCGCGTTTCGCATATCGCGCGCTCGGTGACCTGACAGTGGCCATTCATGTTTACATTAGTCCCAGATCCCGACCCGCTAATATATTCAGGTCATCACATAATTCATATGCATGTGGTTTTGCGATCGCTGATTGACTTCCTATGAAAGCCTGGGGAGAAATAATGAAAAGTTAAACCGCTGGTGCAGGATTCCCAAGACGATAGTGAGAGCCCATGAGTTGGTCTAATCGTACCGTCAGAGGGCGCACTGCATGGAAACGAATAAACGCGACGCTGCACGATCCATTATCGATCACTATCGTCTTGAACCAAGACAAAGCTAGCCCGCGATTCAGCCCGCGATTCGCAATAGGGCCCGCGATTCGCCCGATCAGAGCAGCCGCATATTGAAAACCAGAATCCATTCGACAAAATGAATTTCTTTTTAAAGATATCGCTGGATTCAGGCAACGAATTTTCGAGAAATGTCAAGAAATTACATACCAATTTTGCATGAAATTTCAGAATAGGTATGAGCAAAGCTGTACATATTATACTTAACATTGTTTTATGGGTCTTTTTTATGAAATAATTAGTCGTTTCGCGAGGGCCCATTTCAAAGAGTTCTCTACATCAATTCATTTCGGCTCAGCACAATAGCTTCTGTTTGAAAGAAAGTGTACCGCACATGTTTTTAAAAATTCATATTTTTCTTTCATATTCATAATTCCCACCTTCTAAAGCACACCTAATTTCAGCAAGGGCCTATTCCAAGAATGGATTATGTTCCATACTGACCATTTTCAAGAATATTTGGAAATGCGGTATTCATCGCCAAAAGGACAAACAATGGCAAAGGAACAGTGATCGAATAAATAACACGACCTATTGGGTTTACGTTAAAACGAAGTTATGAGCAAATACAACTGTATCCTATTAAAACCACTTGCGTACGGATGACGCCATATGGCGTCCAAAAAAAGTACCACCAGGCCGGAAGACGCCATTTTCCGCCGTTTGCGCAGTTTCAATCCATTGTTGGATTATTTTTATGATACGCTTGACTGCACAAACACATTGTAGCGGTTCGCTTGGCTGGCAGAACCGCCGCGACACCCCGACGTCTCCCGTAAAATACCGTGCTCAAGATGTTAAGAAAAAACCTCGGTCACATTTTGGTTTTATTCTTTAACGCAGACATGTAAACCCTGAATAATGCATCGTCTGCTCGGAATCAGGACTTTCATAATTATATCTCATCAGGATGAAAAGTACAATAAAACATACATTTCAGTGGAATTAAGCAAGTAATTCACAATGCACTGTAGTACATCCTTTAATGATCCCTGTTCCTCGAGTCTTTGGGCGTCTGTTTCTATTTCTTTGGTTCTCATTTCCGACCGACCCTGCCGGTTTTTGCCACGGGTGGGGGGTGCTGGCCCCTCCGTCCCGTTCAGCGACGGGCCTGCATGGAAGCTTGGTCAGATAGACTTTTTCCTCACGTGATCAGATAGCAAGAATGCGAACAAAGCCAACATGTGTGGACCGCTTTGGTACTGGTGTGATCATCGCACATTTTGTGGGACTCAGCAGCGTATCCAGCTTTTTGTGCTAGGGAGTGCAAACAACGTCTGAATCGTCTGAAAAACACTATTTGTTTTTTATGACGCCTAAAATGCCACCGGGGGGTGGGGGGGGGGGGGCAAGTTGCCTCCCCCTGCATGGATACGCCACTGGTGGGACTGGTTTAAACAACACGTAAAAATGTAACCTTACAGTATTTGCATTTTAAATTCCTCTATTTAAAACCCCTTGCGTACGGATGCCGCAAATATGCGCAAAAAACCCCAGTGCCACCAGGCCGGATGACGCAATTGTCCGCCGTTTGTGCAGTTTCAATCCATTGTTGGATTAAACAGTGCCACCAGGCCGGATGACATCGGCCGCTGTTTGTGCAGTTTCAATCCATTGTTGGATTATTGTGTATTATAGGTTACGCTTGACTGCACAAACACATTGTAGCGGTTCGCTTGGCTGCCATACCCGCCGCGGCACCCCGACGTCTCCCGTAAAATACCGTACTCAAGGGGTTAAGGGACTTGGCTCAGCTGACAGTTGGCCAGTTAGAATTCTAAGAACACGATCTCACCAAAAGTCCGATATAGGCGATATTTCTTGGCGCTTGCACATACCATCCTTTTGTCAACCCAAACTATGACTAAATACATGTGCAATCAATTCTTGTCAAACGAAGAATACCTTACGGTACCGGTACAGGTGTGGACGGCCCCATATCAAGGCCGCATTCATCCTGTCAATGGAAGCTTATTAGACGGATTCTTCTAGAGATTCTTTCTTGTAAGAATGCTAACAAAACCAACATGTGTGAACCGCCTTGAAGTTATTGTCATAGGTCTACACGTATCTTGTGGGACGGGACGGGTTTAAACGACACCTGAAAGTGTAACTTAAAATTGTTTCAGTGCATTACCAAAGGCAAACTTGGAATATTGGCTTTACAGTATGTGTCATTTAAATTCCCTCTATTTAAGGCAGACTGCATGATATATGGGCATTGGTGCGTGGTTGGCGCCATGCACTTAGGTCAACCCGAAGACTGATCTTTTGAAAAGCCAACTGTAAAGCTGGGTGACGACAATGGAACAGTTGGGGCGTACAGTTAAACAAAAACACTATTGAAGGGAACGTGATGAAATATGGACGCCTGGCAAAATTGAATACACCACAAATGTGGCGAAGGTTCATGAATAAATCATTAACCTTTGAGCAAGACAGACCCGCTTAAAAAAAAAGGCTTTAAAAGTGTGCTTGCAACGCTTCTCATGTTATTCATTATCCAGCCAATAACTTGGGAGCTTCACTGCCTGTGATAAACGACCTCATCGTGGAACATGTAAGTCTGTCCATGCGTTATTGCTACTATTTTAACACCCCACCAATATGGGTAAGGAACAGAAACATCTTGAGGAATATCCGATCCTCCTTGATAACAACTGACTTAACATTTGGCACAAAATGTTAGGTAAAGATATAGGCCCGTTTATAAATCCCGTAAAAGTAGTCGGAAATTAACATGTACTTGTACTTGTAGGCTTGTATCTGTACACTATGTCGGGGACGTTGATACATGTGCGCAGTAAGTTATGTAAAGACGCATTTCTTGTGTGCCTGTATTGCGTAAATAAATCCCCCCAAAAGTCTTTAACGTTTGAGTTGTACCATGTGTTTTAACGAATGTGAACACAAATGGTAAATTTTCCATATTTTGTTCTGTTCATGACCGATTTTGGTTGGGTATTAAAATAAAATTTCCAATGGAAACCTGTTCAGCGTCCCCAGCCACTTTTTGTTACGGACTGCCTCCCTTTTTTCTGCTCGTCTCTCCTACACGCCATACAAATGCCAAGGGAGACGTACGGGAAATGTCTTCCAGTCCAACAACTGCATTTTTATGTCGGTGGTGCACCAAGGATTTGACTGGGGGCTCATTTTTTTCCCCTTAAAGGTTTGCAGTTTGTTTAGCTTAACGGGTTGCCCCGAAAATTTCTCGCCCCGAAAAATATTTCTAAAAGCATGACCCTTCTGGAATGGAACCCACAACCGGTATCTATAGCATCGGCCCTTGTCCAGTGCACTAGGCCACTGAACTTTACAGCTAACTTGTTTAGATCTAAAGGGGAAAGATTTTACTTTTAATAACTCCGACAAAATGGGCCACTGACAGAAAATCTAACTATCCACGGTTCAGAATTGTAGAAACGCATGGCAGAACCTTTTGAAGATTTTGACTTTTGTTGGGACATTTGTGTGGTATATAAAGGAAAAAAATGGTTTACTGTGCATATTCTTGACGGGGCGTACAGTCGGTCGTACATGTACATATTAGTACATGTGAATTTTATTTTTCACATATTTTGCCATACCGGTATGTTTGCACAGTTACTTTCTGTTCCCGACTCATTATTGTGCGGGTATTAAAGTGATGGGTCTCGTTCCCGATCCCTCCATGAACATTGTATTGTTTCAACCTCAAGAGCTTGCAACTCTCCGGTTATGTTATCCAGCCAATGAGTTTCACTGCGTCTGTATAGGCCTATGCGATAAACGACGTTATCTTGAAATATGAAAGTCTGTCTAATGCTATTATTGGCAATATTTTAACACCCCTCCAAAATGGGTGAGGAAAAATATTTCAAAATAACCAACCCTCCTTGATAGCAACCGTCTGAACACCTGGCACGAGATTTAATGTAAGTTGGCAAAACCCGTAAAATTTGTCCGGAACTTAACATAACATGCACATGTGCAAAGCCACAATCATTGGTACACCTTTTTTTGGTGTCCATGTTATGAACAGCATTTTCAAAAAACAATGTTAACGTTATTTGAGATTACACATGAATGGGTCATCCAGCTTTATGCCAACTTGGAATAGAAAGTGCTCCAATTGTGGCAAATCCGAATTATTTTTCAAAGAGCTATTCAGCATTGCTCTGTCGTTCATAATGGTGCCTTTGTAACAAAAGTGTACCCATGATTGTGGCTGTGCGCACATGCATTTGTACACTGTGCGCACATGCATGTGTACACTTCTAATTATTGCACACCCGACAAAAGTTCAGTGTGGATTTTTGCGATGCGATATTGGGTATTTCTTTCACTTAATGGAGAGTTTTTCTTTTCTTTTCTTCTATGATCAGCAACGAACTACAACAATGAAGGCGTTCACTTGTCTTGTTCTGCTGCTCAGCCTCGGCTTCGTCCTAGCAACTGGATACAATGAAGGTAGAATGTTGGCGAATGTTTTTTTTTTTCCGGACTGGAAATTGGTATTTTAAAAGGACATTTTGCCTTGGAGGCGCCCACTTGGGCTACAAAAAGCGTTTGCCTTAAAATTGACATGGTTAGAAAGGTCACTCAAAAAATAAAACGCGTACCCGACCGCCCCTTGAAAATGCGCAGTTTGTCTGAAAATCAATGACGCAAAAAATCGGAGGCGCCAGTTTGGTTCGGGAAAAGTCGGACTGTGAGTTAATGCCCTTGGCGCTTTGGTTGCGTATGACTGCATTATGGTACATGTAGAAGCTTTAAACATAGACCTTGGAAACGGATACGTAAAGAGATTAAATTGGGGATTTCAGGGCAATGTGTGCCTGGCTTTTTTTCTTTTTTTTTTTAATCCTGAATTGGGCAGAGGTTTTCAATGGATTTTTTCGGTACCACTCAAGGGTACCAGTAATAGCGGTTGAAAAACGTATGTCTCAAACTGTGTGAGATTTGTTTTACAGGGTTCTCAGCTCCGTCTTTTAATGATCGGAGTTATTTTGCGAAATTGGTTGGTAAATTGCGTCGGTGAACAGGTCAAATTGTTTAAAAGTGGGCAACTTGCCACCCACCCAACAGCGGCATTTGAGGCGTCATAAAAAACAATGCACTGCCAAAAATGGTTTTCTTAAAATGAGAAAATTGTCTTATGTCGAACAGTTTTCTTGTCTCACTCCCTGGAAAAGTTTTCTAGGGAGTGAGAGAAGAACATAATTCTTGAAATAAGAAAAATATTTTGATATTAAATGTAAGAATCAGTTTTGGCAGTGTGTTTTAAAGACTGTTCAGACTTTGTTTGCCCTCCCTGGCACGAATGGCTGGAATACTGTTAACAAAAAGTTGGTCAAATGGGTTGACATTTTGCCCAATGTTGGGCAATATACAATCTTGGGCCAATTGTTCCCCAATAATTGGTCCATATTTACCTGAATTAACCAACAATGTGGTAAATTAATATCAATGTCGGGTAAATAACAATTGTTTTACCTAACGTTTTTACAGTGTACGGGGAAAGTGGTCCAGTGAGCATGCGCCGTACAGTCGTACCTGTAATTTCGATTTGCCTACTTATTCAAAGGCGCCACCTCTTTCTGGATATCCGATATACTTTTTCTCCTGCTCCCTTCTTGTAGAACTCGTATGAATTTTCATTCTAGATCGTGTGGATTTTCAGTATTTTCTTGTTTGGTCATTTGAACAGGCGAGGACAATGATTTGACTCTGCGTGAGCTGATGTACGAGCTGTTGAGCAAACTAGACAGTCCATCTAAGAGAAGTATGTTTCTGTTATGGATCGGCACGTAAAAATAATACAAAGCTTGCAGACAAAATATTGTAGCAACACAGATACATGCAATTTCATAATAACAATTTAACAAGTTTACTACATGTACATGTACATGTACACAAAACGATATAAGCTACATGGGGGCAACCCGGCGGCACGTTGAGGGACCCAGACTCCGAGCACCCAAAGCCTAGCCCTTTTAGACAGAGTTATATTTTACAAATAATGAACGTTTCACATTCGTGCGATGGCAAGATTAATTTCATGAGGTGACGGATTAAATGCTCCATTCCACGAGGCGAAGCCGAGTGGAATGGTACATTCCATTTGCCACCGAATGAAATTATTCTTACCATTGCACGAATGTGAAACGTTCATTATTTGTTTTATACAATGCCTGAATAAATCCGACAGATTGCATGCATGGGTTTCTTTCGTGCCGTTTACCTTCTCAGTCCCGCATAAAACCGACAAAAAGTGGTCCAGTTCCGAATCAGTTAAAGCTCTAATTGTTGTTCCTGGGTGTCTTGCAAATTCCTCTAATCGTTTGACTGCATATTTCATTTGTCTCTTTGTGTTAGCATCGCCAACGAGTTCCAATATTTCGTCGTCTGTTAGGAAAACAAACCACGGTTCGGAAACGCCGTCCGACATTTTGTGTGAATGACAGCCTAGACTGGTTCCCGGTCCCCATATGTATATAATATACATTTAAAGTCCGAAGGACAATGGAGGGACCGGGAACCATTCCAATGACAGTAGTGTTGTAGCGGCGGGGAAGTTCTATCAAACGTGTTACCGTTTGATAGAACCATGTGATAGAACATTTTTTGGCGGTGCGGGTTCGCGTCGTGGGATGGGACGAATAATTCAATGCACGTGATCGACGATCCACCAATCGGATGGCGGGGATTTATTCAGGCGTTGTATATAACCAAATATTTCACAATAGAATGAACACGGGCTTAATGCAAAGCCTGTGACGAACTCAACAAAAGGGAAAAACGCAGACCATTAAAGTGAGAAACAGATGTTTGCCATTGTCGACATTGCATTTCTGTGAAAAGATATGATTTTTCTATTCAAAATGGACCAAGAGTTTGAGGGGATGATGTGTACCGTTTGTTTTGTGTAAATGTAAGTTAATGCGTACAAATCGTATTTTCCAGGCAGAAGTTATACCACCTGCGCAAACACGACCATCGAAAAAGCAAGAAACGAACTAACCTTTCCATGTTAAGCCCCGCCCTTGACATGTTGACCAATCACAGCCGGGATTATAGTCGGACGCGCGTACGTGCGTGCGCGTTCGTGCGTACGACGTGGGGACTGTATTTGTCAATTTGTACATCAAGGGGCGGAGCTCATTGACTTGTCTAAAAGGATCACTGACAATCTTGCGTATGAATCACTAGACTTCTGCACTTCATTTTTCAGGTGAATATTGCAACGGAATACGATGTACCGGAGATGATGTCTGTATCACTAGCTCGTCTGGCTCGAAGTACTGCGGAATGTATTAGACGGGTTAATGAAGCGCTATAAGACAGTTTAATTGTTTTAAATGTTAATTTTTCTTTTTGCTTTATGTAACTTATAAAGCCTAACGTAGACCTGCATGGTTATTGAGCTAGGGACCCTTTGGGTGGCGGATCTAGAGTATTTTGAGGTTATTTGTATTAGTTTTTAGGCTGTCCCAGACGGACGTTTTAGTTTTATTTTTGTACTCTATGCTAAGCGTCTCACACGAGGCCCATTTGGCGACCGTATTTCTCTTGCTTTCTGAATCATCTGTTGAAACTTGAACACCCCTCACATATGCATCTCATCCTATGTGCGGGCATTCGTTTGTTCTCGTGTATCTGAGAAATTTCAAAATGTTGGAACTCGCACAGTAAACAGTTTTTTAAGCGAAATTTCGACCATGATTCTTGAATATTCATTTTGCGACGCATAACCACCCAGATGCTTCCAAGAAAGCAGCTTTTCAGAAGCTACACAACATTGTGCAGAACTGGGCGAGTCCACGTTAACGTCTTCAATGCCTGTGCATGTACAGTCGACTCCCGTTATAACGAGGTCCGGCCTTTCGTGGACCGTTTTTTTTTCTATTCATGCTTTAACATTTTTGGAAGGATCCTCGTTGGTTTTGTACACGGTTTCCAGCCGTGGGCGTTAATTTACTCGACCGTAGACCATTTCTTTTCCTGTTAAAAGTTCACTGTTGGAATACGTATAATACAAACCCTGTTATACACACAACCGCGCCCGTGTTTAATGTGTTTTTAAATTTATTTCACCTTTCACCTTTCACGCCCGTGTCCAGAGTAGGTTCGAGGCGATAGATGCTTAGCAGGCGTGCAAATAGATTCACTATCTATCAACCCGCCCCCCTTTTTTTTGTTTTTTTGAAACAACCCTTGTACTTCAAGTTAAGATCAACTAATTCACCATTTAAAACTTGAGAAACGGGCCAAATGTGTTGCATCCTCGCGTAAGTCTGTTCAATGATGGCTTTTCTTGTCGACATGTGTCGACCGTTTAATGAATTCCGTCTTTCAAAGCATTTTCCCAGATGACGCCCCCATGTCACCACAGGCTGTTGCCTACACTTGCTTACGAACTAGAACGGCAGTGACCCCACAATTTTACATTATAATTGAGAAAAAATGCAGTTAATGACGAGTGAATGGGAAAGCTGTTTTCCCATCAAGCGAGTTGCACCCACAACGTATAATGTATTTTCAACCTGATGTTTACCCCGTTGGCAACCATTTCGTTTATATTCACATCCCCAGTTCCCCCATTGAATCGGTAAACTGTCCTCGGGTGGAATTCTTAAGAACACAGACTCGTTGACACCAGGCATAAGATACAATATATATTTGGTCGAAAACACATTAGGCCTATAGCTTGTAGCTTGTTCTTATAGCAAGTTTTTCCGTCACTCTCCATGCTTACAACCCATGAAGATCCTGTGTAATATGAACCGATTTGGGTGAATGTAATACATGTATTTGACAAATAAAAGGTCTTTGTCCTTAATAGCCGATATTAATTCCAGTGTTTTATTTTGAAGGCCTGTTTTGTTTTATGCCTATAGTTTTCTGTATCTATTACAGCTTTATTAAAATAAGTTTCCCGCTAATTTCACAAAGTTTTCGTTCATTTGTAACGCCTTGTCTTATTTAGATTGCAATTGAATGATCACGCAGATCGTCATTCGAAAATCGAACCTAATCGTCCAATTTCATTATCCGAGCATTTATCGTCTTTCAGCATCACTTGTTCCTGTAAAAGATACATTCACTTGCATCTTTCGGTGTGGGTTTTTTAGCATTATACCATACCTGCTCCCACATTGTATTGTTTATTCAATTTCGTCTAGACCAGTAGTAGGGGGTTGATCGGGCATCAATTTTCATTAATAGGAAAACACTTTCTTTTTTCTTTTTTCAAGTAACTTTTCCTACAGTACACATTCCTGCATGTCCGTATATCAATGTCGAGTTATCCCAGCGTAAATCACATCTGACGTTTTCAATTCGTAGATGCACCCCTCTCTTTCTTGACCAAGTCTTTTGACAGATGAGATGGCGAACCTGAAGCAGTGGAGGTGTGATTGTATGGAAGTGGCCCAAGAAAATATTGGACAAATTACCCAAGAGCAGTGTTCCGATGATACAACCATTGCCAAACCTACTAGTCCCGATGTCTTGCGCGTCAAGAGATCGGCGGGCGAATCGGAACGAAAAAGTAAACGAGGTTGAACAAGTTAAAGGAGTAATAAACATGTAGACTTACACTGTAAAAACCAACGGCTAACACTTTTTGAACACGTAAATGTATAGGAGGCGTTGTACGCGATTAACACTAAAACGCGTTTAAATAGGCGTTGGTGTTAATGATTATTAACATTCTAAAGTGTTAATATCTACATAAATTAACACCTCGAGCGTTGATAATCATCAAAACCAACGCCTATTTAAACGTGTTTTAGTGTTAATCGCGTGCAACGCCTCCTATACCTTTACGTGTAACTGAGTATTAATATTAACGCGTTAAAGTGTTAGCCGTTGGTTTTTACAGTGTACAGATGCCCCTATTTGTTTGGGTTCAAACTTTTAAACGAAGGATCAACAGTGAATCGGGAAAATTCCTTGGCCCTTTTAATTTCACTATTTTGTTACATCATCCATCCTTCATGTCAGTTATTAAATTTTGCAGACACATTTCGAAGAAAATCTCAACAGGAAAATATATCGATTAAAAAGATTACCAATTCGAATGGCCAATTGACAAGGATTGTTCATAGAGGAATAAGAAAAGAAAAAGATGTCAAATTTAATGTAAGAATGCTACAAATGAAGTCTTGAATGCACCAAAACGAAATAGAATGCACCAAAACGAAAACAAACATCAAGATCAAATCTTGGATGGTTAAACATTAAAATCGAGTGCCCCAACAATAAACCAAAAAAAGGCCATAATTTGTGTAAAATATGATGAATTGTTGTGCATGAAGGGCAAACATATGCCTCTGTCATTATTTAAATGTATATAGAAATTTGATTTCGGAAAAGATGTAAAAGCATTGAAACATTAATGCTTGAATCAATGGAGAAATAAAAGCATTTTAACTGCCTAGGCGTATCGAAACCAGGGAGAAGAGCAATGTGCCCCTCCCCGGTATACCCAGCACGATATGGGGCAGAGGGGTACCCCCCCCCCTCTTTTGTCCCTATACCCTATTATAATTATACACTCTCCAGACTATTGTTACCTAACACCACCCCCCCCCCCCCCCCCCCCCCCCCCCCCCCCCCCAGACCTTTGAAAAGAATTCCTGAGATTCCGGGAACGCAATGACCAACACAAAATTAAGTACAAAATGGCAGAACGAATCGGAGCAAGAGTAACACAGTGACTCGAGCCTACATGTAATTAATATGCAGCAGGCGGGACGTCCCAATTTTACGATACAACCCGTCGATTGTTTGACGAATTATAAGTTAAAAAGTCGTATCCTCATTGAGTTATCCGCACAATGTCGCTTCCCAGGTTGTATCGTAAAATTGGGTGTGATCCCTGGCAATAGGCCTACGGCATTCTGGGTTTATGACTTCTGACTAGCCCCTACCCGAACAAAGATACTGACAATTTGGGAGACCTCCGACATTGGGCAACATTGCTCCGTTGGTAGGGCGCCGGTACGGTTTCCGGAGGTCGCAGGTTCGAATCCCGCTCCTGCCAGTTTATTTTTCACTTTGAAAATGTATTCAAATTTACCTGGTCAGTTTCCCCGGCTGAGAAGGGCAAAATTGCCCAGAAATGGATATTGGGTTTTCACGAAGAGAAAAAATTAATGACACTCTGTTACGCGCTTACGGAACATGATTTCCAGGGAGCGTTCCAAGCGTGCAGGAGCGCTGGGAGCAGTGTATCGCTGCACAAGGGGACTACTTTGAAGGGGATGGCGGCCTGATTTAAATCGCTTACGGTTTTTAATTGTTATAGGCGCAGTCTCGGAACTTTTGATCGCACCTCTTATATAGCGCTCCAAAATACTCAAACTATAAATTGAACATCAGACAAAACTATTTTCCAATTTTGGTGGGGCCAAGGCTGTGGCTCCTCCGGATATCACTTGGCTCACATCCAAAACTCTTTCTAAAACACTGTCCTGAAAATAATTGTAAGCCCCAAACCCTCCCGCCTGGGTGCACCATCGGGTTGGACACAGCAGTTTTTTGTTTTAATAATGTGACTGCTATATTGAACAAGAGCTGCCATGTCCGAGGTGTCTCGTGAAAGTTCGGTGATCGCGTGTCCGTGTTCGTGTTTATTGATCTTGGCTTAGGTTGCACAAAAGTTGAATTAAATTATTGTCGAAGTGATAGCTTCCGTCTTTGCATTGCCATATTGGGTTTACTTGAACGTTCAGCACAGTTCAAAATGACACCAATCCTGCCACCTCCTGTCGTAACCCTTTGCATTGAGTGGTCTAAGCCTTGTATTGGATGATTAAGAAGCTGTCTAAAGCAAGAGAGCTGTTTATCTTTAAAACTATGCAGGCCGAATTGCATTGTCAGTTACTGTTTCCTGTTGTAACAATAGCCTATTGCATTTAGTTCGAGCCAAAACAGACCGTTTCCTTTGCATTCATTTTCACTGCTTAGGCCTATAGATTGAAACGTTACGAGGCCTTAGCTCTAAGAAATCTCAATGTCATACGCATTGCGTAACTGGATAAACCAAAATCCGGTGTTTGAGAAACTTGAGACGAATGACATTTTCATTGTGTAGCCTCACGCGCATGAAAAACCACGGATCAATTTCATGGAGCTGATAAGCAAAAATGAGATGCTTGTCAGGACAAGTCTTTCTCGGTAAAAAAGAAACCAGGATTACAAACCAAATATTCATGTGAAGTATATTTCTGTTGACTGATATTCAGCTGTTGCGTATTTACCATGAAAATCCCACGGACGTTTGGCTGGAAACCTGTTTTGTTTTTCTAAGCAAGAGATTTTTGAGCTAAGCAAATTGTAGTAGCTTAGTAGCTGTATGGAATTGGCCCAGATCTTTGTTCCTAGTTAATCCATTGTGTACTTTATACAAACAGGAAGCATGTTACGATTGATTGGTGATTTGACACGTTCCGCGCTTTCTCATTTTCGATATCTATTTGCACTTCAGTATTACATATCGCTGGAAGCTTACCAGGAACATCTCTTCAAAGTGACGGTCCCCGCTGGGCCAGAGGTGAAATGATCCAGACCAAACCTTTGTGAAATGAATATGTGCCAGATCACAACGCAAAGGGGAACATCCTGCTGCTCAGATTATGGTGTTTGTTGACTTCAATATAAGGACTGGCTAATTCATTCTCGTCACACTGATATTCGTGGTATTATAACCTCTAATTTCTGTGTTTCACGGGATCTCACTCGCATCATATCATCCCGAACTCATGTCCCTGATCGTCTATACGATGGTAGGTACCTGCTTGATCCGTTCACTTAGGTGTGTATCCACCGTCGAACGCGGACGTCCTATTGTTCCCTCTTTTGTTTGTACTTTTTCGGAAGACTCCCATAGGTTTTGTACACGATCTCAATCGCGGACGTATTTTGGGAATCGCGGACGATATTGTTCCCTTTGTTATACGTCCACGTATGACTGTGTTGCCAATGTTCCTTCTCCCATTGGTTTGTGTGTATGAAATTCCCGAAAGCAACCAAGTACAAAAACCTTGTTTGAGGGTTGCGGATGCCCCGATAGAAAAAATGTGTTTTTATATCATTAAAATTAAACATGTGAAAAGAAAATATATGTCGAAGGAAAAAAAGTCGAATTTGTTGAAGAGCAGGGACAGTATTCTCTTTAATACATTTCCAAATGAATCGTGCAAAGGCGCAAAGGAGTAATGAAAAGCCGAAAAATAATTCAATTTGAAAGTTATTGGAAGGTTTGCTAAAGATCTACAACGAAACGGGTAAAAGGAATTTGAACATGTATATTTGCAGGGACATTGATCTGTGTGGAGTACCGTACGGCGCCTGCTGGGAATGGTTAAAGATTTCTTGGGGATTTAAGTTTAACTTGGGAAATAACATTTCCTTGTGCAAATTATACGTCTGTCTTTTGAATTCTCTTATAGATGGGATATAAAGAAAATACCTAGATGGAGCCCTCAAATATATAAATTAATGCGGTAAATGTTGAATTAATGCACTTAATTCATGAGGCAGGCAAAGACACTAACAGGAATCTGTTATAACTATTGATGGATTTATCATAATTACTTAGATTTGTATAATTATCCAGTGTAGAACGAAGAGTTTAGGAAACATGTTATTGAATTTGATGACGGGGTGTAATGTTGTCATTACTCGCAGTACCGAAAAGGAAGTTCTATTTCTATCAAAAGTAGTTCTTGAAGAAATTATTCTTAATGAAATAACATTCAGAATGTTTTTGCATAACTATAAGTATGGTCATTTACATGAATCAAGTGTTTATTAATGACTGCTTATTCAAAAACATTTCCTTACTCAGCTCACATTAGCTTAATGTTTTAAACCAGTAGATAGGCCTATTGTTATTCAGTTCGCATTGGCTGTATTTGTGTGCCCGAGGGCGGATCTATTAACGCTTTACTTAAACTGAATAAAACAAAAATCATCTACTCGGAAACAACTTTGTGTTGCCTTGCCCTACCAACTGTGGGTGGAGCTCGGGATCTTGACCCCCCCCCCCCGCGAGGTTTTTTCCCCACAATTTGTTTGTAATCATACGAATTTGCTAGCGGCAATATATAGTACATTTCAAAATGGCGTCACAAACGTCAAAGAGACCTACCAACCTGCTCCTTAACAAAATATTTTACGGGTTCAGATTTTCCACAAAATATGTTAAACACCCGCCCTCCTCCTCCCCAAGCCCACCACCCCCCCCCCCCCCCCCAGTCAAACCTTGGGTACGCCACTGTATTCGGCCCCATGTGATTTGTCTGATTTGGCCTCCATATATAATAGTTCACTTTTGCTTTTGTTCACCCCATGTACATGTACTACAATTTTACAGTTTAATGCGTAAAACAAAACAGTTGGCAGAATGCATGCTAATTGGCAACGAGTTAAGATCCATATACAAATCAGTTGATTTCAAGACTTCTAACGTACACACACTTCTTTTCATGGAACGTTGAAACTAAAGCAGCTTTGGCAAAAAATAGACTAAAGTATCAAAAACTGAGTCTCGTCTTGATTTAACCGACTTGAAGAAAAAAGAACGAGCTGCCATAGTATAAGTATAATCATTTATTCTTTTTCTAGATCTTTGCTCCTCGGAAACTTTAATGGAGTGTCGTCCTTTTTTTGGTTTTTACAAAGTAGTTCAAGTGGTAACGTTATTGCAAAGGTAACACGTTCATATTTAATTGTAAAATTTCATTTTTGCTCGTTTTGGAATATTGAAGCTAAATTATTGCGGTTTCCACGAAAAACATATTGCAAGTTTGGAATCTTTAGCTGTAAAACGTTATTATTTAAAACTTTGTTAAAATACTGCAAACTGATACAATATTTTCATCATTTCAAGTAATTTTATTGATGCTCCATCTCTCAAAATCGGACAAATTCATAAACGTTTGTTAAATCTAATGCACCATAAACTTTTCTATCCCTCGGTAAAACTGCAAAAGCACGCTAGTGATTTACAACACAGATCAATTTTGTTTACAAAGGATGCTATGATAGTTAATTTATGTAATGTTAACATTTTTAAAAAGAAACTGAAGCTTAAAAAATGAAATAAATCATAAAACTGACACAAATAAGCAGATATTTTCACCTTTCAAGTCATTTATGATAAAAGATTAAAAAAATGAACCTGTCTATTAAACAAATAAACAATAAGGTGGCCGAGGCAGAGACAAAGTTTAAAATGTAGGCTAATATCGATGTACTTGTACTCTTACGACATGCTATTATCATTCCCAATTATCAACCAAGTTTCTCATATCATTTTGTTTTGCTCTGCTTATTAAATTTGAACATAAATCTTGTGACACAAACACCAAAGTGATTTCATTTAAAAAACATAATAGTGCACAAACAAGAGTACATATTTAATTTTCCTCAATTTGGTCAATTTCAGTATTAACGAAATATTTGCTGGTAAGGTAGCATAGGAAAAATACTTCTGTCGGGAA
Organism: Hippasteria phrygiana; assembly: GCA_037893225.1. Classification (NCBI taxonomy): domain Eukaryota; kingdom Metazoa; phylum Echinodermata; class Asteroidea; order Valvatida; family Goniasteridae; genus Hippasteria; species Hippasteria phrygiana. The sequence continues at coordinate 215,166 of JAZGUH010000621.1, forward strand.
ATATGTCTTTTCTTGTGGTTAATTAAGGTGATTCTCGCGTGCAAATCGCTTTACTCGTCGTTTGAAGTACACATTTTCTAATGCTTGATGGCGTAAGTTTTGATTTCAATGATCAAATAAACTTGCTCTAAATTCTCTAATTGGTACATTTACTAAATTCGTGTTGTTGGATTTTGGTGTGTTTAAATAATTACATTCAGTAGCGTATCCAGCTTTTTGTGCCAGGGAGGGCAAACAACGTCTGAATCGTCTTAAAATACGGTCTTAAAAACACTTTCTTTTTGTTTGTTATGACGCCTCAAATGCCGCCGAGGGGTGGGGGGAGTTGCCCCCCCCCCAAAAAAAACCCACCTTTTGTTCTCCATTTTTTTACTGACGTCGCAAAAAGGCAGCCACTGCGTACACCCACCCACAAGACTCAGCCAAACAAAATTGTGGCCCCCCCCCCCCCCCCCCCTTAAAAGGAACTAAAGGCTACAGGGCAGTTTTCCCAACGATTTCCAGATATAAATTTCCACTTTTCTTGACAACGACAGCACACCTAGTGCCACCATTTCACAGGATGATTGAGACTACTATTAACTTACAGTCTAGAAAGGTATTTCGTAATAATTCAGCCAAATAAAATTGGAGGATTACCAATCGTGTACATCGCCTTTAAAAGCCGCCAAAGATTAATTGACAAAACCGTTTCCGGTTAAAGATATTCTAAGCCTTCTCGGATATTACGAAATCCGTTTTGTTGTCACACTTAAACAAAAGGAACACAGTATTGGTTGGCTAGTGTGTAGCTTCGATAAGCATGACTTCAGGAAATATAAGTGGATTTTACAATACATTTCCCAGGGCAATAAACTTCTGACTTCAGGTTGTAGTGTCATATTGTTTGGAAATTTCCTGATCTGTAACATCACGATTTTATGGCCTGGAAGTAACAACGTTGTGATAAAAGTTTTTTTTGATTGGAAGAACATGCAAAGAGATGGCGTCGTTAGGACTTGTATGCTGCATTTTGCTTGGTCTCTCGTTCTTTGTGCCCGGTAAGAACGCCAGTTTTAATTAATGTCGAACATACTTAATGTGAACTTAAATTGTTGCACTGGTTTTGTTTGAAGATGTTTCTTGCATTTCACGCCGGACGAACTGAATGCAGTTCGTATTGTGTATACCATTGAGCTGAGTTGCGGGGTGGGGGGGGGGGGGGGGGGGGGGGGGGTCCCCCACGTTCTAGGTTTAGAGGGCATCCCCGAAAACAGATTTCATAGCTTCAAGATCTTTTTATGTGTGATAGACGCGAAAGCAACCAAGTATACAAGCCTTTTCCGAGACTGTTACCAAGTCCAACATATGATGCACGATATGGGGCAGAGGAACCCCCCCCCCCCCCCCACCCCTCTTTTGTGTTGGTCATTGTGTTCCCGGAATCTCATGGAATTCTTTTCAGAGGTCTATAGGGGGGGATGTATTATGTAACAATAGTCTGGAGAGTGTATAGGGTATAGGGACAAAAGGGGGTACCCCTCTGCCCCATATCGTGCTGGGTATAAAGTCCAAAGTAGAAAACAAATAGTTTTTCTTGTTAAAATACAGCACCCCGTACCGAAAAATGTCACATCGTTACCACAAAGTCGTTAAGTTAACAAAGTCATCAATGTGTACAGACACACTAAGAAGTCCATGTGAACACTGTGATTGCGACACAGTGTTCCATACTGATATTCCCCACAGCGTGATTTGACCCTATGATCATGTGTGAACACAATGTGTATACAATTATTACCGCGAACCAACAGTGTGAGCACTACGTGGTCTGAGAGAACTGTGAGAACTTGGGCCAATTTCATGGAGCTGCTAAGCACAAACATTTGCTTAGCATGACATTTCTACCTTGATAAAACCAGCATTACCACGCAGATGTTCATGTATATTGTCTGTGACTCGTATTCAGCTGTTGCTTGCTTAGCGTGAAAATCACCTGCTTTTACTAAGCAAGACATTTTTATGCTCAGCAAATTGTTGTGCTTAAGCGGTTTTATGATATTGGCCCCTGGTCTGTCAATAGGCGTAGATCTGAGCGCCCTGAGTACGGGCACACTGTAAAAGAATCCCGTAAAATTACGGGTTTTTCCCCCTGTAAAAAGCAGACCATCACCGTATTTTAGTTTGAACGGGTTTTGTACGCAAAATCTAAAGGTTCTCCTACACGAATCTCATTACGCAGCAACTGACCAATCAGAACTGAGGAAATTTGTGTTGCCACAAGTCAGGTTAAATTATAGTGTTTCGTCCAAAAACACGATTTCTTGACTAAAATATTTAATTATTTAAGCAATTCCACATTGGAATTTAGCCTTTGTGTAAGCAGAGGTGAAGAATAGCATTACATCTTGTTTCGTATCCAAATATTGAAATTTTTCATTTGAAACTGTGACTTCATGATGGCAGGATCAGGCTGAATATAAAGCTAAAGCGCGACATTATTCAGTTCGTAGAGTTTAGTAAATTACCGTAGTATTTGTACAATTGATATCTAGAGTAATGTATATGTATAATAAATCACGTCTGCTTAGTCTGGTTTCCATTTCAGTAAATTTATGATTACTTACACCAAGTTTCTAGTAACTTCGTGATTTTTTTACAGCGTGTATTTTTACGGGAATAACAGGGTTATTTTAAGGGACAACAACGTAAAATAACAGTGTTCATGAGTCGCAGCTTGCACCGTTTTTTACGGGATTGCGCTGGCGTCCAAACTGCCAGGAAATTCCTGTAAAAGAACGGTGTTTTTTTTTTACAGTGCAGCCGCTTCTTAAATGTCTCGATTTTTAGAGTATAATTTTTAGTTTTGATGGCTCTGGTGGAGTATGTTTACGTTACTTCCTTGTTTACGGAGGAAAATATACCACAAAATGTCTGTTAGTTATTAGGCCTACGCTAATTCCTGAGCGACTTTTCATCTTGCACTACTCTAATGCCGCGACACCCAACCGAATCCAGGTCTAGAAATTGAGAAAAGCACCCAACGACCAAGTGAAACATAGTCTTTGTCGCATTGTCACATATTTATGCCCATTCTTAAATACCTTTTTGTATAATTCAGCAAAGGCCCCGAAAGTTATACATTTCTAATTATTGTGTTCACAAATTTTACCTTGTTTTGTAAAACACCCCTTTAGCTATTGAATGGTTCGTGCCTCACGCGATCAGTGTTAAAAATTCCCTTGTATGGAAATTGACGTGAGTAGTATAGGGTGGTGGAAATATATCACTTTGGACTTTACCCTCTAGGGCAAAGGTCAAGCAGGGGTGTGAGTGGGGAAAATAGGTCAAAGGTCACGACCTATGACCTAGAAAGTCACGTGATTGACGTCGTGAGGTCAAAGGGTAGGGTCGCGTTAAAGTTCGGAGTGACGATATGAAAAGAAAAAAAAAACTTTATCGCTTTAGCGATTGTGCCGCTACGGAGCGCAGCGCAGTAAGGTTGACGGAGTGAGTCGAAGACGAACGGAGTTAAATGCATGAGGTCACAATAGTGTGAAGCGGGAGTCCAGAAGGGATGGACGCTTGAAAAACCTCCGTTACCGTCGAAGACGGTGAGGGCCAACGATCGCTTTATGCGATCGTTTTCTTCACGACAGTGAAGACGTGACGTAGTCGCGTCAGAATCGCGGAGCGATCGCGCGAGATGGGGGGAGTAGTGGGAATGTAAAGGGGAGGGGAAGGACCGCTTATAGCGGTCGTTGCATCGCTGACACGTGGGAGAAACGTTTCGATCGCGGAGGACGAGTCCAGAGGGGTCCGGACAAGAACTAACGTGTTATATGACCTTTGCACCTGATGTGACGTATGTAGATAAAATTGTATGTATTATGTATGAATGAGAGAGAGAAAACAAATGATTTGTTATAAGATGTAAAGAAATATATTAATTGGATTGATGCAAAACCTCAGAGGACAATAGGAAAATATATCAATTAAAAAGTCGTAATAATTTGAATGACCATTTGATGAAAATGATTGCCCATAAACGAATAAGAAAAGAAAAGCATGGTCATCCGTCATATGCGCACCGACGTTCGCTAAATTGAATGCTCCAACCGTCTAAAGAGTAATTGCTGGGAAAACCTATAGTAGCCCATTTTTTGAATGCAGGCAAGCAGTTAAATATATAAAGCCAAGTGAGTCCCTCATTGTTTGAGCTTAGTTGGCGTTTGAAACAAAGGTCTTTAAATGGGCCTTCATTGGGTTTCTTTTTCATGTAACAAGGGTACATTTTGAGCATTTAAGTTGGGCGTCTTGGCAAAGCCACACACAGGTCTTGTCGATGAATTAAAAAAACAAATAAAGGTCAGTACAATGTATGCTCTTGTTGCAGCCCACAACACGACAAAGATACTTTTTAAGAGATTGGTAATGGACCAATTCGTCTGTCGACACTGATACAGGCGGTCCAATATGGCAGCGTAGATTTTAGCGTAGGTTGATGATGTCACATAAAAAAACAATGAATGTGACATCATCATGAATGTGAATTTCCGAAAGAAGGGCTATTTAACAGATTTAATCGACATCATTTAATCAATAAAATATTTCCAATTCAGAGACAGGCAGTAACGCAAGCGGATAATTTCTCAGGGGATTAGGAACACGAGTATAAAGCCTAGTGGGGGCATAGAAAGTAACAAAATGCACGTATTTGATCTTCATCACTTGGATGCATCTGGAAAACACGGTTGTGATTGACATGTTTTGTTCGAATTATCACATGGAATATGAATAGATTGCAAGCTTCAGGACAATTGATGCATAGATGGTAGGGCATTGCACAAATAAAGTCAAACACAATTTGTACTATTGCCTTATCCATGGGCGGCGATCTCGGAAGGGGGGGGGGGACATGTCCCCCCCCCCGATATTTTTTTGGGGAGAGGACAGCTATGGCAGTGTCCCCCCCCCCCCCCAATAATTTCCCCATGGTCATATAAATGTTATGGGTTGTTGGCTTTTACATGCACCAGAATGCACCACAATACACAAAGATCAGCACACATTTTCAAAAAATTTCCAGGATACACAAGAGACACCGAGTACAAAATGCTTAACAATAAGAAGGTTCGGTGTTCCAACTGCGCGTGTGCGCATCAGGATTTGACAACTTTTCTTTCGGAAGAAACATTTCATTGTATGCGTGCAAACGCAAAGCAGGTTCCAGCAAATTTAAAGAGATCTTCGTGTTCTGAAGTAACATTTTTCAAAAAACGTTTGGACAGCGAAGTGTTTTCAGGTGTCTTGTGTGTCCAAACTTTTGTTCGAACAAAAGTTCCCATCGTCTTTTCGATTGCACGAAAAATTGCCCATAATGCATATTCGGTTACCACGTCCCCCATAGCCCTGTGTGCATTTATCTGCCACGTTTATCCCGAGAGAAAAATCGTCGAATTTTGTTGTGCACATGCGCAGTTGGAATACCGAACTGGCATATTATTGTTGCTTGTGCGCTTTTTCCGCCGTCCCCCAACCTTGATGAGAAATCGCCGCCGCTGGCCTTCTCGAACCTGGTTTAAATATAATCCATGTACTTCTATTGTCTGTTTTGGCAGGGCACCAGTGGAGTTCGTCATGGTACGATCACAACATATATGGTAAGGTTATCGTTCAGGTCCTATCTGCCCCTTAGTTCATAGTGTGGATAGGTCGAGTGTGAACAGGAACAGCATGCACCCCTCTCCCGAATAAAGAATTGATAAGGCCACCCGCTAAAATAGAATCACAAATAAATAATCGATAGGCTGTAGATCATTTGGGGTCAGCGCCAACTAGCAATTTACAACCTTGCGACTGGCCTTCGTACTCATGCTCAAAAGACGATGATTATAGAAAACAAATAAGTCCTTTTTTATTGAAAGGCATATATTATTTTGAAGACAATTCAAGGCCTCTGACTTGAATTTACACATTGTTTTGTAAAATGTAAAAATTAATTAATTACATCTGTTTTTGTTTTATCTGTCATATAGAAAAGAGAATGAGGTGAATTCGCCTTTTAAAAACTAGGGTCTTTTCCATACCAGGATTTTGTTTTCTTTTTACACAGCCCACTGTACCAACGTCAACATCTGGTTAATCTATTCAGCCAATTTGCTGCACCACAGGTGGCCAGTTCACGCTTTCTGCTTCACAACTTTACACTGAAAACAATTCAAACAAAGGTTTCACATAAGGCTCTATCACAAAAACAGATTCTAATCAGGCTCTGAGTTTAGGAAAACAACTCTGACTCAAGTCTTCAAATGGTTTCCATCTAAACCTTACACATCGAATCTTAATTTCTATAAACAGCCAAGTTATAGTAACTTCACATACATGTACATGTTTCTTAACTGTAACTAAACTTAAGATAAAGTTCTTGAGGACCGTAAAACACGATCTTTGGTGACAAAGTCAAATTAGATGTTCTTGAACTCTTAAGATGTCAACACTCGACGCTCTCGAACTGGAGATTGCTGAAACCGAATGTTCTTGGAAACTGAAGATGGCAAAACTCGGTGTTCTCAAACTGGAGATGTTGAAACTGAAGAACGAAAACAGCAGTGAACTTGACCTCATAGGTCCTCTCAGTGACTTCGTCAGAAACCTTCACGCCGTCTTGGAACCGAGAACTTGTGTGCACCTCCTTCAAACGACGAACCTTCCCAGTCATCATGAGCTCTATAGGTCTGGGGTGCTCACAGGTACTGCACGCCGTGCCCCACGGTCATCTTCACTGATCCTGAAAACCTTGGCTGGGACAGGCTTTGGAGTTGGGGTGTCCTGTTCTACCACAGTAGTAGAATATGTGGTGCAGCGCATTTAATTCTCCCTGCACTTCAGGGTGTTTCATCCAAGGGCCCGTCTCGGATCCAGTGCTGCCCGATCATCTAGGAAGCACAATGCGAACATCCTCCTCATCCTCGCGCTCATCTTCGCCATCCGCGCAGGAGAGGAGGGAAAAGACCACTTCAAGACATCGTCATTCGATGTCTCCTCCTTTCCCGACTCGGACTCCCGTGTTACCTTCAGCTGCTTCTTTGCCGGCTCACTGGTATCATCCCCTGTTGCTGATGACCGGTGCTTTTCAAGGCATTCCAGTTGGCCATCGGTGACAGCCGAAGAAGTCTGCTTACTCCTGGCATCTGTCTTGGGCCTGGCGTTGTGTTCCTCCTCAGTCTTAGGGTATACCTTGGGCAAGTCATCCAGGGCTAAAGGGTGGTGATTATTATAGTGCACATTCAGGTAATCCTTTCTGGTGTAACTCCGCTCACACCTCCGGCAGAAAAACAGAATCTGCTTTGACCGATGACTGTCTCGGTGTTTATCGAATCTCCTCTTGTTGATGAAGGTGTCACCACACTCAGTACACTTAAGGACCCTCACTGTGTCCCAGTCCCTGGGTCGACTCCAGTTTGTGTCCTTCCTTTCCATCCTTCTCGAGTATTTCAACTGCAATGAAAATATAAAAAAATACGATGTGTTATTCCATTTTCAGTCATCCTTGAATTCACATTTCTGTAACAGCTTTAGTCCAAATCATCTAATTGTTAACATTATCGCTGTGGTCGCTGTCGCTGGCGCGCTGGACTCCTTCTTGCCTCCACAGGCCCTTGTGTTAAGGGTACGGGTGCTGGAATTGGGGTAGAGGGTTCTACAGGCTCTGACTCTACGCTCTGCGTTGAGTTTTCTCTAGCTTGGTCCTGTACCCCTTGAACCTCATCTGGCCCAGATGTTTCTGCTGTCTCAGGTAGGTTGTTGTCTTCAGGTGACCCTGTTTCAGGTGAATCCTGCTCTTTCTGTTGGCCACCATCTTCACTCGATCCTCTGGTCTTCTGCAGATGATTTCCTCCAGATTGTGCCTGTGTCTTCTGCCTACCATCTCTCTGTTGGGCCCAAGGCTCCAATGGTTTTCCTTGAGGCGATCACTGTGGACAACCTTCGTCTTCGCTCCTCTCTTCCTTTGGATCCTGTAAGTAACATCGGACAGTTTGTCCACAATGATGTATGGGCCTTTCCCATCTACACATCACCTTGGGAGAGATACCCTTCCTTTTCGCCGGGTTATGTAACCAAGCGAACTTCCCCTCAACGAAGTGTTCCTGACAGGTGTCCCTGTCGTAATTACGCTTTTGTCTCCTAGCGCTTTTCACCAAGTGCTTGCGGGCTCTCTCATGCGAACGCTGCATCCTCATTCGCACCTTCTGGGCATAATCCCGGTCCTCCACTTCCTCACCTGAAGATAGTTCCTCAACTACCAGGTAAATTTGAAGGGAGACTTCCCTCCCCAGCATTATCATGTTGGGAGTTTCCACTGTTGATTCCTGGGGGTACTACGATACGCGGGAGTTGCATCAGGCAGTTCCATGTCCAAATCTGTCTTGTTTCCTTGATCCTTCATCAAGATTGACACGATGTTCACCAAAGTCCGATTAAAGCGCTCCACGAGGCCGTCTGATTTTGGATTATACGGCGTCGTCCGAGTCTTTTTAATGCCGAGAATCTTGCACACTGCGGCCAGCAACCTCGACTCGAAGTTTCTCCCTCGGTCCGTGTGCAGTGTCTCAGGCACTCCAAATCTACACACGAATTCCTCGACAAACCGAGCTGCTACAGTCTCTGACTTGGATGGGGTAAGCCTCAAACTATTTACTGAAGTAATCCCCGACAACTAGTATGTATCGATTGCCACTCGTCGTCACCGGAAGGGTCCCACGATATCCATCGCCACTCGCTCCAACGGTGTCCTAACTAAGTGTTGCTGTAAAGGTGCTCTTCGCATTTTGCTAGGCGACTTCCTCTTTGCGCATGAGTCGCAACTCCTTACGAAGGATCTGACATCTGCACTCAGGCCTGACCAATAAAACTTAAGGCGCACCTTAGCCATGGTCCTTTTTGTACCCAGATGTCCACTTGTCCTTCCGGCATGAAGCTCCTGCAGTATCCCATTTCGGTACTCTTGTGGTACGACAGTCTGCCAATGCACCTCGTTGCCACTATCAGACTCCCAGCGACGTTGTAAGACTCCGTGTATTACTGCAAGCTGGCCCCACTGTAACCAGTAGTTGTTCGCAGCTGGGTATAAGCTTTGTAGCGGTTAGTTTGACTCCACATTGTGAGCTCACTTTGTCTTAAGTATGGTTACTATAGGAACACACTAATAATTATCTTTCACCGGCCGCAGTACACACTAGGATTTAAATTCTGAAGAGGCTTAAATGATGTTCTGCAATATTTTTGGACTTGCCACTTGGCCATTCACACAAGTGTGTAAATACCGGCAATCGCGAACTCCCTATTGCCCCTCTTTTGTTTGGCCTCCCATATGTTTTGTACACGAATTTTAACCGTGGACGTTCGGTCAATCATGGACACTTTGTCTACGCCCTAACTTTTTTTGTCCCTAGTCCACGATTGCCGAAATTCAACATGAAAATGCAACTGCAACATTTGTAATGTTAATTAACACCAAGATACAACACACAACACTAGTCAACCTATTTTCAAGGTTTGAAACTTTGTTCGCCGAAACTGACTTGAAGTTATACCCAAATTCCTTTACACATGTAACTTTCTCACAAACGGTTTAATAAATGGAAATAAATCAATAGTTGTTCAAAAGACCACAAATGCATTAACAGAACACTGTTTAATTATATTACAATTTGAAGAGGTAGATCATAAGGCTTTCGGCTTCGTCACAGCCCATCCTAGGATTTGGCATTCCCGGAGGTATGTGGTGCGGTACTACGAGCGGGCCTTAGTCGCCCACAGGCCGAAATTCAAACGCCCCTCTAAAAGGAAAAAGGGAAGACTGCCAGGCAAATGGCCAGGCAAATGGCCCTCGATGAACCTCGCCTCAGCGCTGAAGGTCCACACGGCCCGTGAGCAAAAACCCAACCCAGCGAGACTCAACCCAGCTCCAGCTCCAGCGCCGCAAAACACAGCGCTCCAAAACGCGGGCGAGGGTTTTTATACCCTTCTCCGAAATGCCAGTTACCACTTTAGCCTGCTTCCTATGTTCTGTATACTACTGAGCCATTACGCCCTACACAGTCCTGCAAGTGTGGCATCTCGAAAACCGGTACATGTACAAACAAAACAAAACGAATTCAGAGTGGTACCCTCGGTCTGTCGCTCTTTGGTTGCGTACAGGCTGAATTGTGTGCGGCGTAATTTCCGAATGTTAATGCCTCGGTTATTCCTCATTTCTCCGTAAATATCACACATTATGGTAGAATTCTTTACACTCAGGCCTTTTAAATTGTTGATTTTTAATTATTTTTTCCCCACTAATGTTATGCTTATTTGAACTACAGATGTCTCGAGTATTTACATCGACGCTCCAGGCACAACCGAAATTTCTTCACCGGGATACCCGTCTGGCTATAGTGATCACACTAACGTCGCGTGGAGCATCAGTACTTTGGGCGGTTGGACAATTCTCATAACTTTCAACAGTTTTAACACCGAGAGCGGTTTTGATGAGCTATCCATTGGAAATGGTGACAGTATCGGGGAAGACACGATAAACACAGTCAGTGGGAGCTCATTGCCACCTAATGTGTACTCCAGTGGAAGTGAAATGTGGCTGAAGTTTAAATCAGATCGCAGTGTAACTTCAACGGGATTCTCACTGACCGCTACGAGCGTACCTGACCCAGTCGGTAAATTAAATTCCAATATTTTTTGTTTCTTGTTCATCTTGTTTTTGTTCTATTTCTGAGATGGTTATTCTTGCTGAAACTGTACAAAAACTAATAATTTAACAATTTTAGCATTTAACGTAAAATGGATAGGCCCCAATTAAGTGTTGTATGCCATGTAAAACCATTTATTCATGTAAAAGTACAAACCTAATGCATAGGCCGTTTTGGGCGCGAAATGGTTCTTGGGCGTATTTTTTCTTAGATTTTTAAGCTTGTCATATATTTAGTTCCCATATTGACGATTTGTTTGGAAATACAAAGAAAAGTGACAACCCACAACAAATATATATACATAAACAAACCAATCCAACAGCAGATTTCAGATACTTTCGATTTGGTTGGTGTTTTAATTGGCTTTATCTTCTTATTCAACAAAACAATGTGCTACAATAGGGAACAGATATAAACAACAACTGACGGACTTGAACAAGCCAACAGATTGCAAAGGCAATGTTAATCCTTATTCTATTTTTTTACATTCTATTGTGGCGAAGCACCTTCGGCTTCTTCTTTGTCACTGCGGGACTCAAGTGGAAACAGACTACCAGCAACGACAACGGTGGTTGAAGGCACGCCTTACACTTTTACGTGTGATGTTCAAGACACCAGCCCAGCTGTAACTATACAGTGGTACCTGAATGATGTTCTACAACGCACTGCTCCTGTGCCCAGTGGAGGTGACTATGCGCTTGTGGACACCGCAGACTACTGGGCTTTCACTCCAAGCAGAGCTAATCACAGACAGCAGGTGAAATGTGTGGCAAGCAACACGGAATCAGTGGCACCTTTCCCGTCAGTTATGGTTACACTTGTTGTCAACGGTATGTTAAAGACACAATCGTTAACAGTTGCAATTTGAACCAAAATACTAACACTAATAAAAACTCTAACACGTTAATATTTAACTGTTGATTTTCATTTTTGCCTTTTTAAAGATATAAGATCAAAATGTGGCTACTTTCCGTAAAAATGAAAGGTCTTGGCTAAAAATCGATATCAGGCAATAGCCTCAAATTTCGCCCCAAATATGACATGCATGCAAAACCACGAGTAACCTAACAGTAGAAAAGTATTTATGAAAAACGACAGTTAAATATAAACGTGTTAGAATCTGGTATTGACGCACTTGAGATTGTATACACTTTTAAAAACACTAGTCGAGTTTTAACTGGGAAAACAGTCAACATTACCTTCAGCTGACTACAGCTACAGTCACTGACTGGGTGCAAATTTGAATAATTTCAGTAAAATCTGACGTCTCTTTCAGGTTGTACGTATGAGGAAATTTGCTATTGTGAGTCATCTCAATAGACTGGTCCATTAAGCACCGCCCCCTTGATGTGTTGACCAATCACAGCCGCGCGCGTCACACGTCACTCACTTTGTGTTGGACTTTTGTTAGACGAAATTCGCAGTTGTTATTGATTAATATCGTAATGGATCGGTCTTCTTCCCCAAGAACCTTTGGCCAATTTTATAGAGCTACTTAAGCACACAATTTGCTTAAGCACAAAAAACCTTGTGAAAAACATGTGTGGTTCTGAAAAGAACCGGGATGAGTTTGTAACTCGACGTTTCGGACAGTGTGCTCTGTCCGTCCTAAGAACCACACATCTTCCCAGAAGAGATTTGTTTTTCACATGTTACCCGCAGTTCCAGTCTTTATCGCACCGCAACCACCATGCAAAGCTTCAAATCGTACTTAACCTTGCTTATAATAATCTAATCAGGTTACCGGCCAAAACCCGATGTGATGTACATTGCTTGTGACTGGTATTTAGCTGTGCTTAACAATCACACAGAGTTTTGGCTGGGAACCATACTTTACTAAGCTACGTTTTGTGGGGCTTAAGCATATCTGTGCTTAAGCAGTTCTGAAATTGACCCCTGGATTTAGTCACCTCAAAGAATGTTTCTATGTGTACTGAGTTAGGAGAGTTCAACACTTGTAAACATCAAAAACAAAACTACTGAATTATTATGAAATACCTTACTTGATTGCATTGTCATGTTATTTTCTTATTCCCCCAGTACTTCCAACAGTCGTCGCGCTCTCAGACCTGACTGGACATTTCTCCACCAACGGCACGTCTTACCTCGTTGCAAGGATGGATTACCAGTTTTCTTGTAAGGTGACAAGGATCCGTCCATTAGCATCCTTTACTTGGACAATTGGTGGTCAGGAGGTAGCGCAAGATAGTCAAAATGACACCATAGGATATGATGGACTAACCAACAGTTCAAGTGTTATGACCCTTACACCTTCTTGGAATAACCATGGTCAGTTACTGCGGTGCCAGGCCTCAAACAGTGAGGACTACCCAGGCATTGAAGCCAGCGCAACATTGGACGTAAAAGGTAAACATTTATCCGTGTGTTTCAATCTTTGCTTCCAAATTGAGTTTTGGCTGGGAACCATATTTTACTAAGCTACGTTTTGTGGGGCTTAAGCATATCTGTGCTTAAGCAGTTCTGAAATTGACCCCTGGATTTAGTCACCTTAAAGAATGTTTCTATGTGTACTAAGTTAGGAGAGTTCAACACTTGTAAACATCAAAAACAAAACTACTGAATTATTATGAAATACCTTACTTGATTGCATTGTCATGTTATTTTCTTATTCCCCCAGTACTCCCAACAGTCGTCGCGCTCTCAGACCTGACAGGACATTTCTCCACCAACGGCACGTCTTACCTCGTTGCAAGGATGGATTACCAGTTTTCTTGTAAGGTGGCAAGGATCCGTCCAGCAGCATCCTTTACTTGGACAGTTGGTGGTCAGGAAGTTGCGCAAGATAGTCAATATGACACCATAGGATATGATGGACTGACCAACAGTTCATGTGTTATGACCCTTACACCTTCTTGGAGTAACCATGGTCAGTTACTGCGGTGCCAGGCCTCAAACAGTGAGGACTACCCAGGCATTGAAGTCAGCGCAACATTGGACGTAAAAGGTAAACATTTATCCGTGGGTTTCAATCTTTGCATCCAAATTGAGTTTTGGCTGGGAACCATATTTTACTAAGCTACGTTTTGTGGGGCTTAAGCATATCTGTGCTTAAGCAGTTCTGAAATTGACCCCTGGATTTAGTCACCTTAAAGAATGTTTCTATGTGTACTGAGTTAGGAGAGTTCAACACTTGTAAACATCAAAAACAAAACTACTGAATTATTATGAAATACCTTACTTGATTGCATTGTCATGTTATTTTCTTATTCCCCCAGTACTCCCAACAGTCGTCGCGCTCTCAGACCTGACTGGACATTTCTCCACCAACGGCACGTCTTACCTCGTTGCAAGGATGGATTACCAGTTTTCTTGTAAGGTGGCAAGGATCCGTCCAGCAGCATCCTTTACTTGGACAGTTGGTGGTCAGGAAGTTGCGCAAGATAGTCAAAATGACACCATAGGATATGATGGACTGACCAACAGTTCAAGTGTTATGACCCTTACACCTTCTTGGAATAACCATGGTCAGTTACTGCGGTGCCAGGCCTCAAACAGTGAGGACTACCCAGGCATTGAAGCCAGCGCAACATTGGACGTAAAAGGTAAACATTTATCCGTGGGTTTCAATCTTTGCTTCCAAATTGAGTTTTGGCTGGGAACCATATTTTACTAAGCTACGTTTTGTGGGGCTTAAGCATATCTGTGCTTAAGCAGTTCTGAAATTGACCCCTGGATTTAGTCACCTCAAAGAATGTTTCTATGTGTACTGAGTTAGGAGAGTTTAACACTTGTAAACATCAAAAACAAAACTACTGAATTATTATGAAATACCTTACTTGATTGCATTGTCATGTTATTTTCTTATTCCCCCAGTACTCCCAACAGTCGTCGCGCTCTCAGACCTGACTGGACATTTCTCCACCAACGGCACGTCTTACCTCGTTGCAAGGATGGATTACCAGTTTTCTTGTGAGGTGGCAAGGATCCGTCCAGCAGCATCCTTTACTTGGACAGTTGGTGGTCAGGAAGTTGCGCAAGATAGTCAAAATGACACCATAGGATATGATGGACTGACCAACAGTTCAAGTGTTATGACCCTTACACCTTCTTGGAGTAACCATGGTCAGTTACTGCGGTGCCAGGCCTCAAACAGTGAGGACTACCCAGGCATTGAAGTCAGCGCAACATTGGACGTAAAAGGTAAACATTTATCCGTGGGTTTCAATCTTTGCTTCCAAATTGAGTTTTGGCTGGGAACCATATTTTACTAAGCTACGTTTTGTGGGGCTTAAGCATATCTGTGCTTAAGCAGTTCTGAAATTGACCCCTGGATTTAGTCACCTCAAAGAATGTTTCTATGTGTACTGAGTTAGGAGAGTTCAACACTTGTAAACATCAAAAACAAAACTACTGAATTATTATGAAATACCTTACTTGATTGCATTGTCATGTTATTTTCTTATTCCCCCAGTACTCCCAACAGTCGTCGCGCTCTCAGACCTGACTGGACATTTCTCCACCAACGGCACGTCTTACCTCGTTGCAAGGATGGATTACCAGTTTTCTTGTGAGGTGGCAAGGATCCGTCCAGCAGCATCCTTTACTTGGACAGTTGGTGGTCAGGAAGTTGCGCAAGATAGTCAAAATGACACCATAGGATATGATGGACTGACCAACAGTTCAAGTGTTATGACCCTTACACCTTCTTGGAGTAACCATGGTCAGTTACTGCGGTGCCAGGCCTCAAACAGTGAGGACTACCCAGGCATTGAAGTCAGCGCAACATTGGACGTAAAAGGTAAACATTTATCCGTGGGTTTCAATCTTTGCTTCCAAATTGAGTTTTGGCTGGGAACCATATTTTACTAAGCTACGTTTTGTGGGGCTTAAGCATATCTGTGCTTAAGCAGTTCTGAAATTGACCCCTGGATTTAGTCACCTCAAAGAATGTTTCTATGTGTACTGAGTTAGGAGAGTTCAACACTTGTAAACATCAAAAACAAAACTACTGAATTATTATGAAATACCTTACTTGATTGCATTGTCATGTTATTTTCTTATTTCCCCAGTACTCCCAACAGTCGTCGCGCTCTCAGACCTGACTGGACATTTCTCCACCAACGGCACGTCTTACCTCGTTGCAAGGATGGATTACCAGTTTTCTTGTGAGGTGGCAAGGATCCGTCCAGCAGCATCCTTTACTTGGACAGTTGGTGGTCAGGAAGTTGCGCAAGATAGTCAAAATGACACCATAGGATATGATGGACTGACCAACAGTTCAAGTGTTATGACCCTTACACCTTCTTGGAGTAACCATGGTCAGTTACTGCGGTGCCAGGCCTCAAACAGTGAGGACTACCCAGGCATTGAAGTCAGCGCAACATTGGACGTAAAAGGTAAACATTTATCCGTGGGTTTAAATCTTTGCTTCCAAATTGAGTTTTGGCTGGGAACCATATTTTACTTAGCTACGTTTTGTGGGGCTTAAGCATATCTGTGCTTAAGCAGTTCTGAAATTGACCCCTGGATTTAGTCACCTCAAAGAATGTTTCTATGTGTACTGAGTTAGGAGAGTTCAACACTTGTAAACATCAAAAACAAAACTACTGAATTATTATGAAATACCTTACTTGATTGCATTGTCATGTTATTTTCTTATTCCCCCAGTACTCCCAACAGTCGTCGCGCTCTCAGACCTGACTGGACATTTCTCCACCAACGGCACGTCTTACCTCGTTGCAAGGATGGATTACCAGTTTTCTTGTGAGGTGGCAAGGATCCGTCCAGCAGCATCCTTTACTTGGACAGTTGGTGGTCAGGAAGTTGCGCAAGATAGTCAAAATGACACCATAGGATATGATGGACTGACCAACAGTTCAAGTGTTATGACCCTTACACCTTCTTGGAGTAACCATGGTCAGTTACTGCGGTGCCAGGCCTCAAACAGTGAGGACTACCCAGGCATTGAAGTCAGCGCAACATTGGACGTAAAAGGTAAACATTTATCCGTGGGTTTCAATCTTTGCTTCCAAATTGAGTTTTGGCTGGGAACCATATTTTACTTAGCTACGTTTTGTGGGGCTTAAGCATATCTGTGCTTAAGCAGTTCTGAAACTGACCCCTGGATTTAGTCACCTCAAAGAATGTTTCTATGTGTACTGAGTGAGGAGAGTTCAACACTTGTAAACATCAAAAAGAAAACTACTGAATTATTATGAAATACCTTACTTGATTGCATTGTCATGTTATTTTCTTATTCCCCCAGTACTCCCAACAGTCGTCGCGCTCTCAGACCTGACTGGACATTTCTCCACCAACGGCACGTCTTACCTCGTTGCAAGGATGGATTACCAGTTTTCTTGTGAGGTGGCAAGGATCCGCCCAGCAGCATCCTTTACTTGGACAGTTGGTGGTCAGGAGGTAGCGCAAGATAGTCAAAATGACACCATAGGATATGATGGACTGACCAACAGTTCAAGTGTTATGACCCTTACACCTTCTTGGAATAACCATGGTCAGTTACTGCGGTGCCAGGCCTCAAACAGTGAGGACTACCCAGGCATTGAAGCCAGCGCAACATTGGACGTAAAAGGTAAACATTTATCCGTGGGTTTCAATCTTTGCTTCCAAATTGAGTTTTGGCTGGGAACCATATTTTACTAAGCTACGTTTTGTGGGGCTTAAGCATATCTGTGCTTAAGCAGTTCTGAAATTGACCCCTGGATTTAGTCACCTCAAAGAATGTTTCTATGTGTACTGAGTTAGGAGAGTTCAACACTTGTAAACATCAAAAACAAAACTACTGAATTATTATGAAATACCTTACTTGATTGCATTGTCATGTTATTTTCTTATTCCCCCAGTACTCCCCACAGTCGTCGCGCTCTCAGACCTGACTGGACATTTCTCCACCAACGGCACGTCTTACCTCGTTGCAAGGATGGATTACCAGTTTTCTTGTGAGGTGGCAAGGATCCGTCCAGCAGCATCCTTTACTTGGACAGTTGGTGGTCAGGAAGTTGCGCAAGATAGTCAAAATGACACCATAGGATATGATGGACTGACCAACAGTTCAAGTGTTATGACCCTTACACCTTCTTGGAGTAACCATGGTCAGTTACTGCGGTGCCAGGCCTCAAACAGTGAGGACTACCCAGGCATTGAAGCCAGCGCAACATTGGACGTAAAAGGTAAACATTTATCCGTGGGTTTCAATCTTTGCTTCCAAATTGAGTTTTGGCTGGGAACCATATTTTACTAAGCTACGTTTTGTGGGGCTTAAGCATATCTGTGCTTACGCAGTTCTGAAATTGACCCCTGGATTTAGTCACCTCAAAGAATGTTTCTATGTGTACTGAGTTAGGAGAGTTCAACACTTGTAAGCATCAAAAACAAAACTACTGAATTATTATGAAATACCTTACTTGATTGCATTGTCATGTTATTTTCTTATTCCCCCAGTACTCCCAACAGTCGTCGCGCTCTCAGACCTGACTGGACATTTCTCCACCAACGGCACGTCTTACCTCGTTGCAAGGATGGATTACCAGTTTTCTTGTGAGGTGGCAAGGATCCGTCCAGCAGCATCCTTTACTTGGACAGTTGGTGGTCAGGAAGTTGTGCAAGATAGTCAAAATGACACCATAGGATATGATGGACTGACCAACAGTTCAAGTGTTATGACCCTTACACTTTCTTGGAGTAACCATGGTCAGTTACTGCGGTGCCAGGCCTCAAACAGTGACGACTACCCAGGCATTGAAGCCAGCGCAACATTGGACGTAAAAGGTAAACATTTATCCGTGGGTTTCAATCTTTGCTTTCAAATTTATTATTGTTTTAAAACCCAAGGCCTCTGTTATCTCGCACCGTATGAAGGATGACATTGTCACTAAGAGTAAGTCAAGTTTGGAAACATTTCACTCTTTCCTAGTGCCACCACTGCAGTCGTCTTTGTCACTGTACAGTGAAAGAGGAACCCGACTCGGAGCCACAGTGGATGTTGATCAAGACACGTCGTACAGCTTCTCGTGTGAGGTACAGGGAACCAGACCAGCTGCAACTATCGAGTGGTTTCTTGGTGATGTCCTTCAAATTGCTGTCAGCCCGCCCTCTGGAGGAAGTGATGGGTTACTTGACACTTCAGTCACATGGACATTCACCCTTAACAGAACCAATCACGGCCAGGAGTTGAAGTGTGTGGCGAGCACGCCAGAGTCACGTGACCCATTGCCAGCTGTAATCACTACACTCAATGTTAACGGTATGTAGCCTACACGGTAGACGGATATGTATCAACTCCATATTAGGCCGTGTCCGAAATGGGCGTCTAGAGCTACAGCTACGGCTACGTCACGCGTAGTTGTAATGGACGAACACCTAGACAACAGCCCTAGACAAGCGATTCGGACGCAGCCTTAAATTGTATGCTTGCAATTAGACACCAGACGCCCTAATAGGCCAGTTCGGTATTTCAACTGCACAAACTGTCGTACTTTCCCAGTACTTCCGAGGACAATGCTTTTTGTTTTCTATTTCTCCTTTAATATAACCCAACCCCATAGACTAAGCACGTTTTTTTTTACGTCCGAGGACCGATTGCAACAAAAGACCGACTTGCGAGGACAAGAAAGGTTCCTCTTTATTTTCTTTCTTCTCTTGTCCTCGAACGTATATACAGAACCTGTACATGTGCACAGTGACATAGTTATCCCGAATGACCCCTGACCTAACGCGCGCGTGTGAACGCGCAAGGTGGTCGCACAACGCGCACGTGCTAAATTCCAGCAGAATGGGCGTTTGTGTAGCACCGCGTGACATTACTTCAGCAATTTTATCCCGAATAACCTGTGACCTTCAAGATACCGAACTGGCTTGTTCAGAGTATATAATTATAACTACAGAATGACACATGAACCGCGAAATGTTCAACTTTACGCATTTAATATGTCATTCTGAAGTCAAGCGCTGCTCAATCAGCTATCACAACTGAAACAAGGTTGAAGGTTTGGCTTAGACTGGCTACATAATAGACTCGGTGCACAAACACTATCTAGATTAAGCCTTAGCCTCTTATAGCACAAGCGTGCAATGGCAAAGCCAAGGGCTGTAGTGTATTTTTGGGGTTGAATAAAGACCCTGGTAATATCCCAAAATATTTTTCTGACGCCCCTGTTATTGGAACAAGCAAAGAATATTCTGTTATTCAGAAGGACGATATAAATACACTTTAACAAATGTTCGAATGTATGCACAAAACGTAACTAAAATATGACACTTAAGGCACTTGGGAGGATACCACTGATCTCCATGTATAAAAACCCGGATAGATCATTGGCTGTTCAAGTTGAAGACACCGTCCGCCATCTTTCCGCTCCACGCCAAGCGCGAACGTACGTAAAACTAGTGCAAGCATGACGTAAGCAGGCGCTTAGCTAGGCAGCAATGATTTATGGATGTTCCACGAGTGGTAAAATGGTGGCTGCTGGGGACAGTTGTCCGTACTACTCGCAACGGTCAATGAGTTATACATGGATATTAGTGGATGATACGAACGAGGCAATGGTTCATTTGAATAATCCCAAGTGTCTTTCTTTTTTTTGCTTGTAGGGGCCTATGCCTGAAGTTGCAAAGCATTTTGCCTATGGGTAAGAATAAAACAAAGATGTTAAATGGCGCCACCAACGGTGAGAAAGTGTGTCAGCCCCCCCCCCCCCCCCCCCTCCCCCTCCCCCCCCCCCCCCCCCCCCCCCCTCCCCCCCCCCTGTAATTTGTTTCGCAGACGAAACATTTTGGGAGTCACCTCTCTGGGCAAATTTCAGAACTCCCCCCCTCGCAAAAAATCCTGGATCTGCCCCTGCCCTTGTGCATGGCATCGAATGATTTCTCACAGTGAACTTTTTATTATTTTGGACTTTAGTTTTACCAACGGTAATAACCTTGTACGAGTTGACTGAAACCATCTACAACGATAGTACATCACATCTGATAGAGGATGTGGATCGTGAATTCGTATGCGAGGTACCGGGCATTGACCCAGGAGCATCGTTCACATGGACTTTAGGGAGCCAGGAAATATTACCAGATAATACCACACACGTCAAAGGATCCGATGGATTGACCACCAGTAAGAGTAATGTTACAGTTTCCCCCACGTGGAGCAACCATGGCGAGTTACTGATGTGCCATGCTTTAAACAAGGACGGCTATACTGGGCTTAACGTTACTATAAAGCTTGACGTCAAAGGTAATTATTGAGGATACTTGGGCATATCAATGTGCAATATTATAGCTGTATATAGAGGTTTTTTTGGCTAAAGTTGACAATCGACACAACCATGGCAATCGTAAAAAAGAAGAAAAATGAATTATTTAATTATTATTATTTAACGAGATGGTCTGCTTTTACTTGACGCTTGATTTAATAGGTAGTGATGGCAGCACAAAGCCTAGCCCACGGCATATAGTATACAAATATTTACTGCTTCAAGTGGTGTAGTAAAACTAGCCTCCCGAGGTGATCCATGGAGCATTCTATTTTCCCGAGGCGAAGCCGAGGGAAAATAGAATGCTCCATGGATCACCGAAGGAGGCTAGTTTTACCACACCACGAGATAAAGCAGTACATATTTGTTTTATAACACCTTACCCACAGATTCTGCTTGATTTTTAAATGTTAACATTATTTAAATCTAAATACAGTTAAAATGGACTTCTATTTCAATACAAAATTAGTGGAAAATGTATCTGCTCTTTTCAAAACCACGCCTTAACGAAATGTTTGAACCCAGCTCTGCAGCGCTGGCACTTCGGAACAATACGCGTTGCGCGCAACGCTCAACGCGCACACCCGCATGCATCTGCACACAAATACCGCGCCCTAAGTATAGAACTTTGGTTGCTAATGCTATAGTAATTTGATTGCTATGGGTATAGTACTTTGGTTGCTATGGGTATAGTACTTTTGGCCGTGCACAGGAAGATAGCAAAATAGAAAATGCCATGTGACTCGCTCTCGGCCAATCAACACACAAAATATGTGGATTCTTTAATTTCAGACCTCTTGTTTTTATCTTTCTGCAACAGTTTATTGAATTGCACCCCTGTTGTACCTAGTTGATTTGAATTCAGTACAAACACATCTTCCAAGACGAAGTCGTGACAGAAACTGATGACGTCATCTATTGAACACTCACAGAATTTGGCACGTGTAATTTATACATGGAATATTCTATAACCACTACAGCCTTGCTATAACAATTTAATGTGGGGCATATGATTTTGGTTGGATTGTTGTCTCTATTACAAATATCGTCAGTCAAACAATCTTTCTAAATCAAAAGTCAAATCTTCTTATGATTCTTCTAAATGTATGGAAGAATTGGAATCCACAGTTCCTTTTCGGGAGGTCTATAAAACAATGTCTTAAATACTTAAGTCATGCACGCCATTTTCAATTATAGAGGGTTGATTGACACCGCTGCACATCAATTTTCAAGTCCTTATAAAAATCCCTTTTCTCCCTGTCCAAGTGCCACCTCGGGAGTCATCGTTGTCACTAATATATTCATCTGGACTTCGACTGGGGACAACAGTAGATGTTGATGAGGGAGCCCCACTAACCTTCACATGTATGGTACAGGGAACCAGACCAGCTGCAACTATCGTATGGTCTCTAGAGGGTGTAGTACAAAGCACAATCGGTCCTTCCGATGAACAACTCAACGGTCTGGTCAACACTACAGCGAACTGGACATTTACCCCGGGCAAGGACAATCATAGGGAGGAAGTGAAGTGTACAGCAACTACAGCAGAATCACAGGAGCCATTCCCGTCAGTGGCTGTTGCTTTAAATGTCCAAAGTTAGTACTTTTTAACGTGGTTTATTCACTACACTGCAAAACCATGGTGTTAAATTAACAATATGTGACATTTACATTGAACCATAAAGTGAAGTTAATTTAACACCACAGTTTTGCAGTTTAAGGAGCCATACATTATCTATGGCCTTTCGCTCTTTGCCTCGACAACATTTTGTAAAAGATCTGGCAAAAAAACTTACGATAGGCCCTTGGAGGTCCTTGCAAGGTGTTGCAAAAGATACGGGTTTAGATTAACATTAGATGGTAGGGATTAAACCAGTGGTGTTAATTTAACACCACAGTAATAATAACACATGCAATGGTTCGCTTTTTTTGACAGAAATTACCAACTGTTTCCGGTGAAGATTTTGCATTGTAACCATCAGTGATGGATACACTTTTCTGCGGAAATCCGAAAATACTGGTCATTTAAATCCTTTAAAGTAATCTGAAAATACATGTACATGTATATCTCATAACTAAACAGTGTCTTCAAGCTAGAATTATTCTTGTTTTCATTCGAAGTACTTCCCAAAAGGATGATTCTGTACGATTCCGCTAGAAACTATTCCGCAAATGAAACCACCTACTTGGTGGCAGAAGTGGATCACTGGTTCGCATGCATGGTGCCCGACATCAATCCCGGTGCATCATTCACCTGGACACGAGGCGGCCGGGAGCTAACGTCTCACAGCAGCAGTGCCGTAACTAGAGAAAATGGTTTGATCGGTAGTACAAGTATCGCCATATTGTCGCCATCATGGAGCATGCACGGAGAGGTTTTACAATGCCAGGCCACGAACAGGGAAAGGCATCTGGGCATCAACTCTAGTGTGACACTCGATGTGAAAGGTAAGAGGAAATAACATTCGAGGGGTTTCCACGGAAATCTCCAAGATTCACATATTGAACGAGGACTTCAGGTATGTTTATGAACATTCAGCTGTTTAAGAGGTAAATGCTGAATTAAGAAAGGGGTAAATCGACTCACAACCTTGCAGCAAGTCGGGATTTATAAAAGGTACCTCGCGTGCGTGGCGCAATTACTTTCCTATTAAAGATGATGTTGATTGCCGAGAGAAGTTTGTGTCATTTCTCTGTTTTATGTAGATTCTGTATTGTAAAATAATACAGCAATGTTTGACTTTTGAGAGCTATTTTAATGGTTAGCACTTATCCAGAACCACCAAAAATTACATCGTCGCGCGCATCGCGCCCTGTGCCTATTCAATAAGGCATTGTGCCTATTCAATAAGGCCTAGTGCATTTTCAGTAATACATGACGATGTCATTTTGGTGGTTCTGGATAAGTGCTTACCTATTTTAATCAAGTCCCCTCTAGCGCAGCATAGCCCGCTGATGCCATTTGTCTAAAAGTCGTCGCTGCGGGCAGCAAACAATTCTGACGTCATGGTACGAACTCCTCTTTTGTTCCCAGTGCTAGACACAAAAGGGATTTCGTTCTGTGACGTCAGAATTGTTTGCTGCCCGCAGCGACGACTTTTATACAAATGGCACCAGCGGGCTAGAGGGGACTTGATGAAACTGCTCTCAAAAGTCACTTTTTTTGTTATTTCATGGCAGAACTAGAAATAATTGGCCGTTATATTTTACAACACGCAATCTACATCAAACTAAAACATTACGCAGACTTCTCTCAGCAATCAACATCATCTTTAAAGCCTTGAATATTTGCTAATATTAATGTTTTATATTTCTCCAATATTCAGTTGCCATCGATCTTCAAAGACGAGTAGTTGCAAATGACGACAAATAATTATGAAACGAACATTTTCAACCTAATTGTGAGGTAGATAAACCTGACCTTAATGCATTAGAAAGGCCAAGAATGGAACATAAAGCTCCAGTCTTAAGTCTTTAAATAGGCTAAAGTAATCAAAGCGAAAAGACTCCGCCGGACCTAAACTGCAGTTTATTGGCCTTAATTGCTATATTTTCGGTTGCTCTCCTTTTACAATCTGTTTCAACAGTCCCACCGAAACTCTCGTTTATGTCCTTATACGATACGAATGGAACCCGGCTTGGAACTACTGTGGTAGTTGACCAAGAATCAGCATACAACTTCACATGTGAGGCACAGGGTACTAGACCAGCAGCAACCATCGAGTGGTTTTTGAATGGCACATTGCAACAAACTACCAACCTCCCTCCCAGAGAAGGCGATGAATTGGTCAACACTACGGACAACTGGACCTTTACTCCTTGCAGTGTCAATCACAGACAGGAGGTTAAGTGTATAGCGAGCAATGCAGGGTCACAGCAACCGTTTCCATCGATGGCACTTACACTAAATGTCAATGGTACGTAGCGTATTAGTCCGAGTAACTTGGACCCTTCATATCGCCTTTTTTAACATTTGGACATGATCTGGCGATAGTAGGGTCCAAGTCGATTGCGCGATAGAGAATGGCCAAAAAATCAATCCCCCAAAAAAACATCAGAATTCAACCTTACAACGGCCACCAAAATACTAGATACGCCACCACCTGACCAAGTGGAGTTCCATGATCAGATGAATGTACCAAGGTTTACTTAACATCCAAATAAAAAGTGAAATTTTACCGTTTAATTCCCAGAGACCCCCGCAGAACATGTCTTTTCGCTTTTTTGAAGTTCAAAAAGTGACTCCTCCATCTTGCATGACGTACGTCACCCTGATGCGCAGCGCCCGCATGCACCTAGTCTAGGTTCCAAGACGTTCTTAGCGGTGCGACGTATAGCGCGCACAGCCGGCCGTCAGCGCCCTCTCGCTACACATACACACGCCAAGGCGTGTGTTTGTGTTTGTGTAGCTAGAGGGCGCTGCCGTGCGCGCTGTACGTCGCACCGCGCTAAGGACGTCTTGGAACCAAGACTAGCATGCACCGCGCGACAACCTGTTTATGCCGTCGACTGTTTCGTGAAGAATTTCCTACCTTATGACGCGCGTGCAACCTCGAATCAATATACTACACATGCTACATGTATAACTCTATGATCTACACACGAACACGTACAGCGACCGTTTTACCACTCGCGAAACAGTCGCCGGCAGGTTGTCGGGCGGTGCATGCGGGCGCTGCGCATCATATCAGGGTGACGTACGTCATGCAAGATGGAGGAGTCACTTTTTGAACTTCAAAAAATGCGAAAAGACATGTTCAACCTTACAACGGCCACCAAAATACTAGATACGCCACCACCTGACCAAGTGGAGTTCCATGATCAGATGAATGTACCAAGGTTTACTTAACATCCAAATAAAAAGTGAAATTTTACCGTTTAATTCCCAGAGACCCCCGCAGAACATGTCTTTTCGCTTTTTTGAAGTTCAAAAAGTGACTCCTCCATCTTGCATGACGTACGTCACCCTGATATGATGCGCAGCGCCCGCATGCACCGCCCGACAACCTGCCGGCGACTGTTTCGCGAGTGGTAAAACGGTCGCTGTACGTGTTCGTGTGTAGATCATAGAGTTATACATGTAGCATGTGTAGTATATTGATTCGAGGTTGCACGCGCGTCATAAGGTAGGAAATTCTTCACGAAACAGTCGACGGCATAAACAGGTTGTCGCGCGGTGCATGCTAGTCTTGGTTCCAAGACGTCCTTAGCGCGGTGCGACGTACAGCGCGCACGGCAGCGCCCTCTAGCTACACAAACACAAACACACGCCTTGGCGTGTGTATGTGTAGCGAGAGGGCGCTGACGGCCGGCTGTGCGCGCTATACGTCGCACCGCTAAGAACGTCTTGGAACCTAGACTAGGTGCATGCGGGCGCTGCGCATCAGGGTGACGTACGTCATGCAAGATGGAGGAGTCACTTTTTGAACTTCAAAAAAGCGAAAAGACATGTTCTGCGGGGGTCTCTGGGAATTAAACGGTAAAATTTCACTTTTTATTTGGATGTTAAGTAAACCTTGGTACATTCATCTGATCATGGAACTCCACTTGGTCAGGTGGTGGCGTATCTAGTATTTTGGTGGCCGTTGTAAGGTTGAATTCTGATGTTTTTTGGGGGATTGATTTTTTGGCCATTCTCTATCGCGCAATCGACTTGGACCCTACTATCGCCAGATCATGTCCAAATGTTAAAAAAGGCGATATGAAGGGTCCAAGTTACTCGGACTAGTAGCGTATTAACTCCGGCCCATAGACGAGCTTCTTGAGCGGAACTGGGTTGTCTACATTGTCAAAATGTATAGACTATTCGGCCGACTGAGGCATGCAGCTAGTATAGAGCGTGTAAGTTGACCTCGAGAACGTACGAGAGTTTACGAGAAACCGAACTTCCGGGCACCTCGAATAGGAGCTTCAACGTGTAAAGCGAGTAGTTTTCTTGAAATAATTTGTTTTTACGTTGTTATTTTTACTGAAAGGTAGATACAAACTTTTAGCAAAATATTATTTGTCATTTCAATTTACAAAATGTGAACGATATATCAAATTAGGGAAAAGGAGAACGAAAAAGTCTAGTACGTCATTCGCCATTGTTCTGGTGGTTCACGCGCCAGTCTTAATAGCGTAGACCATATGCAGTATAAGGCGGTCGTCGCATATGTACGTACGTTCACTGACGTCCGCAGCGGGGGCATGCAGTACAGGGATTTTGGGGGCCGGGCTTTCTCTTCCCGACAATGAGCCAATCCCGTTGCAAACCTGAGGCTCAGGTCAAACATGTTTTTCTACTTTTCTTCAATATTTAGACAGTCAGGCATGTTTTCATATAATTTTATTGTAAAATTCATTTTGAATTTATCAACCATATTTATGGCCGTTTCATGGTTCAGATCTGCGTAAAAACAAAGTATGATGGAAAACAAAATCAACCACACGTAAAAGTCCTATAGCCGGCGGCTCGGAGGTGCCCGGAAGTTCAATCGTGACCTTTATGCGCGAGACGTGCACAGTCTATTGCGGTGATGGCAGGCTAGGCCTCCGCCTAGGAACCATAGCAAACCAGAAAAGAAGAGCAAAACCCTGTGAAGGTCTTATTTTGCGTGTACGGGTAATACCAAAATAAAGAGATTAAATGGCGTCAACAACGTTAAGAAACTTTTTGGGCAAATGTACTGGAACAAAATCAGAAACACCCCCTGCAAGCAATCCTGGATCCGCCCCTGGCAAGGGCGGATCCGGGGGGGGGGGGGGAGCAAAGGGGGCCATGCAAAAAGGCAGCCACTGCGTACACACACCCACAAAACTCGGCCAAAACTTGTTTTGGCCCCTCCCAAAAAAATTGCAAAAACAGAATATTTGGCTCCTCCAAAAATTGTGGATCCGCCCTTGGCCCCTGGATGGCTTGGTATTTTTTTTATTGTCAAGCGTTTATTTTTCCATGCATTTTATGCCCCTTCTGCCAATGATGTCTTCACAATTTTGGCAAATCGCGCATGTAAAGGCAGATTTATACTTCACGCGAATTTGAGAGCGAAGCGAATTCGCCTGGGTAACGCCGAACGTCACAATGAAACATCTATTTTTGACGTCAGAGAATTCGCTTCGCTTTCGTATTCGGCCTTAAGAATGCCTACGATGCGCTGGTGTGACGCCACCTCGACAGACCTCGACAGACGGTCGCCGGATTACAGTTTACTCCATACAAATTGTCAAATTTCATATGAAAAGGGTCACTAAAATATGGTACTTGAGATGATTTAGGTAAGGAAATCTGCTCATTTAAATTAGCTCAAGAGCCTGGCATTATCATTCTGCTACATCTGGCGCATGAAATATAACAGTGTTTTAGAGTAAAGACCTATAGAGGGCTGAGGCAGTTGGGCTAGTATTAACTCTGCAAGTCTGACAAAAGTCTGCATGTTTTAAGTAATACAACACTGTAACTAACACTGTAAACTCCGTAGATGTGATTTTCTATTAAAAACGAACAGGGAGATTACGGTAGTTATTAAAGACGTTGTAATTTCTATATTAGGCAAACAAAATCACATCCTACTCTATTCAAAATTACGACCGAAGCCTGGGTGTATGGGCTCCGTGCGCCGTCGAATGAGGGCGCTGTCCACATAGCAACCGCACTTCCGTGGGCAGTACGTCGCTGGTATCCGCACCGCGCTCCTCGTTCATTTGATACTCGTGTACCAGTGGGATTGCTTTTTCTGTTTGCCGACTCTCGATAATTGAGTTTTCAATAAGAATATCACAGCGGGAACCAGACACTTAAATTGAAGTCAGGTAAGATGGCGTCGATATTGACCCCCAACTCGCCTTTTCTTTCCGCTGAGGGGGTAGTTGTGCACGGAGCTCATACCAGCTTAAACCTCATCGAGATTCTGGGCACTGGACGTGATTTTGAAAAGTCATTGTTAAAGTCATTGTTAAAATTATCCTAATCCTTGTGTCCATTTTGAATAGAAAATCACATCCAAGGGCTTCGCATTATAAATTGTGTGTCATATTCAGGTCCCCCGGATACACCTGCGATCATCGGTAACGTGACAATTATAGAGAATGAAACAGCTACATTCGTATGCAGGGCTGACCAGGGATATCCGAATGACTGGTTGCTGTACTGGTCCTATGGTGAGATGTACGATATAGCGAACCTAACAACAACGGTATCAGACTCAGGTGATCGATTCATGTCAGTCAGCGCCTTCAATGTCACACCGACCAGAGGAGACAACATGAAGACCATAACTTGCACCGCGCGGAAGGAGTCATGGATGGCTAGTCCAACGAGACTATTCGGACCAATCAATGTCCAGTGTAAGTATCAAATTTGAAACAAACTTTGAATAAAGAATGTATTCAAATTTACCTAGTCAGTTTCCCTTGACGAATTATAAGTTAAAAAGTCGCATCCTCATTGAGTGATCCCCACAATGTCGCTTCACAGGTTGTATCGTAAAATTTGGTGTGATCCCTGGCTATACGACATTCTGGGTTTATGACTTCTGACTAGCGCCCACCCGAACAAAGATACTGACAATTTGGGAGACCGCCAACATAGGGCAAGATAGTTCAGTTGGTAGAGCGCCGGTACGGTAACCCGGAGGTCACAGGTTCGAATCCCGCTCCTTCCAGTTTCTTTGTTCACTTTGAAAATGGTTTGAATAAAGAGTTAGTCTTTGGGCGATCCAATATTTGGGCCGATAGTGGCGGGAACAGCTCGCCATGAAACGAGTTGGATGAAATTCCTCCCTTATTAAAATTTGAATTCATATTGTTAATGATTTTCTGAAATGATTACAATTCAACGATTTAGCAGGACTTTTAACGAACTGTTTTTAAGGACAGGTTCCTTTTTAGTTTGTTCCAGAAGAGTACGCATCACATACTGCCCCATCAAAGCCGTACCTGGTACCGTGGAAACCCTCAGCTGTGTATCTGAAAGCAGCAACCCTACAACCAATCTGACGTGGTTGAGGGATGATGTGGTTCTGACTAGCTCAGATCAGCAGGTGTTTACTGGTGGTGACTACAGTGGTCAAGTGACAACACTGGACGTCACGACAGGTGTCCCGACCAAGGCAGACAATGAGGCTGTGTTCAGATGCTGCGCAGCCAGAACTACCACCTGCACTGTAGATGTGTGCGACACGTGCTTATTGAACGTGGAGTGTAAGTATCCGATGTAATGAAGTACTATTTCAGAAAGGTTTACAACGACTGCCTATTTTATCATTTACTAATATTAAGTGCCGACAAGAGGAGTTGCTGTTAATATTTCCCATACTTAAAAAAAATAAAAAAATAAAATAGAAAAACCTTGCAAGAGATAGTTCCTCAAATTGTTCAAATGCTAATGGTCGTCCAATCATGCATTGATTTTTGCAGCTATAGAAACAAAAGTACTAACATCCGTATTTTCTCTTGTTGCTTTTGATGTATTTGTCTAGTTCTTAATAACAAATGATGGTCTTTTGCTACTGAAATGTAAGATTGATCAAAATATTTTTGTCCAGATCAACCTTACTTTTCCGAGCCAACGGCCATCGCGCCTAATCTTGTGGAGGAGGGTGATGACGTAGTCCTGTTCTGCACTGCAGACGCCAATCCCAAGCCCCTTGACTTCATCACTTGGGAGAGGGTTGGCTCTACTGACTCCCTACCCTCTGTGTACAGCGATGGTACAAGCACCCTGACACTAAGCAGCATCAGTAGGGAGCAAGCTGGGCCGTACAGGTGCCGCGGAAACAACGGAGTGCCACCTGTTGTCTATTCCAACTCTATCGACGTCGTCGTCTACTGTAATTCACTCTTTTTGCGTACAATTCTTGGTTTCAAAAAAAAAATATCACGGTTCTTCTTCAATTGCCGTTTTATCTAAGAGATTAGTTATGCCTGTTGGTTTCATTTGGAAAATAATAATTTTCCCACAATCGGCATAGTTCGTTACAGCATCATGATTTTGCACATTTTACTTCAAACTTAAGGTGGAATCAATGCGATTTTCATTTTATTGTATTTTTTCCCCAAAAAGATGGAGTAAACATTACCAATAAGGCTGACAACTATGTTGGTGCTGTCGACAGTGAGGGCGCTGTTCTAGTTTGCATGGCTGAAGGCAACCCAGCACCTTTAATAGCCTGGCTAGGTCCGACGTACGCAGAGATTACCAACCGTACTGAACCTGGGAGAATGCTTCGAATTGATGCAGTCACCGGTGGTGATGATATCTACGGATACAGTATTGTAAGCAGCTTGCTTTTCAAAAGAGTGACTGGAGAAGGAGACTACGGCACATACTTGTGTTACAGCGGAAACGGCGTAGGACTAGTGGACATGTTAGCGATTGAGTTGAACCATGCAGGTATTGGTCTTCTTTAAGGTCGAAAACAAGTTTTCAGGTAAAACAAAAATAAAGCTTCGGGTCCTCCCAATTTTGCATTGATGTTAGTATGGTTGATACAATAGATGGTTTACCCAAAATGGTCCTTTTCCCTGTGAAATTAAAGGGGACAGCTACTTGCTTTCCCATTGCTTTACAAAAAAATAATACGAAGTTTCCTTGCTTCCAAAGCAAATAAAACACCTAGATTCACGGGTGGATCTATGTAGTGGCCTAGCTAGTTGGGGGAAAGGACTCCATTTTATTTAAATTTACTATTCCCCGGCCCCAAACAATATTGACCCTTTTTTATAAAAGTGTATAATTTTGTGATGGAAATCTGGAAAAAAACAAAGATGACTAATACCAGAGATGTAGTCGAGTCCATGACAAGTCCCTGCAAGCGCCTGCAAGTGCCTGCAAGTCCCTGCACGTCCATCACAAGCCCTCCAGTCTTAATCCCAATCACAAGCTATTCAAATGAGCTTTGACAAAGGCATTCCTTTGTCATTGTTCATCCAGTTACTTGTGACCGGCTTTATGAAAGGACTTCTGACTGGACTTGCGAAAGTACTTGTGAAGGGACTTGCAGGGACTCACTCCAACTCTGCTTAATACGCCCGTGAAAATTGCCTTGGTCCCCCCCCCCCCCCCCCCCCAACATACTTACGTTCCATACCTAGTATTGACATTCCTTTGTTTTCATGTAGTTAAGAAAATGGAGACAAAAGCTAATTATTTCCTTGCACTGTGAACGCTTTTTCAACCCAAATTTTTTATCGTGATCCCCTTAAGTATTCCCTTCATTTTGCGACACATAACCCTAACCCCCAAATGCCTCAATAGCTGTTTTC
This sequence comes from Hippasteria phrygiana, assembly GCA_037893225.1. Lineage (NCBI taxonomy): Eukaryota > Metazoa > Echinodermata > Asteroidea > Valvatida > Goniasteridae > Hippasteria > Hippasteria phrygiana. The sequence continues at coordinate 247,363 of JAZGUH010000621.1, forward strand.
CAGAGAGGGTTAAACCCACTGATCTGTATATAAACTGGATAGCTCATTGGCCATTGCGCGATACATGCAACTGAAGCCAGCACCCGCCATATTGCCACTCCCAATTTACCACTAATCGCTATGTAAGGAGAAAGAGGATGAAATTAGACCCTGGGGACAAGGTTGGAAAACCTGTTGTATTGAGAGTGATAACATGGCGGACGGTGGCTTACACTGGTAAAACCGATGCGCTATCCAGTTCATATAGAAATCAGTGGTTAAACCCTGTGTGGACGTGGGCAAGTCTCCATAACGTTTCCTTTTCCTAGAGTATGCAAGGTTACAGCACTGAAAAAAAACCTGCCTTATGCTGCTGGATCTATGAAATTAAATGTTTGACGGAAAAAAAAACAACTATTGTTTTTTATGTAAGCATGAATCCCCCTTAACAATAAGATAGTTGTGGTTCGAATGCTGGGATGATATTGAAGATCTTTTTCAAGTATTCTCTTTATTTCGTCTGTCTTCACTCTCTCATTTTGGTTTTCAGCTAAACCATTACCACCCTCTGACGTATCAATCGACGAGGATCGCAACGCAGCTGATTCAGTGACAGTAACATGGACACCAGGAAATGATGGCGGGTACCAGCAGTGGTTCTACGTCAATTACCGTGAGGTTGAATCTACCACAGTCTTCGACCCCAGGACAAGAAGCAGCAGACTATATGATGTAACCGAGTTCGAGGTAGTCGGGTTGCGTCCTTACACCGTTTATGAGATCGAAGTTTATGCTGAAAATGTCAATGGTGCGAGTGAAGCTGTAAACAAGATTATCACGACTTTACGTAAGTGACTGTTACTTTCATGATGCCAATTAGCCAAAAATCGGGAATGATATATTTCCGGCAGAAACTGTCGTTATGACAACATTATCAATATAAAGTAAAACGAAAACCAGATATTTCGGGTGAGTTAACCTCGTATTTTCTTTGATATGTAGTCCACAACAGATTTGTAAAATCTTTGATATTAAAATTGGAAGGGGACATTTTTTTGTGTTATTAGATGATGCAGGTTTTTGCGAGTGACTTAAATTTCTTTCGAATACTGAATTCCATCTTTGAACTTCGTTCTTCTACTATTCGAAGATTGTCCAGAGTTTACCGAGCCAACATTCATCACGCCTAATCCTGTGGAGGAGGGTGATGACGTATTCCTGTCCTGCACTGCAGACGCCAATCCCAAGCCCCCTGACTTCATCACTTGGGAGAGGGTTGGCTCTACTGACTCCCTACCCTCTGTGTACAGCGATGGTACAAGTACCCTGACACTAAGCAGCATCAGTAGGGATCAAGCTGGGCCGTACAGGTGCCGCGGAAACAACGGAGTGCCACCTGTTGTCTATTCCAGCCAGATTAACGTAATCGTAAACTGTAAGCATATGTTTGACAAACATGATTTCATGTTTTCCATCTTCTTTATATTCTATAAATTGTTTGGTTATGCTTTAATACAGACAAATCTGCTTCTATTTGAGTTGATGTGCTGAAAATCATTGAGGACCAGTCTGAGGATTCTGCAAACCTGTAAATCAAGTATTTTAATAATTTGACTATTAAAAACAAAGTGTTTAGTTCTGTAATATCTGGTTTTTCCTAACAAAGATGAAGTCACCATTACAAACGTGGCTGACACCTACGTCAAAGCCGACAGTGGAGAGGACGCTACTTTTGTTTGCAAGGGCAAGGGCAATCCCCTCCCTATGATGATATGGTTGGACCCGACCCGTACAAAGATAACCAATCAGACTGATCCACGAAGAATATTTCAGGTCGACACCATTACTGGCGGGGATGACGTGTATGGCTACACAGTGACAAGCTTCCTGCACATCAGGAACGTGACTGGGGAAGGGGAATACGGCTATTATATGTGCAGTTGCGGAAATGGAGTCGGTATGGTGGAAAACTTAATCATACTGTTGAATTATAGAGGTGAGGATTCCTAAAATGTTGAATATTTTCTCAGGCTTGTTCATAAATTGCACAATCTATCTATACATTGAACAAGTCGTAATGAATCATTAGTATGACTTATAATTCGTCAAACAAACCACAAGGGAAACTGACTAGGTAAATCTGAACAAATATTCAAGGTTAACAAAGAAGATGACAGGACCGGGATTCGAACCTGAGTCTCCAAGGTTCGCATTTCACACATAAAAAGCCTTATACTTACCACGACACATATCGCAATTGAGGACTTAATATCCATTGCCTATTGGGAAAAAAAACCAGTTTCCTATTCTGCTGGTTATTTCCAGAGATTTCGACGGAAGGCATCCCTTGTGTGTCGTGCGGGATCGAAACCACTACATTGCCGATTGTTGCATCTTCTACAACACCATACCAGGTAGTTGATGTGACATCTCTATTACCAGGTACAACAAGGCCAATAGTCGGTCCCACCCTGTTTTATCTTTCTTTCATCTGTACTAGTGAGTTAGCGGTGCATACACTGTGTGGACCTGTGAATAACAGATTTCGTCGTGCACAATAGATGAAAGACACTATGTGGACCTGGGTCAGGTCCACATAGTGTTTCGCTCTCTCAGGAAAAGGGCTTCAGAGGCAAAATGGGGTTAGGATTATCTGTGTGAGAATAAAGATATTTACTCCAGGGGGTTGAAACAAATTTCTGGATGTGAGAAAAATGAGGAGTTTGGCCGAGAATTCTTAACTACACGAATACAAAGGAATGTCCACACTGCGTATGTGAAACAGAGCTGTGTGTGTTCCAGACTTACCAGTTCCAGATATGTAACTTATTGCGATTAAGAACATTTTTTGACAAACCAAAAATGCAGTTACATGTATGTATGTATCTGCAACAATTATAATGTGTAGTTAAGCAGCAGACGCACTACGTCTGAGTGTATTTCATTCCAGAATGACACATGAACCGCGAAGTTTACAACTTTAAACATTATACTGGGTCATCGTGGAGGCAAATGTACTCGGAATTAGTGCATCTCTTACATCCTGTGTGTGTAAAAAAAAGAAATAGAAGTGTATTGAACCACTCCATATTGACCGAGGATCGGAGGCGTGTGCATGGTCGTTATTTTAGGATTTTTGCCCTTCGTTTTGGCTTGGTACAATAACAACCGTGCCCCTCCTGAAAATGTCTATTCCTCCATTATAAATCCTTTCCCCAGAACTCTGAAAGGATTTCTAAATTTCTAATGTATTCTCTTACTCTTTGTTACTAAGGTCTTGATATTAGTTAGATAGGTTAAATTTTCCTCCGGCGCTAATCTTAAAAATGTCCACTATATCTCTACCAAAAGGAAGCCAGAAACTATCCAAAACATTAAGAAATCTTGACTTATTTCCACAGCTAAGCCATCCCCACCGGAGCACATGTCAGTTGACCAGGTCAGGAGAGCATCAGATTCCATCACTATAACCTGGATCCCTGGGAACGATGGAGGGCGCACTCAGTGGTTTCACGTCAACTACCGCGTGGTTTTAACTACTACTGGATTCGACCCAAGGACACGGAGCGACAGACTCTATGGTGTCAACGAGTATACATTGGTTGGTTTGCGATCCTACACCGTGTATGAGATGGAGGTGTATGCTGAGAATGCACTTGGATCGAGTGAAGTCGTGAAGGTGATGGGCAGAACTCTCCGTAGGTTTATTTCAATTTCATTCAATTAACAAATAATTAGCACATGCACTACAAAAAGGCTTGTATAGAATGTTTAAACACTAACCCTTCATGAGTTTTTAGACTTGCATAGTTTGTTTGAGGTGTTGATGTTCTTTCCTTAAGATTTTGAAGTTTGATATTTGCATTGACGAGCATTTGTTTTTTTTTTCAGCTGAACCCCGGAGTGAAAAGACTCTACCTTCAGGTTAGTTAAAAATAAAACAATTACGCTTCAGGTTTTGTATACAACACGTTTATATTTAACTGTCGTTTTACATAATTACTTTTCTATTGTAAGGTTACTCGTGGTTTTGCATGCATGTCCTATTTGGGGCTAAATTTGAGGCTACATTGCCTGATATCGATTTTTAGCCAAGACTTTTCATTTTTACGGAAAAGTAGCCTCATTTTGATCTTATATCTTTAAAAAGGCAAACATGGAAATCAACAGTTAAATATGAACGTGTTATAAATATATAGCTTTTAATTTGGATAACAGCTTACGTTATTACAAATATGTTGCGTCGTATAATAACATGTTATGTATTTTTTTAATGCACAGCAGAACAGGATGCTTCAAATTCTGAAAGGTTGGGTGAGTAATTGCAACAATATCGAAGTCATAATGTACGCTTAAGTTGTACAATTCAAATAATCAAGAAGGACATCTACCACAGTTAGATCTGCATATAATTTTGGAAAGTTAGAAACTAGAAATCGTTGTAATCTGTACCGTGTGACAAACCTGGTAAATTTTTGTTTGTATGCCTCGACAATTTTACGCACAAAATTGTTTTGACCCTTATACAGACCAATGCTATAAGTAAAAGGCCGATCTCTCTTCTGTTAAACAGAACACCTCCCTCTTGTGGTGACCTTTTAAACATGCAATAGTTCGTTTACTGTTTAAAATACAGCTCAAATACCAAGTACTGATTTTTTTGCGTTTTAAAGGTATTTCAAAACATTTCACAAAGTTTCCAGGAGTTGGGTTTGTCTGTCTTTCAAAACACAAAAAGGTTAGATTAAAATGTGATTATTCGAGATTTTAAACTTATTTTGATAGATTTACCTGCCTGAATTGTTCTTAATTAGGTATTGAATCGAATAAATCTGAGCTTGTTGCCGTTTTGATCGTCTTGGCTGTCTTGGTAGCAGTCTGCATCTTGGTCATCATTGCCCTCTCTCATCGAAAGCTGAACAAACAAAACAAAGGTAAGCTGAAAGTTGTACGAGATTTATACGTATGTTTTCTTTTTAGGGCCACTCACTTTTATAAAATTAACTATGCAAATGAGAATAATTATTTTTCCAGTGCAACATTTCATTCCAGTGGGAGACATTGGAAACGCTAGACGGCGGCAGACATACCGGTCCTTTGTGCTTGTTCTGATAAAATCTGTTTGTTGTTTACAGCGCACCGCGGATGCACGGTTTCTATGTGCAAGTTTTGAAAAAGTCAGAACTCACAAAGGCAAAGCGTAAAAACAAAACAAAACGCTGCGACACTATCACTTTACACTATGAACCCCTTGGATGTGATTTCTTATTCAGAATGGACAGGATGATTAAGAGAATGTGATTTTGACATTGAGGGTCCGAAATCACACCCAGAGTCCAGAATCACAATGCGGTTTAAGCTGTTTAAACCCAGAAGTCACAATGTACTCTTTGTCAGGGTGGGATAATAGTTCATAGGCTTCAGATGCGATTCTAAATAGAGTAGGATGTGATTTTGGACCCTCATTGTTAAAATCACATCCTCTTAATCATCATGTCCATTTTGAATAGGAAATCACATCCAAGGGATTCACAGTGTTATTTACTGCTGGGATTAAGCACCCTTCAGCTGACACGCGGAATCACGGCCCAATGTTATTCCAATCTGGCGAAGCGGAGCGTTGCAGAAATATCGGAGGCTAGATACAGAATGCGTTAATTTTATTTTTGCTGTGCATATTGAGAACCATTCCGTTTACAAATGAGAGCCACCCTTTGTCGGAGATGTTTCCAGTGTGTCATTGCAACATTTATCCAAATATTAAATGTTCCTTTTTTTTTTTTTCTTCTCCAGAACTTCAACACCTGGATCCAAAACTGTAAGTTAAGCCTCGTTTTGGTTTAGTTTTGTTTTCATTAAAATGGGGCTTATGTGAGGGCGGATCATCTAACAAACCCATTGGGTTTATAGTGATTACCCGTGTGGGTGTCAATAAATACCAGAGATGTAGTCGAGTCCATCACAAGTCCCTGCAAGTCCCTGCAAGTCCATCACCAGCCCTCCAGTCCTAATCCCAATCACAAGCTATTAAAATGAGCTTTGACAAAGGCATTCCTTTGTCATTGTTCATCCAGTTACTTGTGACTGGCTTTATGAAAGGACTTCTGACTGGGCTTGCGAAAGTATTTGCAGGGACTCGACTCCAACTCCGATAAATACATGTAATTGTGAAAACAGTTTTTGAAATCGACCATCAGAAATTTTGAAGAATAAACAAAGTTATAAGGAGGTCAAGACATTGAACACAAACGCAAATGTGTTGACACCAGGGATTCCTGACTCGACTGTTGGCAAGTACTAAGGTTTCTGTGAAACATTGCAAATACAGATGACACAGGACTCAATATACGGACAAAAAGCTCTGGACAACAAACTGTTGCAAAGAGCAATTCTATTTTTAAATACGAAATGACCTAATGAAGAAGTCCTCGATACTTAGATTTAGATTGCGCCGAGGTCCAACAGGCCCGTACCCTCTCCCCATTTCCTAAAAGGTTAACTGTTTTATTATTGTTATATTTTAAATTTGAATATGTGAAGGTTGATGGCCCACCATCTTTGTACGTGGATACGTTTAGACTATTTTGTCATGTTTGGACTATTGAAAAGTGCCTGCATTTAACAACTGGACAGCGGCGTAGCTAAGGGGGGGGGGGGGGTGCACGCCCCCCATAAAAAAAACTGTCGCCCCCCCCCCCCCCAGTCGCCCCCCCCCCCAGTCGCCCCACTGAAAATTTCCGAAACGCAGAAAATAATAGTATTATAAAGAACAAACAATGTGAGCGCCCCCGCCCCTCTCCCACTCGCACCCCCCCCCCCCCCCCCTCTATGGAGACAGCCCTGGCTACGCTGCTGCTGAACTGGACCCCCTTCCCCTCCACCTTTCAAAAATAGTTTGCAGAACCAAAACATAAACATTCCGCGTACATTTTCTACAAAATATTTAAACTTTGGTCCGGAAACGTTACCCCAGTACCCCACAAAAAATATCCTGGGTATGACGGGTCCTATAACACACAGGATGTCTTTCCGTGTCGCGTTTTCAAGATGCCTACGTGTTTTGCTGTATGATTCTTCATATTTTGCATTTTGATCATTCTACCTCTTGATGCAAACAGTTTTCTTTCGTTTGGGTTATGCAAATTAGAATGCTTATCCGAATTGACGATATCCAAGGACGATCAGGAAAGGAACTTGATTAAAATATTGGATATATTGCTCTGAATCCAAATGTTGTTGGTTTACACAGTTCTAGAGAATATTACAAGGAAACTGAGGAAAGTGACGTCACGAGTGGAACAGCACATCAGGAGGGTAAGTAGAACCTAGATTTTCTAATATTATTGCGTGTAGTAGAATGCCAACTGAATTTGTTACAGGTAGAGAAGTAAAGTCATCTGACAGTGTGTTTAAAGTTGGTTTTTGGTGGCCTTGTCGACACGCGTCTTCTTCGACGCAAATTCCATCTTCTCTATTTTGTTTTTTTCCCCTTGATATTACTTTCCTGAATAGTCCATCTTATGGCGTACCTACCAAAAACGCACAAATTTGGGGTATATTTGACTCCAGATTGACAAAAACCCGCAAAGTGTGCAACATGACGGAAATAGTGCGTCTATTGCTGTGTCAAACATTCCTTGAATTCGTATGTTGTTTATCTTCAAATACCTGCCCATTTATGACAAAATCGATTCTTGTCTTGCAGAAATTCAGATGAAGGTCATCAATTAACTCCAGCATGCAACTTGCGAATCCGCACCAAAGTCATTTCCAAACTTCACGGTCGACAAATCGTTGAACTTCCTACACGCTGCTAAATGTTGTATAACGGTACATAAGAAGTAGGAAAAGCGCTCAATAAATAACGCCCTCAACGTCGAAGACTCCCACCCCGCCCCCCCCCCCCCCCCCCCCCCCACCCCCCGTGTCGGCATTTCGTGTGATGACATCCCTCCATTCTAAATTGTCTATTGTCAAATTTACTCAGAATAATTATTACAACCTTGTCAATCTTTAAAGGTTTTATTACTAACAGGTTTATTACTATTAGGTTTAGTAAACAAATATCAGAGCAAATATGTAGCAATCTCAGCTTTTAAAGCGTAAGTAAATATAATGTATACATTAGGGCACATACAATAAATTAGAATCATCTTATCCCCACTTTCGACGTTCGCATAAAAAAGAATCCTTTTTTTTATTTTTTGAATTCGCATTGATTGTTTGTGCACTCGACATGTAGTGTGTACGTGTCGTCATTCAACATAATTGTACCTATGGCATTCATACCCCCCCCCCCCCCCCCCCCAACACCCACACCCAAACATGGGTAGATATGGGGTACATCCACTGTAGACATTACTGTCCTTCCTTTGTTCTTCTTTGCCCCATTGAAATCTCAAAACCCATAGCGTGAACTCTGTGGGGTAGGTCGATTTCTAAAGACGAGCCTGTGGGGTAGAATTGTCCCCATTGTTACCCTTTCTTATACCTACCCCATATCTACCCCTATGTACGTACAACCTTACATACAGTGGGCATTCCTTTGATTTCATGTAGCTAAGAAAAACAGAGAAAAAAGCAAATTTTTCTCGCACTGTGAACGCTCTTTTGAAATCGTTGATCGTGATCCCGTATTCCCCTTTATTTAGCGACAACCATAACTTCAAAATGCCTCTAAAGCTGTTTTTGAAAGAGGGGGGGGGGGGGGGGGGGGGGGGGGGGGGTTATGTGGACATATGGGTATGTCCACAAACCGTTCACTCTTCCTGTATCCTGTGGACATCGTTTGTTCACAGGTCCACAAGGAGTATGCAAGGTTAAAGCATAAACGCCGCCCCTTGTAATTTTGTGTTCAAATGGATGATAAACTAATAATAATACTCACTGCATGCTATGTTTAAAGCGTTACTCTTATCAATTTTAAGTATTACATGTATACTATTACATAAACCTACTCAGAATACATGCTATGCTGAAAGCATTGCTCTTACGTAAATAATATTAACGTTACATGCACTATTATTATTATTATTTTCAATCTTCTGTTCGCTCTCATAGACAAGTAAGAGCAACTTCGATCAAGGACTATAGTTAACTTTGTTGACAATTGTCAGACTAACTTTGCCGGACTGCTGGCTGGTCGACTACGTCTAGTCGACTGTCTGGAACCAAAGATTCTAGAAGGGGAAGATCGGTCACTGGGTATCTTTTTTGGTAAGCACTTATCCAGAACCACCAAAATGACATCGTCATGTATTACTGGAAATGCACTAGGCCTTATTGAATAGGCACAAGGCCTTATTGAATAGGCACAAGGCGCGATGCGCGCGACGATGTCACTTTGGTGGTTCTGGATAAGTGCTTACCATCTTTTTGTACAGCGCCGATTAAACGCTATGACGTCATTATTTTCGACTATGGGAAAGGGCGCCCCTAGCGAATGATAGGTAAATGAATTATGTATGAGGCGTCGCGCGGATGTCTTATGCATAATTCATAACAAGACCAGTTTCTGCAACCGCCGAGTACGGTGCCCTGACTTGTCACGAAACAACCGCGCGTTATTCATGAGCAGACCATTGTCTACAACTACCGGGCCTGACTTCTCTCGATCACAGCGATGGATACAAACAAGATGGCCGCCTCCATGTTATGACGTTTTGAAAGGTTTTGGAGCATTTATCATTTTTGAAAACCTCACAGCCTGACGAAATCAGCATTTAGTAAGCCTTATTATATACTGCTAACATCTCAGGATTACAATGATGTATATAAAAGTGTTCAACGATAAGAATTTGGGGGAGATATTTGAAATCAAAGTCGACCGGTTGTAAAACTCGGCGTGTAGGGCTGCCGTTGGAGTAGGGCTGTAATAGTGACAGTAAAAAGCCATAAGTTAAAAAAAGGAACCATTCACAGCCCTATTTGTAGGGCTATAATCGACCTTGCTCTTAGTTGTCTGCGAGTGCTATCGTACAGTGCTGACGTACGACGTTTGTTAGCGTAGGATTTTGATTTGGCTGCTGAATATTGCAGAAATGTCAGAAGACGGAAATTTACTAAAGCGTATTTAGGACATGGCAAAAAAGAAATTCCCGCCCACTATTTCGCCCGGGCGGATTAGTATTTCGCCCGGGCGGATTAGTATTTCGCCCGGGCGGATTAGTATTTCGCCCGGGCGGATTAGTATTTCGCCCGGGCGGATTAGTATTTCGCCCGGGCGGATTACTATTTCGCCCGGGCGGATTACTATTTCGCCCGGGCGGATTACTATTTCGCCCGGGCGGATTACTATTTCGCCCGGGCGGATTACTATTTCGCCCGGGCGGATTACTATTTCGCCCGGGCGGATTACTATTTCGCCCGGGCGGATTACTATTTCGCCCGGGCGGATTACTATTTCGCCCGGGCGGATTACTATTTCGCCCGGGCGGATTACTATTTCGCCCGGGCGGATTACTATTTCGCCCGGGCGGATTACTATTTCGCCCGGGCGGATTACTATTTCGCCCGGGCGGATTACTATTTCGCCCGGGCGGATTACTATTTCGCCCGGGCGGATTAATCGGAACCTATGCTAACGGGTTTCGCCATTTCGACAGTCCTAAATACGCTTCCGTAGTAATTTGGGTTAGGGATGATTTAAAATATAGGGATTGTTCCCTGTCCGGCGTGATGTTGAGCACAGTTTGTGCAGCTACAACTTGGTAACAAGATAAGGGTACATAGATGTTCCTTTGTTTGTTTCTTTCGAGCTTGAAAATGTGAATTCCTCCAGCAATGTGCCAGTTGGAAAGTGTTCGGTTATATACACAATGACGCTTTCATTTACTTTGCTTGGCTGATGGAATTGTAGCTGAGGGTACACGGCTTCAAGCCGATTCTTCAGCCTGTGAGTTTTGCAGAAAAACATAATTATACGAAAACTGTACAACAAAAGAAATATGAGACGGATCAGTTATCGGTGGAGATGCAGATCTAGGAGTATCCCGTTTTATTCTTATGGTTCTCATTTTTTTTTTTTTTACCGCAGAACTAGGGTTGAGGAAAAAAAATCCAAAGACAAAATTGCAGTTTCAACTGTACAGGTTGCTGAATTCATTGCATATTGTCTCCAGTTTGGTTTATTGCAATTAGTTTATCGTGAGTTTATTTCACAGAATAAAATGATGAAACCATATTTGGCAAGACATGATTGACTTATCTACACCAAGTAGACCATAAATGTTTTTGCATGTCGGCCATAAAATACCAGCAGCGACATACTACAGACATGAGACCAAAACAAATTAGTTCATCTTCTGCGATTCACCAGTTGCTTTGTCGGTCTTTGTGTAAATATCCGATATTCATTTTTAATAGCTTTTAAATAACACACAGGCTATTACCTATATTAATTGATTTTTTTAAATTCTTGATTCCCTGTAAATACATTGTACATAATCAATGACAATTAGTAATTAAGATCTCTGTATCTCCTTGAAAGTGCATTCCAACAACAATTGCTTACTTTCTCATACAAGGTTTAACAATTTTGGCATTAGCCTACAGCAGCGGCGTAGCCAAGAGGGGGCTGGGAGTTGGGGTCATCCCGATAAGAAAATTGTTGCCTCCAGTTCCCCCAACTGAAAAAAACGGTGATAGTATTAGAAAGAAAACCAGAAATTCGGTGTCCCCCATTGTAACAGCAACCCCCTCCCATCCTCTCCCCCTCCCACCACCCTGGATATACTACTTGCCTTACTCCATCCAACGATATATATTTCCACTTTTATTGACAACGACAGCACACCTGGTGCCATAATTTGACAGGATGATTGAAACTACTATTAACTTACCTTCTAGTAAGGTAATTCGTAATAATTCAGTAAATACAATTTGGAGGATTACCAATCGTGTACACTACCTTTAAAAATTCTAGAGAAACAGTTTTCTCTTGGGTCGTAATATTTGTATTAGCCTTCGCATTGAGCACTGATCGCCAGCTGTAGATGAATGATGTTGTCGTTGCAGTAACAAATAAACCAAAAGGACTAATACGACGGACGCACTCCACTGTGTCCCAGGAGCGGCAAGATGAATCCAGATAAAGTGTTTTTAGAAGTACTTTTTACAAGAATCACGATTACGAGGGCATACACTCGAAATGTTGGGTTAGAGACGGAAATGAATAGAAGTCCGGTTTTGTGTCTTTCAAACAGCAAATGAAATCGTTTGTCACTGACCAATATTGTTCTCTTTCCCCAACAACAGTCATGACTAAGTTTCAGAGGAATGGATGGAAGTGTCAATTTTCCCAGAAATGATGACCAATATTTTGAACAGCGGAGAAAGGAGGTGTCCGGGAGGAGTTGGGAGGCGGAGCTTCGAAGAATTATTACAAAATATATCTACATGTTATTATTCTTTATTCACGAGACAACAGAAGAGTAGTGATTGCACCATGAAACGCAAAAATTGAAATATTGCTTTGGACAATTACATGATATTTAAGAAATATGTAAGCTTTCCACCAGTTAAAGAAAACGAATCTTTGTACTAAATTTCCTCACATGATTACTGTTAATAATAAACCATCGTCGCCTTTTTACCATTTACATACGACGGTTCGTATAAATAAGGACTTTGTTGTTACTCATAATGTGAAGGATTGGGGCTTTGTCTTAACAGGGTGGCTATGGAAATGGGGAATAGCTGGAAAGGAAGCCAAAGTCGGCGCAGGTTTCAGAAATGGCCCAGGAATAGAGCAGTCATAGATGAATAGATGAATATGATCAAGCGAAGACGTGTAGGCCTAAGTATACAATAATGGCATGTATGGATGACTGCAAGAAAGCAAACGCACTGTAAAAAGAATCCCGTAAAATCACGGGTTTTTCTCCCTGTAAAAAACAGACTATCGCCGTATTTTAGTTTGAACGTGTTTTCAACGTAACATCTCATGTTCTCAGACACGAATCTCATTACGCAGCAACTGACCAATCAGAACTGAGGAAATTTGTGTTTACACAAGTCATGTTATATTGCAGTGTTTCGTCCAAAAACACGATTTCTTGACTAAAATATTTAATTATTTAAGCAATTCCACATGACTTCATGATGGCAGGATAAGGCTGAATATATAGCTAAAGCGCGACATTATTAGTGTGTAGTGTTTAGTAAATTACTGTGGCATTTGTACGATTGATATCTAGAGTAATGTTTATGTATAATAAATCACGTCTATTTAGTCTGTTCCCATTTCTGTAAATTCGTGATTACTTACACGATATTTTTTATACCCTGTATTTTTACAGGAATAGCAGGGTTATTTTAAGGGACAGCAACGTAAAATAACAGTGTTCATGAGTCGCGGCTTGCACCGGTTTTTACGTTCAAACTGCCAGGAAACTTCCGTACAAAAATGTGTGTTTTTTTACATTGCGGCCGCTTACTTTATTCTTCAGGTTGTACTTGTTTCCACATGCACCCATTGTTGCACATCCGCTGAGTGGGACCAGACAACTGCGCTTTGCATAAATGATAATTCCACTCGTGCGGACTACCTCTGCTCGCATTATTTTTGTTCACGACTGAATAGCCAGTACTTCTCTCCTCAACAGGAATAATAACAATTTCGATTTAACCCACCTGGGTTAGGTTTACTGTCGACTCAAACAATTTTGATCTGTATTAACGACTATTTTAACGTAAAAAGTACCACCGGGTAGTTATACGTTACGGCCGCTACACTGAACCATCCAGTCCGGTTTCCCTGCGAGCTGCCGCGTGGAGAATTTTCGGAAGGCACATTTTTATCTTTGTCTAATTTCCATATGAAGCCGTCGGTCTATTCCATTCATATTGTTTGTAATCCTCAATGATACATTGTATTTGGAAGTGGTATAGTCGCTTTTCAAGAAGGAGTTCACTTGGGGTCACTCCAGTCATGAGAAACCTGGTCCCCAGCCAAAAGACCATTCAGTTGTGCAAAAACCGTGCGAGGAGCCACTGGTGATTTCGGAAAGCACATTTTTTCTTTTTCGGAAAATTAGTGATAAACAACATGTACATTTCCAGAATGATGAAATCTTGTGTGTGTATATCCAGAGGACCCCTATTCATCTATTTAGACCATTAGAGAAAAGATTGTGTCCACAAAACATTGTTATTAACGCGTAAACAAAGGTGCATTCCAAAATCACCCATGGAAGAAGCGCGTGATTTTTGTGCTCGCGCAGCTCGCAAGGTTAATCTGTTTGTCCATTTTTTTTTACAACAGGGAATTCGAATTTACTTGAAGTCAATTCTTTTCTTCAAAATTTTGAATTTTCTTCTAGGGGAAAATCTGGATTTTACTTTATCTCCCCCACCGGTGGTCCGAATTTTTGAACAATCAACATTTCAAAATGTCTACTCACGCTATGCCAATTGTCCCACTCCAATTTCAAAATGGAAACATTATTCACCCCGTCACTTATAGTCGGTCGATTTGTGTCGTGGAATGTCTCATTGGGAAACTCATACGTTGTTTAATGCTCACAAATTTGCATCCATTTTCAAAGTGAACAAAGAAACTGGCAGGAGCGGGATTCGAACCTGCGACCTCCGGGGTACCGTACCGGTGCTCTACCAACTGAGCTATCTTGCCCTATGTTGGCGGTCTCCCAAATTGTAGAGCGCCGGTACGGTAATCCGGAGGTCGCAGGTTCGAATCCCACTCCTGCCAGTTTCTTTGTTCACTTTGACAATGTATTCAAATTTACCTAGTCAGTTTCCCTTGTGGATTGTTTGATGAAATTAGCATCCAAGTTGAAAATTCGAATGCACTGCCTGCAAAGGGATGTTGACTTTAAAAAATGTGTGGCACATTGCCAAGAAGCGCCGCTTACTGCACTTGTTTCGCATTACGGAAATCCATCCACTGCGATGTACGGATACACTCCCGAGAATACTGGACAGCATAAAAGTGGCCGATATCATTTGCATTCACTCATTCCAAGTGATGTTGCACCGCCGACTAAACCAAGCTGACAGGGTACTGCGAAACACCTAAGGGGTGAGTGCAGGCTAATGTCACTGTGATACTGTGAAACCCTTTGACAAAAAAGGCACTTACTCCACTTTGCACTATTAGTTGCTCTTTTTATTTTTTTATATAATATGCTACCGGCAATGATTGATACCACTTATTATCTGAATTGTTGAATTTGTATGTTGCTATTCATAATGTGTACAACATAATCTGTTGGAAATGAAGTGGATACATGTATATGGATATAATATTTGACATTTTTTGGAAAGAAAAAAATGCATAACAATCAAGCTTCTCTGGAAATTTACAAATAATGGTGAAACCATTTCTATTTGTAAAACAATAAGCACGAAGACATATTTCCTAAGAGCGACATTATTTTGTGAAATTTGTTGTTGTTTCCGAACGTGTTTTTAATAGAGAAACATTTTTTAAATCCACCGCAAATACACTCCTCTTTGTTTTGAAACAGCTCTCTATCAAGAAGACGAAATCTTTTTGTAGCCAGAGGCCGACAGCCACTGTTGCAGAACCATGAGGCGCATCCTTCACTCCCTACCGTTGTTGGCGTTGATTCTGCAGGCGTTCCTTCCAGAAGGCGAAGGATCTCATTTCCGAGGCATGATGATGTCCTGGAAACCAACGAGTGATCCCTCTACGGTAAGTCCGTTGTGACACAGTTAAAAATAATCTTGAGGAGTTCGTTAAGGCGATGTGTAAAAATCGCGGTTTTGCGTTTAGCGGAAAACAAGAATTTCTGCATACAGGCAGTTGCACTGTGAACCCCTTGAATGTCATTTTCTATTTAAAATGGACAGGAAGAGCAGGACGATGTGATTCTGACAATGGCAGTCCAAAATTATATCCAACTTAATAAAAAACTGTACAAAATAACGTTCAAAGCTTGTAAAATACTATGGGAATAAATATGTGCTAAATAAGTACGTTTTAAACCGCATTGGGGGTCTGGACGCTGATTATCAGCCGAATTATCAGCGTAATTCATAAAACATTTTGTATATTTCAGCAAAAATCTCTGAAATAACTCGAAAATTAAGAATGTCTAATGATTTTGTTCAAAAATGTTACCCAAGTTGTTTTGTAAAACACCCTTTGCTATTTAATGGTACATGCCTTACACGGGTTGTGCTAAAAATGTCCCTTTTTAGAAATTGACCCGCGCCTGTTATACGTAGTCTGGTTTCCAGACCAAAATATTCTGACTATTTCTGATGAATATTAGGTCTGGATACCCTGCACGATATGGGGGAAAAGGGTACCCCCTTTTATCCCTATACCCTAAGCACACTCCAGATTATTGTTATCTAACACATCCCCCTAGATTTCTGAATATAATTCCTGAGATTCCGGGAACACAATGACCAACACAAAAGAGGGGGGTCCCTTTTCCCCCATATCGTGCTTCATATGGAGGTCTGGTAGCCGCCAATGTCACGTGACGAAAATTGCCAGAAATCTGGCCTTTTTCGAAAACATCCGAAGTTTTCGCAATAACAAAATATCTGTCTGGCCCGTCACACACTATGAACATCTAACAAAAGAAAAACGGTGCACTAACAATGAATATCTATTTATTGGCACTAAATCCATTGTTACTTGTTCACAGTGACATATCCTGGAATTTGAATTCTCAATTACATATAAAAACTAACAAAATCAATGCCACACTCTTGCAGTAGTTTGCGGACTGGATTTTGCAAGAATGTTACAATTTGAATGATGCCACTGACGTCACTCGGACTTACACTGTACGTCATGATATATTTTAAACCGCGGTATCTACCTGACCTAAGATTTAGACGTCAGGGAATCTTCAGGTCAGGGAACCAGACTATGTAATACGGAGTCATCGGTAGTATTGCGCTTGCGTAATTAGGAGAGTGACTGGTCGCGCGAGTGTTTAACCAATAGTAGAAGGATACGCAGCACGCACGATATGTACAGGCGCGGATCGGGGAGGGGGGAGGGGGTCGCCCCCCCCCCCCCCCGCTCGTTGCCAATTTTTGGTTTCTTCTTCTTCTTCTTCTTCTTGTTTGGGACCTATATGCCTAAAGTTGCAAACCAGAAAAGCAGAAACCCTACAGGTCCTATTTTGCATATGGGTAAAAACAAAACACAGAGGTTAAATGGCGCCACCAACGGTGAGAAAGTGTGTCAGGCCCCCCCCCCCCCCCCCCCTTGCAAAAAAATCCTGGATCCGCCCCTGATGTGGCATAGGGATACCTCTTTTTGTCCCTATACAAACTCCAGACCATTGTTACCTAACATATCCCCCTAGATTTCTGAAAAGAATTCCTGAGATTCCGGAAACACAATGACCAACACAAAAGAGGGGGTTCCCTTTGCCCCATATCTTGCTCCATATGGATAAAAGGAACCATATTTCATAGGAGTCTAAATTTCATGTGACACTTTTAGAAAGTGTTTAAAACCAGTTGGTACTTTTATCATCCGTTTAAAACTACCCATGTGACAGGCTCACGACCAATAGGAACGGGTAAACTGTCTCAGGTATGAATGCCCTAGGCCTATAATATAGGGTAACTTATCTAGAACCACCAAAATGACATCGTCATGTATTACTGAAAATGCACTATAGGCCTTATTGAATAGGCACAAGGCCTTATTGAATAGGCACAAGGCGGGATGCGCACGACGATGCATTTTGGTGGTTCTGGAGAAGTGCTTACCATAATATAGACAGTGAGTACATTGTGACCTCTGGGTTTAATCGCTTGGCAAATCCAATGTGATTTGGGGCCCTTGATGTGGTTTTGACCCCTCATAGTTAAATTCATACCCGCCTAATCCTCTGTCAATTTTGAATTGAAAATTACGTCTAAGGGTCTTACAGCGTCATGAAGGATACAATCATTTAGAATCTGCATCTTACAGGGACTGCAACAAACTCCTCTGACGGGTGGTGGCTGGCAGACATTGATTTTTACGACGAGTGCGCGATTCTTTTCTCTAGATATCTGCATTCCGTTCAATTTGTTTCGAAAAGATGTTGATTGACTTGTATATAAAGGTAGCAGGTTCCATTCAGCAAAGGTGCGCGACATGAAGGGAAATTGATAGCAATATTTGCTAAACGTCAAAAAGTCCCTTTCCTCTGACTATACTGGCTTATGAAGTTCAAAGAGGATTACTTTATCACTGCGGGTTTATAGGCGTGGATGGGGGGGGGGGGGGGGTCGAACACCCCCCCCCCCCCCCCCTGCTCGTTGCCAATCTGTTTGTTTTTGGTTTGTTTTTTGCTTGTATAAGGGCCTACGCCTACACTGTAAAAATAAAATGCCCGTAATTTTGCGGTAAATTCCCAGTAAAAAGGGTTGCCAGCGAAAAACCGTAAAATTTGCGGGAATTTTCTATAAAATGTCTCTAGGGTTAAAGCAAAACCGGGAAGTGCACAGTAAATTTACAGGAATTTTTTGCAGTGTTGGTTGTCATTAATTAACAGAAATTTTACGAATTATTTTGACGAATTAGCAGTTAAAAAGTCATATCCTCAAAGAGGAATCCCACTACGACGAGTTTAGCGCCGATCTGCGCACTTCCGCGTTTGAAAACGAGGATCTCAATGTCACAGTAAACAACTTTATGCTGATCGTGGGCCTGCGCTGCCTTTTATGGCCTGATTAATTCATGCATGAATGAATGTGCTGAAAAGCGTTGTTTTGTTTGCCACTGACATTCTCGCTTTCAACCCGGAAGTGCGCAGAAGGGGCTAATGTAAAATTTCTCTATTGAGTGATCCCCACAATGTCGCTTCCCAGGTTGTATCGTAAAATTGGGTGTGATCCCTGGCTATACGGCATTCTGGGTTTATGACTTCTGACTAGCGCCCACCCGAACAAAGATACTGACAGTTTGGGAGACCGCCAACATAGGGCAAGATAGCTCAGCTGGTAGAGCGCCGGTACGGTAACCCGGAGGTCGCAGGTTGGAATCCCGCTCCTGCCAGTTTCTTTGTTCACTTTGAGAAATGAATGAAGTAGGAACTAGACTAAACGGAAATAACTAATTATACATTACTATGGTAGAGTGTACAAATGCTACGATAATCTACTGAAGACTACAAACTCAATGATGTGCTTTAGCTTTATATTCAGCGTCCCCCCCCCCCCCCTATAATAAAGTCATGGCTTTCCATGACCAATTTTGATACTTGAATACGAAATTAAAGGAGATGTAATAAGATTCTTCACCTATGTTTGTACAAAAATCAAAATTCTATTGGGGAATTGTTTGAATAAAACATATTATGGTAAAGAAAGTGTATTTTTGGACTAAATACGGCAATTTAATCGGATTTTTGTGTAGACAAATTTCCTCATTTCTGATTGGTCGTGCAATTGCTACGTTAATGGGCCGCCCATTACGTAGCAATTGCATGACCAATCAGAAATGGGAAAATTACTGTAAATGTGACCCACTCTGCAAAAAGGTCATTTATGTTGCAAAATTAGAAAATAGTGTTTTATATATAGCTGCAAAGCCCATTTTATAAGCTTTCATATATGTCTGAGGTCTGTATATAGCATTTTGCATTCACGAGATATTTGGAAATTTGCATGTTTGTTTTCAGGAATATTTTGAAATGACTTAAGGAGAAACAAACCATTTAAAAAAACAAAAAGCAAAGCAATAGATGGAAGCACTCGACACAAACACATTCGTTTTTTTACTTTATTCACTGAAACCAAAGATTGTGGTTATGAACTAGAATAATATAGGTATCAAAGATGCAAAAAAATCCCCTCCCTTAAAAATCACTTGTTTTCACCCTCTTCACATAGAACGGCCCATTATGCGTAAAAAACATATAGCGACGTATGTGCCCCTTTTGCAGAGCGGGTCACAAATGGACTGCGCGCTGCATTTTACGAGGAAAACCCTTTAAGGGCCGCCCTTGAAGGGATTTCCCCGTAAAATGCAGCGCACAGTCCATTTCCGGTTATTCACCGTGATATTTACATGCTTTTCACCCTAAAAATACGGGAATTGTTCACAGTGTAGGTACCGTAGCAAACCAGAAAAGAAAAGCAAAAACCCGTAAAGGTCTTATTTTGTGTGTACGGGTAAGAACAAAACAAAGAGGTTAAATGGCGCCACCAACGTTAACAATTTTGGGGGGCAAATATACGGGAAAACAATTCAGAACCCCACCCTGCAAACAATCCTGGACCCGGCCCGGTTTATCTGCGAAATCATTCACCGAAAATGCTGTTCTATTTTCTGCTGTTTTAATGAAAATCTAAGGCAGGTATATGCCCTCAAAATGGCAGGTAAGCCTACATTATATACAAGGGCGTCGCAAAAAGGCAGCCACTGCGTACACCCACCCACAAACCTCAGCCAAAATTTGTTTTGGCCCCTCCCAAAAGAATTGCAAAAAAAATGTTTGCCCCCCCCAAAAAAAAAAAAATTGTGTTCTGGATCCGCCCTTGATTATATAAACCTTGTTTCAACAGTCACGACAACACGTTGTGTTCAAAATAATTTCTGACCCTCTTGACCGCAAATGAGGAATGTTCTCCAAGACCGGTTTTCCAAAATCCAACGCTTGAAGTCATGTATTCTTTATAAAAATAGAGGAAAAAAATGTTTTTACCTAAAAATAAAGACTTAAAGTTGAGAAAAAAAAGTTGTTATGATGACTTTGGTGGCAAGCCAAGCGCCTGGATTTTTCAAAGCAGTCTTTCTGCAGATACGTTCTCCACGTGGTTTCTGTACGTTATCGTTTCTTTCGCATCGTGTTTTCAGAAAGGAATACGGGACAAGAATAAATGTAATATCATTGGTAAGCCCAATAATTTTTCTGTATCCTGAGAAAAGAATCTCAAAAAGTTAAATTTGGGAGCCTTCCCTCTTATGCGACAGAGGGTCGCAATTATTCGCACCTCTTCAATATTTCGACAGCGCCATCGAGATTAAAGTTTCAAATATATCAAAACACCCAACCACCCTGATCACGTTACCTTTTTAACACGGCCAAATGCGAAACTCTATCTTTTTTCTTACCCTGGGGTAATGTTGGTTGTTTTAGTTTAGTTATCTTTATTTGTTTTGGGCCTTTTGGGGCGTTTTTAATTACAACATTATTTGAAAAAATAACCGGCCACTACCCGGATACAAACCTGGATACATCCGCATTTTCTCCCCCCTCAAATATCGGGTTACACTTAATCCCGAAATAAACATAGCAACTTCCCCCTTTATTGAATGTCCCGACACTTGATGAGTTTAGCAGTTCATCTCTTTTCCTGTAGAATTGTTCTTAGTAAGCTTATAGTAAACTTACACCATGCACAACTTTACAGGAAAACAGTTCCCACTCATCTGTTGTGCTGCGGCCTTGGCCTTATGATAATATAATAATTACCCGAACGACCCCGGTAAACCTCGCAAACAAGTCTTTATGCACTACGTCATCAGCCTGATTTTGTGTATAAATTAAAGGCCTTATATCAGGGCAAGAGTAAATACTGAGACTCCAGCCGGTTAACCAATGAAAGCACGGATGCTTCTATATGCACCGCAGTGGGCGGGACTAAAGGGCCGGTCACACTGGCCGCAATAACGAAGACGATAACGAAAACGATGAGAATATATGGCATTGATTGGTGGAATTGTCGTGCGTGTAATACGCGCGCGTTCCATCCACAAATAGGGAGCGTTTATTCGCATAGTTTTCGTTTTCGTTATCGTGGCCAGTGTGACCGGCCCTTAACGCCGCTTTTTGCGTACGGTTTTATCGAGACGGTCCAGGTAATGAACGTGAACAGCAGCTAGCACAAATCTCATTGCGTATAAATAACGGCAACACACTGCTTTCTTAACAATAAAAGAGTTTTTCGTTTTTTGCCTCTCAATCTGGGGGATTGGGTTATTACGGATCTTAGAGCTCATCCAAACTGAAGTGAGATGAAACTGATGAAATCAAACAAGAATTTGTTAAAGCTCATTCAAATTATTTCAAGGGTTTGGTAGTTACGATACATTTTACGCTACACCGTGTTCTGTGGATGATCGGTGTTTATGTACATTGTAAATGAAGCAAACACGGCGTTTTTCACCCAGCGTCAGAATAAAACAGTTGCCTTGCGCGAGAACAGCACCCCGTTTCTATAACTATTGAGCCAAAATGTATCTTAGACGATAGACACAAAATTAAAAAGGCAGAGAACGAAAAACAAGACTATCGCCAACCAAGCCAGTCCAGCCAGCCCCAGCCTCATGGCCCCAGTCCCAGCCCCAGTCCCAGCCCCACTGTCCTATTGTTCATATTTTTGGCAAGGACGCTCATTGGTTTTGTACACGATTTTCAACCCGGGACCTTTCTCAACCGGGACCCTATTGCCCCCCCCCCCCCCCCCCCCCCCACTGTTAAAGGTCCCCAATTGAATGCAAAAACAAACCCAACACAACACAGCCTAGCCCAGCCAAGCCCAGCCCAAGCCATACAGCCCAGCCCAACCCAGCCCAAGCAAACCAACCAAAACAGGGCGAATTTTGCCTCGGCTTTTGTGATGGAGCAATATTGACCTTGATGCTGTCTCTTTCCCTGCGATCCAGATTGATATCAATTGGCGCATCTCATATTACCGGACTTCTCACCCATGCGATGGTTCCTTGATCAACCCGGGAGAAAACATCGTGTGTGATCAGTGTAGCACCAGCTTGATTACATCTCTCGAGTATCGTTGTACCGACTACAGCCAAGCTGAACATTGGCAGACAGGGGTGGGAAGCATAAACTTCACAGTCGATCCAGGGATGACTGCATTCGACATCAGGTAGGTTTGGAAATAGAGTGGTGAAATTGGGCGAAAGAGTCTACTACTGGTGAAAAGACTACAGTCAAGCTCGGGCTGAAAAACAGCCCACCAAATTTCAGTAATACCGACTTAAGACATTAGAAACTAAAATGAAGTACAATGCGCCCCATCGACTTTCAAAAAATAATGCCCGACCCCGATTGAGTTAATGACGACATAATTTCTCAGAGAAGAAGGTGGTTTGAAATGGCATGTTTGAATAACATGGTATCTTCCCAATCAGATTACAGCAAGGTCGACTATTTTGGCTCAAGTCCCATACCATTTGTGACGGTGACAATGATCTTCCAAACCCATGGTTTTTCCTCAGACGAGAGACAAACTGGCTTGCTTTTGAGGAAATATGCGGCCAGTTTTGACTGCACAACAGCATCAGCAATGCATAGCGGTAACAGCAATGCACATCAGCATCAGAAATGCACAGCAGCATCAACATGACTCAGGTTTAGGTTATAGGATTGTTTTACTTTTTTGAAGATTCTATAAGCGTAGTATGTATTGTTTTTCGCGTGTACAGTTTTGGGAACATCTTTTTACGGAATCGTTAGGGGTGATTATTGCGAATTCTAAGCTTGTTCATGTAGTATCCAATCAGAAAAGCGATCGAGGTACCTTCCCAGGAAGCGTCTGTTGACAACGAGGTTGAAAGTATAGACCTATATCCCAAAACTGAACTGTCCTTCCCGCCCTCTGTGTGTTTGGGAGAATACGCTCATGATTGACATGAATATAACAAAAAGAGGTCATGACTTCCTAACACGGGATACAGGTCAACCCATGGGCAACGAGGTTTCCGGGATCTGCCTGGTAACAGTCACCGTAACTAGCGCCACCACTAGTTGAGAAAAAGAAACAGCGCCACAACATACAAATATAATTAAATCCGGACGAGAAAAGCTTGAAAAATTAACAAACAAAAATAAATAAATAAATGGTGAACTGTTTTGGCTGCATGCTCTGCCGAAATAAGTAAATAGGTCATATTTTCTCAAAAAATCGAAATTGAGAATTACTTTACCAATTATGGAAATATTTATTGCGTGTATTTTGCACAGTTGTAAATAATTTTGTTTATATATAGAAAAAGACTTGTTACGAATTTCTCTCAGTGTCTATATGAGTGGTTTAGGGCTCGCAAACGGGGATCACTTAAATTTTCCTTATTATTCAATTCCTGGTGTGACATTGTCAAAAATTCCGTTTTTGATCAAAATGTGCATAATGCCCTCTTTTGCAGTGCAATCAATTACTGGCCGACACATGTCTCTGTAAAATTTCATAATCAGCCAAAGCATATAGAAATTACGGGGGGGGGGGGGGGGGGGGCACAATGAGCCCCCCGCGGTCATGAGCAAACAAAAAAGCCTGTTCCTGATATGGTTCAGAGTGTTCAATTTGTTTTCAGAATTGTTAAATTAAAAATTAAAAGCAAAATGTAAGGTGGTTTGGTAACACAGGTCACTGTTGCACATGGTCCGTGCTTGTATTCTCTGTTTCTGAGTTGGCGTCTTAAAGGTAGTGTACACGATTGGTAACCCTCCAGACTGTAATTATAGCAATCTCAATCATCCTGTGAAATGATAGCACCTGGTGTGCTGTCGTTTTCAAGAAAATTTGAAATTTATATCGTTTTCCAACGATTGTTACGCGTAACAATCGTTGGAAATAGTCTAGTTTCCCGACCTGATAATTCCCTGACATCTATAAGTTGCTTCGTTTTGCCTAAAGTGTGGTCAGGGAACCAGACTACTAAAACAGAATGTTTCTCTGGTCAGGGATACAGTACCGCCAAATTCATTTCTTTCTCAAACTTACAGCAAAAGCCAGTCGTGTGTACTACATTTAACCCTGTGAATTTGGTCCATTTTCAAGTTTTTCGTCCTGTTGCTGGATGACTCTTGATAATGGCGGGGGTGCATCATACAGCGCGCAGGCCCATGTAGACCTGACTCCACACAACGGTGTGATCAACTCCTCACCTGTCACCTCATGGATGACGGTATTCCGTGCACAGCAGGGCTGCCAGGTGACACTACACATTCCAGGTACAGTTTCATGCTTTACTCTAATGGGTTCTCGATTGAGAATTATGTTAATGAGAAACGACGATAAAGTGGACATTCTTTGATTGGAATGGGCGAGGACGCGAAGCGTCCGAGCCCATTCCAATCAAAGAATGTCCACCTTTTGAGTCGTTTCTCCGACTTAAACTACGTCCCTTTCACACCCATTGTCAAGATTTCAAGGGAACAAAAAGTGTCCATTCTTACTAATGCTTTGAGGTATGAGATGAATTAAGTGAATTAAGTTAACTGTACATTATTGAACAAGAATCGACACTTTTCTGAATAGAGTGACGTCACAAGAGTAGTTTAATATAACGGAGTATAGTCTTGATCTACGCCTGCGCTCCCATTGATACGCTCTATCGACATTCAGTAGCGTCACTGCGGGAGGAACAAAACATTACACTAGCAGCATCTCATTTACTTTCAGTGTTCCTTGAAAATACATGTACCCCAGGCCCCCCCCCCCCCCCCCCAAAAAAAATTTGTTTTTACCACAATCACGCTACTGACTGCATTGCGTCAAAACTATATGCATTGATAATGGCAGTGAGTGAGAAATTTCATCACCACGCAGATTTCCTTACATATCAACACAGGGGCGGATCCAGGATTTTTAGCGGGGGGGGGGGGGTTTCTGAAATTTGCCCAGAAAGCTGACTCTAAAAATGTTTCGTCTGCGAAAACAAATTGACAAGCGGTGGGTTGGGGGGGGGGGGGGGGGGGGGCTGACACACTTTCTAGCTGTTGGTGGCGCCATTTAACCTCTTTGTTTTGTTATTACCCATAGGCAAAAAAAAAAAAAAAGGCAACGAGCGGGGGGGGGGGGGGGGGGTGGGGGGGGGGGGGGGGGGGGGGGGGGTGGGGGGGGGAGGGGGTTCGACACCCCCCCCCCCCCCCGGATCCGCGCCTGCAACAGCTGATCTTGTATCAACACATTAGACCCTGCATAAATTGTTCTGGTTTTCACGGCATATTGTTGGCAGGCCAGGTACATAAAACCCCCACTGGTTACGTTGCTGCCTCATTGATCCACATTACGCCGTGAACACCCAAACAATTTGTGCACGGGTCTAATCTTGGAAATACGCTGTTAATACGCAATTAACGTATTATTTTATCAATCAGAAAAAAAAGGTGCCAGATTCATTTGGGTGTTGTTGTTCAGGGGAGAGAATTATCTTCATTATATATTTTAGTACTTGAAAGTCTGATAATTTCCTTGACGGTCCATCTAATTTTTGACGATTGCTTTACACGCATTCAAAACTAGGAGTAAATTAATTACCGGCAAGGACGAGAAGACACGATATTTTGGATTTGTTTTTAGTAATGGACCGGAAGATGACGTCGTCAAATGTCGTTGGCCATCGAGCACCGGCGAAAGCGGAGGTGTGACCCAGATGCCGAATACTGCACTGGATCAGGTGGGTAGTGACGTCTTTATTTTCACGAGGTTGTCATGGAAAACACTCGCCCTCAAACCTGTGTGTTTTTACGTGTGCATACTGGCTGACCAAATTTGAAAATTATGTACCCACTTGCGCAAATCTTTATACGGACATGGCGTTTAATGGTGAATTAAAACCAACTCTGGGTTTAGGTCTGAAAATTGGAATAATATCTTTGGTATCTATTTGCGATTTATTCTCGATTTGAGAATGATATGGTAGGGGTAATAATAGTGAAAAATAATAGTGAGAAAAAAGGGTATAAGGTCAAATTGTACTTGTTTGCATCCCCATACACAGTCAAACAATGGGCCACATGTATCCAGAACAGAGCTTCTGTTGTCTTAACTACAGATAGTATATATTACATAGGGCACACAAGCGAATTATTTTCCTTATAACTTGTTATGCCGTTTGTATCACGCCACCCTTAGTATGCCTCGTTAAAAATGGTCCACCAGTCTGTCAAACTTGGTTTCTCCGGTGAGGAGTTTGAGCGGGAAACTCGGCTTGCCACTTGTCTCATCAATACTTGTCTCATCAAGACAGTCTACTTCTACAAGGAAGTGCATCGATTGATTCTTAGCCGTGTTTAGGGGAAATTTTCTTGAAAACCCCCCTTTTAAAAATATATTCCAGGGCAACTGCATCTTGACTATCAACGCGCTTTCATCACCTGGATGGTACGCCATTGCCCTCGTCATTGAAGACTTTGCCTCGTCGACCTCAGTCACGGCAAAAAGCAAAATCCCTCTCCAGTTTCTTGTCAACATCTACAACAGCAACACCGCCTGCTCTGATAAGCCGGAGCTCATATACCCTACGCCCAACCAAGGGAACGTTTACAGAGTTGCACCAGGGTCGCAATTCAGCGTGGAGATCCGAGCTAGATCCTCCGTCGTTTCGTAAGTATTTACAGAGGTGTGGTCATTGAGGAGGTTGCCAGTTACATATTATGATATAGCATGGGTGGAGCTGACAACGCAGTTACATGCAGTGTTCATACTTTGTGTGACTCAACACATATATGAAACAACAAACCTGTGGCGGTTTGAGCTTCGTCCGAATTGCGAGAAAATCATGCGAAACCGTCCTGTTTTAACAATAATTTGGTACACGTTCATGTGCGATTATTTCGATTGTTTGGACGTCTTCAGATACAGTTCGAAGAGAACGTTATTATTGTATCAGGAAGATTGGTGCTGGTACCACCATTTAAACTATGAGCTTCCAAAACTTCACTGTTTAATTTTACCAAAACCCATGTACGGATTTCCTTCTTTGTGCTGCAAATTCAACGATCCCAAAAAGATAATGGATTCATTACAGGACCAAAAAAAATTGGCTTTATAATTATTTGTTTCCAATCTGTCTCTTTAAGACCTTGATACACCTGCTAATTTCTGCCTAATGTTGGTCGGCGTTAATCCGGTAATACTCTTCCCTGCAAGATTTAATCTTCAGAGAAAGCTGAAATCCTGCTGCAGTCGTTTTTGCGTCTCAAGATTGCATGAAAAGCCAATGCAAAATGAAAGGCAAACGAAGTTGGGTCAATTGCGCTGCCCATTACCGGACAAAGTGTTATGATGACACCCTCTCATCCGCAGCATTTATTTTTTGGCAGAATAACTGAGATTGAAACGACCTCGCCCCTTGGCATGACAACGTCTTCTCTTTTACTGGTACCCGGCACGACCAATGCGTATTACATCACAGCCTCTTGGACACCAACCAGTAACCAAAAGGGACATCATATCATGTGCTTCAACGCTCTTGACTCGGACGGGTAAGAATGTAACTTTCTCCCTCGGTCAAGCCAAGGCACTGCAGCGGAAGTAGTTTTTTCGTAATTGTTTAATTACTAAAACATCTTTGGGCCAATATTGCTAATTTTTTAAAACTTTAGTCGAAAGCCACAGTGCAATCAAATTTAACACAGAGGTCACACACCGGACATGCCAGCTCTGAGAAAGTAAGCCCTCTGGCATGTGTTTGGCTAAGCCACATTCAAGTGTGTGTTATCTGATGCCTTTGTGGTCGGTATACACAAAGGGTTGCCCCCTGGGCAGACTGCCAGAGCATTCAATCATTCTGTCATTGCCCTCGTTTCTGAATGGCAATAAGAGGGTGTCTGACCCAGAAATAGCATCAGGGTACTCCTGGCTGGCCTTACCCGTAATACAATAATACTTCCGTTGCAGCGCCTTCGTGTCATCGTGTATATTTGTTTACAAGGATGCCTCCAGGGTTAAAAGAGATCAACTTCTTTCGGACAAGGCAACAAAGGGCTAGCAAGCAGACATGACATAGACACAAGAGACAAACAAACCAACCGAGAACAGACAAGAAGATATTTTAAAACATGCATACTATACTATCACGTGGATGAGTCTCCAGCCATAAACGATCACATTTGTTTTATTATTAGGGTTAATGCCTGGCTTCATAGTTAAACAGGTAACTCATGTATATATGGTTTGGACTTGTACCAAGTAATGGCTTCTTTCTGCGCACACAGCTGACGTGTTTTGCTCGTCTGTAGTCTGTAGGCCGATGTCCCAGCAAACATCACACCATTGGCCCAATATTGGCAGTGTACTGGCTGGTAACGGCAGTACCGTTTACGGCTGACGGTACACGGCCTTAAGTCAGCCAATGCTGGCTTTATTCTGGCAGCCGCTACCATGCCAACATCTCCGCAGTCATAATTGGGCCGACAGTGGACCGATTCCGGCGCACGGTACGACATCGCGCGCACAGACTTGTGGGATAGCACGCAAAGCATTGTGGGAAACCGCATGCGTGTTCGTTTGCGCGCGCATGCTATCGACTCGTCGCCATTTTAACACGTGTGCAACATTTACAACACGCAACCGGAGACAGTGTGCAGTTAGCGGTCACGTTTTCTCGATTTTTTAAGCTGCATTTTACTTGCCAAGTAGCTGGAGTGGAAGGCCAAAGTACGTATTGTATACACTGGTGAGTTTTTATACTTGTAAATCATTTCAGCTGATAAGAGTGCATTTCAGTACGCTTCTATTTCTTCGTGAATTTGGTGGGGCTCGTACGTATTAATGCACACTGCATGCCATAACAGGCCAATGCCTAGACTTAATTTTCCAATTGGAGGCACAAAATAGTTTCTGAAAAATTGTTTAAAAAATAAATTGTCATTGCAGCCTAGCCTACTGTTAAAAAAATTCGTTATTGGTACATGTTCTTGAATTGTCTTTATTTCTGCCTTTTGCCTTTTTTTTTGAGTTGCAATTGACAGTTTTCAGGTTTTAGGGAAAAAAACAAATAATTGAATTACCTTGGTCACTCTACCTGCAACATTAGGGCCTAGGCCTATAAAAATCTAACCCCCAAATCCGCCCATTTCTGAAAATTGCAACAATGACCAATCATAGAAAAGTCTGTCATTTTTTGGTTTTATGTAGACTACGTTTTGTAAAATATAGCGGCTCATTATTTGCTCAGCGTGCAAAATGTTGTAATCCCAGCATGCATGGCAACAAGTGAAACATCCAGCTCAAGAGGATCTAAAAAAATATCCTCAGTCTCGATCACCGCCCTCCTGCAAAATATTCCCTCTAATAATCAAATGGGTCTTTTGGTCCACCATATTCACGCGATGTCCACGACAAAATCTTCTGCTAGCGGGGATATTGTCGTAGGTCTTGGCCTCCAAAATCTCTCCTTCCACACGCTGGGCCTTTGTGACATTTCTCAATTATTGAGATAATCTCTCAATTGTTGCGAGTTTCTTTGCATCGTGTGAAAAGGTGTCTAGTGGGAACACAGAAATATATTTTCCTTATTCCATAATCACTTGTTCACCGTAGTGATTATGGAATAGTGCCAGTTGAGTCTTGTGTTATTGTAATTTACTTTCTCTTTGTTTGTGCAATTGCAATTTCAGATGCAATTAATAGGATTCCATCGCTGTCGGGGACAGCTGCTGATGTTAAAAATGAGGTTATGGTGTGGCTGCGGAATGCTGGAGATCGCAACGGAGGAAGGAAAAGCAGAGAGATGGCCAAGCAACACCAAGAGAATGGCAATTAAAATTTGGACAAAATATGTCTGTAATTATTCAGTACAGATCTTTAGATTTTTTCCCGTATATATTTTTCAGGGGTGAGATTTCTCCGGACTTTGCCCGATTTCGGTATTTTTTGTAAGAATTCTCAAGATTTTTTGGAAGTTTTTAAATTTCTGGCAAAGAGTGCACAGATGCATTTTTCATTAATGCCATTCAAATCAAACGTCTCCAAATGTTTCGTGGATATTTCATTTTCCCCAAATCTCATCCCTGAATTTTGTTAATACGGATTTTGTAAAATCCGACCCCAATGTTTTTTCATCCATATTATGCTATTCAATGCGTGTGCTAGCTCATCCCAACTGAATAGATGCAACTTTAGCTTTAACATAAGATCTAACCCTTTTCCAATATTTTTCTGAGGAGATCCATGCAAGTATTTCATTCTCACTATTGGCAGGACTTGCTGGACAACCCGATACTCAATCTTGGGGATTATTTCTTTTTCCTTTGGGAATTCCCATGATATTGTTCCTTAAATTGTTTCTATTATTCCAAAATGACCTCACCTTCCAACCTGAAACATGTATATATTTTAGTAAACAGTGCACTTTTCTTCAGTAATGCCATACAAATCAAATGTCTGCCAGTTTTTCGTGGATTTTTCTTCATAAAATCTAACCACCACAATGTTTTGCCATTCATATTATGCTATTATACTACGCATGTACTGGCTCATTATGCCAACCAAAAAGATGCAACTTGAGCTTTAACAGAAGAGATAACGCTTTTCCCATATATTGTTTTTTTAGGAGCTTCATGTCAGTATGCTGGATTTCATTCTTCTATGTATTGAGAACCATTGCCGTGTCAACGATGTGTAAGCTGTGGGAAAAAACAACAGATTTTTAGTTCGTTTAAATTGTGATAAAAATACGAAATTTTCTGAGCGAATTACTAATTTGTTCCTCTAAATATTGAAATGGGTTTGAAAAGGTTAGGAGCACTTAGTTTACTTTTAAGTGTAGGAGTACATGTATAATGTTGCTCTATTTTTTAATAAAATAGTTAATTATTTACAAACTTTACTTGCTGTTTGAGTTTTTTACATGCATGTTGGTTGTGTTTGTCAACCTCTGTAATTGTGTGGATGGTTTTCCCACTTGAAGTCCTTGTGTGGGTTACATCAAAATACATGTGGCTATTAAATACATGTAATACTTGTAGGCACTCGATTGTCCTTTCGTGCCGCCCCCCCCCCCCCCCCCCCCCCCAACGTAGATATATATAAGCCCAGCCCCGAACCCCCCCCCCCCCCCCCCCAAAAAAAAATTACATAATACTAGCGTTGCCAGGAGGGGCCCCATTAATAGTGGCAGTTTTATACTGGCCCAGTACTGGGCCATTATGGTTCGTTTACTGGGCCAATATTGGCATAACGGTATTGGTCCAGTACAGGCAGATAACCATTGGGCCTGTACTGGGCCGTTACGGTTCGTTTACTGGGCCAATATTGGTATAACGGTATTGGCCCAGTACAGGCAGATAACCATTGGGCCTGTACTGGGCCATTACGGTTCGTTTACTGGGCCAATTTTGGCATAACGGTATTGGCCCAGTACAGGCAGATAACCATTGGGCCTGTACTGGGCCGTTACGGTTCGGTATTGGGCCAATTAAGGCACACGGTACTGGGCCAATATAACGCCAATGTGCAAAACTGTACTGGCCCGTTACTGGCAGCCAGCATTGGGCCAATTCACCAGCCGATACTGGGCCAGCATTGGGCCAATTGTGAAATGTTTGCTGGGGTGTTATGCACTGTAATCACTAATGCGTATTATGACCCCTGACATAATTCTTGCGCACTATATAGGGGAACAGAGGACGACATACCAGATACAACACTTGCCATTCTTTTCTGCACATGTTCCGGGGACGAGTACATATTGGCGTTTTCGTAGTACTCGGCCCATACGTTTATAATGTGGTCCATTTAAGATGGTCCTCTGTGGGACAAAATCCGCAAAAAAATGTACACAAAAATTCAAATAGACAGACAATAGGATAACAGATGAAATACTCGGACATGCTGCCAAGTATATGGACTAGCAGATACCTAAGGTATTTATAGCTCAATAGTTATTATGATTGTTCATATGTCCATATGTTGTTATTTGGATTGTACATATGCACTCCATTGTGTTTATACGCATGTAGTATATAGTTTATAATGCAGGTTCCTGGTGCAAACCGGTTGTTACTGTCTGGGTATACCCGTGGGTAAAGAAATTTAACAAATAAATCATTAAATAAAGAAAACAGGCATTGCGCTCTCCCATATTCCATATGTTTCTGCCGAATTACCTAGCTGTTTTTCGGGGGGGGGGGGGGGGGTGGGAAATCTGAAACATGATGTCATGTGATTACATTGCGGCGAACAAAAGACTTATTTTAACAATTTTTTGTTTGCCCATTGCCCATGTTTGTATGATAGGATTTTGTTTCTACAATTTACTTTCCCACGGTTTTTAGTTTCTACTTACATCATTATTTTGTGTCAATCTCTAAACTTAAGGATCTCTTTCTTGTGGTTAGTATCTAAGAGCTGGCAGGTTGCATATTTTTGTTTAAAGATCATGATCGGATTTGTAAAAGAAAAATATATTCAGGGTTATATATAGACTTAATTGTGTGAAAGTTTGTGTGACATTTGTACGATATAATATGTGATTTGTTTCAGTAAAATGAGCGAAGAAAGATGCGTGTATCTCTCAGTGACAGGTACGTTTGGTAATAATCCGAAACCGGCAGAATATATTAGGTTATTATAGCAAATTGGAATTACAAATACCACTGTACAGTACATGCGAGGTTGTCACGTTTGGATAACCACATACAGTGCACCCGTCATGGGGAAACGGGTAAGTGATTACAGAAAGGGAATACCCCTAGAAAGATGTGCGTGAGTAATAAATTACAAATCAGACACTTAGAAATGTCAAAAACTATCATAAACATTTCGTCACCGTTTTCACGAACTGACACTCACGCGCACCTGGGTGTCAGTTCGTGAAACCGCGTACTGAGTACATTTCGGTTTCACGAACTGACACCCAGGTGTGCGCGCGCACATCGGACACTGACTCGCTAGAGAAGACTTCGTTTTCACGAATTGACACGCAAGACATGTAGCGGAAATACCATTCCAAGAAAAACGCTTTAAAAGCTTTGACAAGAATCTACTCCATCTGTATACTTGTGGTTTACAGAAACATTGAACTGAAAACCTCTAAACTCTTGAAATTAAGAATGGTTTCAGTTCGTGAAAATGAAAATGTGGTTAGCGCGCGTTCCCCTACTTGGGTGTCAGTTTGTGAAACGAAAATTACTATGTTCTGTAAAATACGCGCGCGCCCTGGCACTCACGCGCTAGAGAGTGTCAGTTCGTGGTGTTGGTGACGATTTGTTACTATCCCAAAATTTAAAGAATTCTTTCCCTTTTTTTCCTTTTCCTTTGCTGCAGACTCAGCGGATGGCTATCCAACGCCCAATGCCTTTGGGTACACCCATTCCGTTTCGGTACCGCCATTCGCCCACACCTCTACAACTTCTGCACCACATCCAAGCACCTACCAAATCTGGACGCCGACGGCTAGCACACCGATGATAACCCGACCACCCCAGAAGCCCTCAATGGACTGCTCCGACTCCGGATTGACCGTCTACATTCCGAAGTCCATGATTGGTGATACCCTGGCGTCTCATTTGCATTTTCTGGACCGTGCCTGCGTGGGCAGTCACCACAATGCGACCCACGTCAAAATCGTCACCACCTATAACCGCTGCGGAACGTCCATGGAGGTTACAAAATAGTGTTCTGTATTTTGTTTGTTCACGTTCACCTGGGTGCGATAATTATAAACTGTATGTACATATTTTAACTACTAGGGGAAATTTGTAGTAGTGCACTATCTAATGGTTTGTAACGGAGAGGTAATTGTGAGCAGTGGCATTTAAAAAGGTCAACATGTCCGAGCGTGTTGACCTTTGCAAAAACGCAGCAGGCACAATGGCCTCTCGCTACAAACTCTTGGTGGCGCACCCTATACAAAATATCTTCCCATGATCTAGTGACCTAAAACCGTCGGATTTTTTGTATTGAAGGTTCGTGGGGAGAAAGTGGTCTTCCTGAACGTAATACACGATCAGGCTGTCCCGTTGAAACCCGGCAGCATTATAACCCGAGACCGTGATATTGAGGTTCCAGTGCAGTGCACAATGGACCTGGAAGGCGTTGCAGATTTAAGGTAGGGTATTTCAAATGCCTAGTTATACATCAGGCAAGTAGCTAGCGTCGGCCCAGTAAGGGCCCAGCCCACGCCATCAATAAATACACGCTACCTATTGACATACTCCATTCAGCCGCAGCAAACGTAGGAAACCGAAACGAATTCTTTTGTTCTAGACTTGATCAAGTTAATAATTATTTTGTTTCTCTTTTGGCAGTTTCCGTCCTGATATCTCAAAGATCACCTTCCACGAAGATGGCTTCGGCTCCTTCAACTTCTCCCTTAGCCTTTACCATACCGAGTCTTACATCGCATCCTATGTCGCTGCTGACTATCCAGTCCACGTCACGTTTGGTGACAAGTTGTACTTCGAGGCGAGGACGTGGACCGAGCCTGGACTGGAGTTGTTCGTGCAGACGTGCCGTGCCACGCCCACCTCTAACCCGGATGACTTCCACCGATACAGTTTCATTAAGGATGGGTAAGGGTTATTGCTGCTTTTTTTTCCCTAAAAGTTGGAGCTAAGAAGTATTTCGCGTGATATAGACTTAGCAATCTTCCCACATACCCACACTTGCCAAACCTATCGTGGCGATATGCGTCTCATGGCTATTTGTTTCTTTTCTGTGATACAGTGTGTCCCCCTGCCATATACACCCTATGACTGTTTGTTCTCGTTCGTGTTCTTGTAGATGCATTGAGGATAACTCTGTGGTGCTCTATCCATCGCACAACCCTCACATGGAGCGCTTCGAGATCGATGTGTTTGCATTCATAGACTCCTTATCCCAGCCATTGGTAGGTATAAAATCTGTATATCCCTGCCATGAAATTTTCCCAGCCTATTTTCCCACATTAATGCTAGGTACCGGTAGGTTATGACCATTCAGTCAGGGTTTCGTTTTTTTCTTATTGTCCCCACTGGGAGCATTCTATGCCAAAGTAAAATCCCGGTGAACCTCTTGGATGTGACGTTTGTTACGGCCCATTATGTCCGCATGGCCCATTATGTCCGCGCGCTTTTTCAGGCCCATTATGCCCGCCCCATTATGTCCGCAGGCCCATTATGTCCGCCCCATTATGTCCACAGGCCCATTATATCCGCCCCATTATGTCCGCACAAAGCGTGCGGACATAATGGGCCCGTGTGCGGACATAATGGGCCCGTGTGCGGACATAATGGGCCCGTGTGCGGACATAATGGGCCCGTGTGCGGACATAATGGGCCATGCGGACACAATGGGCCTATTCAAAGTGAACAGACGGATGAGGCGAATGTGATTTTGACAATGAGGGTCCAGAATCACTCCTTAGAGCTCAGTATCACAATGGGGTTTAGGCTGTTAAACCCTGAAGTCACAATGTATTATTTCGTCAAAGAGACACAATACTCCACAGGCTTCAGATGTCATTTTGAATAGAGTAAAATGTGATTTTGGACGCCCATTCTCGAAATGTCTCTGTCCATTCTGAATAGAAAACCACATCCAAGGCGGATGTGCAAATCATAGCCACAGTGTACATAGCATATTTAACCTGTACCGGGGACCATTCTATGTCAGGGCCACAGTGTCTGATTGTACATTGGTGGCAGAAATGTTTTCTGTTTGTAAGCCCCGTCTTGAGATCTTGTTGGTCCACGAGTATGACCCGTAGTTGACAGCGCGCGGCTGTATGTAGAAGTAAGATTTAAGGCTTTGCATGGCGGAGATACTAATAAATGAAAGGTTTGCGGAAACACCATGTGGAAAAATTTCTCAAATTAAGAGAATGGTTCTAAAATAACCAGAGGAATAAACTCGACGTTCCGGTAAGTATGCTTTGACCGTCTTCAGGAGAATGCCTAAACTCTAAGAAAGTGAACCTTAGCCTGATAAGTGGGCGATGGCCCTCTGCTTCTTTTTAGAACCATTCTCTTTTCCACATGGTGTTTCCGCAAACCTTGAATTTACTGCTGTATTTACAATCCATTACGTCGCGCCATATTGTCGCATCGCCCCAAGACGGTGTTTTCCCGAGCCAATGTATTACACAAGTTATGTTTGTCTATGTCGTTGTTCTTCTTTGTATCCAAGGTTTACGTTCACTGCGACATGGTCCTGTGTAACTCTAGTGATCCGCATTCCAGATGCGCCATCGGATGCATCTCTGCCAACGTCAGCTCCCCGCGCAGTCTGCACAGTCGCCATGCACGGTCGGTGTCTGGTTCGAGCACTTACGCCATCACACAGGGACCCATAGCACTGGATAGGAAGGAAATAGAGGAAGGTAGGAATGGAAAGAATACGGCATGGAGCAAGTTTGATCAGGGACCTCGGTTAACTACTCTTGTTGGACTAACCTTGCCCAAACCTTTGCTAGTCATGCAACCACGTCTTGTCAGCCGTTTGGACATATGGAACAAGTCTACGGGTCTTGGCCACGCTCGTTATCAACAACAACATTTGTCGTGCTAACCCCTTGCGTACGGATGCCGCAAATGTGGGAAAAAACAGCGCCACCAGGCCAGATGACGCAATTGTCCGCCGTGTGTGCAGTTTCAATCCATTGTTGAATTAAACAGTGCCACCAGGCCGGATGACACCATTGGCCGCTGTTTGTGCAGTTTCAATCCATTGTTGGATTATTGTGTATAGGTTACGCTTGAATGCACAAACACATTGTAGCGGTTCGCTTGGCTGCCATAACCACCGCGGCACCCCGACGTCTCCCGTAAAATACCGTACTCAAGGAGCTAAACTGTGACAAGTAACAAGCGATACAAGACTATAGCCATAATTCGTGCACGTTGGACGGTATTTTTGTTGTTGCATGGAACATACATTATGAATCAATGGTTAACCAAATATCCTTGTCGAACTTGCTCACGTAACACCCGTGAAAACCTTAGATGTGATCCTTTTATTCCAAATGGACAGGAGGATTAGGCGGAAAATCACCCAGAGCCCCTAGAATCAGGGGTTTAAGCTGTTAAACCCAGAAGTCACAATGTACTCTTTGTCAATATGGGACAATAGTTTACCAGTTTCACATGAGATTGTGAATAGCGTAGGATGTGATTTTCGACGCCAATTTGCAACATAATGAAGCACGATATGGGGCAAATTGAACCCCCCCCCCCCTCTTTTGTGTTGGTCATTGTGTTCCTGAAATCTCAGGAATACTTTTCAGAAATCTGGGGGGGGGGGGGGGATATGTAACAATAGTCTGGAGTGTGTAGGGTATAGGGACAAAAGGGGGGTTCCCCCCTATGCCCCATATAGTGCTGGGTATCATTTGCAAAAGCAAATCGTCCTAAAATCTCACTGTCTATTTTCAATAGAAAAATTACATCCAAGGGGTTCACAGTGATATAGAACCTGGCATAAATCGGTTTGGTTTTGCTAGAATGGGTGGGGCTGGACTCCGCTTCTCAACTCCGCTGCCGTGGCCGGGTTGTGCTGAGTTAGAATGGGCCGAGTTGGGCTGGGCTGGACTGGACTGATCTGCTAGTTGATGGGTTGGTCTGGACTTAGGATCAGGGCTTGGCTGGGCGTAGCTGGGAAATACTAGAATTGGATCTGCTTGGCCAAGCTACAATCCTGGACAAAACTCGTTGTGACACCCCCCCCCCCCCCCCACCCCCAATCATTGTTGGTTCGGTGTGGTTAAAAGTCGACGATTGAGGAAACTCGTGCGCAGAAAAAATTGTTATTGGCGCCAAATTCCCTAACAACGGACATCAACACTGACCGGGGGAAGGGGGTGGTGGTCTACTGTTGAGGTGTCCCAAGAGTTTTGTCCAAGATTGTAGGCTTGTCTGGACTGGGCTACATGTGTTGCAAGGTTTTACTGGTGTTCATGAGTGAGGTTAGGGTTAAACCACCGCTTAGATGTTTCAGATACTTCAACCATCTACTTGTTCCATTTAATGCTCTTGTGCTCTTTTTGCATTCAGGTAGAAGTTTGTGCGGATACACCATGTGAAGTATTGACCATACAGATTCAAGTGGTTCTTTTCTAAGAACCACACGTCTCTTTTACAGTCACTCATGATTTACTTCACGCGTTGTATCTGGAAAACCTCACATTTGTTTTACTCTCCACTATAAAAAGCCTCAATCAATCTTTATCATTTGCATAATGCATTATCTGGCATGAAAAAGCAGAAAGCTCAGTAGATGTGCCGAGAGCCAACAACACCACAGAGCCACCGTAAAGATTCAGTGCCATTATTTCAATTAAACGCGACAGTACTATGTTTGTTTTTTTAGAGGACAACGCTGACAAGTCAACCGTTCAGTTGGCGCTCCTACTCATGACTGTCTGCCTATTGGTTGGCTGCGTGCTGGTACTCGGCGGAATGGTTACCGTGATGCGTAAACGCAACAAACACCAGCATGTGTACCAAGCGGTGCCCTTGGATGCAGCGGTGGAGTAAGAGCCACATTTTCGTAAATTAGGCTTCCACAAACCAAAACTCACAAGGAAATCTGTTTCATGAAATTGAAGTCAGCTCCGAAAAAAAAAGGATTTAGGAATGAATGAAAAGTACCCGTATGGAATAGAAGGTATGATATAGCCTGATGAGAAATAGAACACAAATTGATTAATTTCAATCTGAAAGCTTACTGTTATATTAGGATGATTGATACAAGTGCCAATCCTCCTGGGAAATATTTCTGTCTGAAGACCTCCCTAAAACACCGCGGCTTATTTAGATTGCAACAGTCGAAATATGCCCATTATTATGAATATATTACTTTCAAACAGAATTGTTTTACTCGTCACTATTCAGTCTCGTGACTCGGATGACAGATTGGGCGTAAACTTTCACTGGTTTGTGATTTCAAGTATGCTTTTGAATACCACAAAGGATGAGCAATGCTTGCAGCCATGAGCAAGTTCGGGTGCTGGTGACCTAGTCCTTTTTGTCAATTTGCTATTTAAAGAACGCATGCGTGGTCTGTCCTTCATTCGAACGCATCTAGTCGATCGACTACGTCAAATCTAGTTTGTGTGCAGCAACAACAAACTGCAAAGAATGTCGTCTGCTAGTTGTTAATGAAGCAAATGTTTCCATGTCATTTCTATTTTCTATTATTTATTTCTGTTATTTTCTCTACTTAACTTTGGTGCAATAAATAATTCATTATCTTATTGCAAAGAGTTATTACTCTATGGACAAAACCAACAAATTATCGTTAATTTTTGCATAACTTGCCCAGTTTACCGATCCTCCATCTTGAAAACCGTGACGTAACTCGCGAGTGACTAGATAAACCATGGTCCGGAGCTAGGTTGATCCAGTTGGACTAGCTAGTCAAACCGCGCAGCGTTCGGGTGACATCTAGATCGACTATGGTTAAGTCTAGTCACTCCAGTCGCCCAACCGAACTTGCTCCATGTTGTCAACTCTGTCGATGCTATATCATATCTTTAAATAGGATTTTATGATGACTAAAAATTAATTTGACATTTGGACACAGACCAGACCAATGATTTTCTATTTGTATTTAAGCACATATAAGCATTTTTTTTAAACTTAGCCAAATATAGACACTACTGAGATATTATAGGTGCTAAATTACGAGTTATGTTGTAAGCATTTTAATGACTTGTTTAAACTCGCGTAATAACGACCTTCACTCAATAAGCTTCATTGCATCTAGGGAGGTTGTTGCTAAACAAAAGCTTATGCAAACATTTACCCATTTAGTCATTAAAGTTCTATATAACTTTTCCATCAATAAGCATCGAATAGCACCCCAGTTAGTTTTTGTGTATTGGAATTAACAAGTATTTGGCTATAACAAGTTATTGCGCCACAACTCCTATAGGCTACCTGCTCCAGGCCCTCGTAAGATTTGTATATTTTAAATATCACATTTTCTTACAATTTTTTTTATAAATTTGCATCCCGATCCAAAACCGGTGTCAGGAAAATCCGAAAATTCAGTGGCGGATCTACGGGGGGGGGGGGGGGGGGGGGGGGTTTGGGGGTTTAACCCCCCCCCCCTTGGGCTGAGAAAAAAAAAAAAAAAAACAGTGTCGGGTGTCGAAAATTCGGCACGCTGGGGTGTGTAGGCCAATCACCTCAGGTAAACCCCCCCCCCCCCCCCCCCCCTTAGTTAAAACCTAGATCCGCCCCTGAAATTGGACGCCTTTTCCCTATTATTGGTTACACCCTCTCACGTGACTGGCCACTCTCGTAATTATCTTCACTTAGGCATGTGTAATACCACCGATGAGCCCGTATTTCATATTGACTGAAATTCCTGCCATACCGGCATACATAACTGATCAAGATAACATTTTGTTCCCCCAGTTTCGCATTGGTCTTTTCAGTGATCACAGATAAAAGATCGGTCTTTGTAACTGTAAAAGTAAGACATCCCCGCCTCCCCGAAAATGTATCTACATATGTATAGCCATTTAGTATAAATGAATAGTAAAATAATTGATGGTAATATTATCAAACGTGAACTATCGTTTTAAAGCCTGGCGCACTATTTAACAGCTTTACTTGTTGCAGAGTGATTTAAACTTAAATTGTTTGAAGGTTAGTTTAAGGGGACTGTTTGCTAAGCAAATTGCTAAAAATTTGTTTTTGAGGTTACGTCATAGGGTGCTCCTTTAAAGTATAGATTTTGTGAAAAGGGGCTCTGTGCTAACTTAGATAATGCTTTAAACTTTAAATTACAGTTGATTGTATGTAAAAAGGATGTTTTACTTTTCCCATAAAACTTGATTAAGTAATTGTACTGAAATCCAATATGGCCGCCATTACCATGGCAACAGCGGATTTGCGGACAGTGTTTTTCCTTGTAAATTCTGAAGACAATATATTGGTAATAATACATTAAAAAAAACTTTTACACAAAAAAGTAGTCTGCTTAGCTGTATCCCCTTAACCCGGTTAGCACGCTTATCGGCTATATTTTACGAGTATATTTAAATTGCAACATAATGCTTAGGTTTTGCTGTTTCTAAAGTAAAACATGTTGTTTTTCTCCGCTGAGTATTGAAAGAATTTAGGAAAGTGGGCTTATTGTTAGCTTTACAACATTATCTTTAGTGATGAAAGAAAGAAGTAAAAATGGAGTTGGAAACAGATACATTCCATTGCATGAATACAGCAAATGATATGTTTGCACAGCATTTTTACACAAGACTATAGATGTAAGAAAAGTTAAACTTATTACCCACGCCATTATTCCTCTTGAACAGATTTTTTAAATAACAAATATTTAATGCTTTTGCCTTCGAATTTTAAGTTAATTATATTTCTATGCAGTTGAATATTACAATAGATTGACGTAGACCACTTTTATTTGTTAAGCTGGACAACATAACTATTCTACTTCCAATGGAAATCCAATTTAGAGAGAGGAGCATTCAGTTGGGATAAAGGGGGGATTTTTTAAAAATAGTTCTTACACCGTGATCCATTGGACTCATACAACACGATTATGATTATTTATAAGATACAATTAATACTAACATTCTAAATGCAGGCCTTTGGGGATCAAGCATAGCTTTTATTGCTAAGTTTTCTCGAATAAATTGACAGTTAAAGCAAATTCAAGATGGATGAATGTAAACATATACATTTCTCTTTATCAGCGTGCATACTGTACTGGAGTAAACGTTTTCAGGATTGTTGTTTTGATATGGACTCTCATGATCTGGGGATCTGGACCGAATTTTAGTATTTACTTAACATGGCTGCATCCTGTAGATGATTTCGACCTTTGGGCCTTCCACACACCGTCCTTTAGTCAAGCCCGTGCTCGGGTGACTGAATACAGTATGAGTGCAAGTATGACTTGCACTCATACAAAATACGGCGTACTGTACATGTATGGAAGGTCCCTGGTCGTATCCTGTCAATTAAAGCTTGGTCGGATTCGTCTATATAAAGTCCAAGAATCTATCAATCAAATCAATCCACTAATATCATTTATATATACATCAAAATGTTTGCTCGAGGGCGCCCATCGAGGCACAACATGAAGAAGTACTTGTGGTAAGCCCGTTGAAACAGATCATCTTTTATATAGAAGTGCCATTAAAGTGTGGAATAAACTGGTGTACCTGATGTGTTCTGGGAGAATTGTTACATATTTTGGGGATGTATAGATAGCGAACCGTGACCTTTGGGAAAATGAGGTAAAAAAACACCAACATTTTAACTGATCCATCGGAAAATAAAATACAAGCTTAAAACTGTTCAAACCACTGTCAACCTATTCAATTCTGTTGTCCAACATGTCTCTTTCATTTTTGTGTTGAAAAACCTACAGTTGTCGGAATTTATAGAAGAATGGTAGCCATCTTAAAAACAAAAATAAAAAAATAGAAAACCCCTCCCCCTCCTGTTTTGTTTTACTTTGCCTTATCTCTTATCTCTTGTATTATTCCTAGGGGCGTTATAGTGGATCATCTTTTGCCAATAAGTTACACACGGATGGGACTGAATCGGGGTGTATTACAGTATAGGGGTCTCTTTTATTTTGATAACAGACATTTTAAAGAGAGCACAAACCACCACCATGCCGTACGTAGCCTTGACCAAGGCACTGGTAACCCAGCACACGCGATCCGTTGCTGGGTACCGGTGGAGCGTCAAGTCTGCATGTTCATGGCCAGCCTACAATTATCGTGGCATGAACGGGCCTTTTTATGATCGGTCTACCCGGTGTAAATGTGACACTGGTATCATGCGTGTATATTGTAGGTTCCTGTATCGCGCAGCATATGCAGACGCCAACTCTACTTGCCACCACTGATCTCTATGTAAACTGGATAGCGCATCGGCTGTTCAAGTTGAAGCCGCCATCCACCATATTACCACTCCCAAAACAACAGGTTTGGCAACCTTGTCCCCAGGCTCCACTTTCAATCTCGTTCTCCTTACATAAAGATCAGTGGTAAAATGGGAGTGGTAATATGGCGGCTACTGGCTTCAGCTGCTTGAACAGCATACAATGGCCAATGAGCTATCCAGTTTATTTAGAGATCAGTGCTTGCCACTAAGCCTTTTACTTAATGCGTTTGATATTTTGAGTTTGCGGCTGAATCCACGGCCGAAATCTGCAAAGAAATGTGCGAAAAAAATGTGCGACATCGCAAATATCTGCGCAGAAATCTGCGATAAAATGTGCGATAAAATGTGCGACATCGCAGAAATCTGCGCAGAAATCTGCAATAAAATGTGCGACATCGCAGAAATCTGCAAATGTGCGACATCGCAGAAATCTGCGCAGATATCTGCAATAAAAATGTACGACATCGCAGAAATGTGCGAACGAATGTGCGATAAAATGTACGACATCGCAGAAATCTGCGCAGAAATGAGAAATCTGCAATAAAATGTGCGACATCGCAGAAATCTGTGCAGAAATGTGCGATGTGTGCATGTCCCTTCAGGGCCACGATACTGACGGCCGACGTGTACATGTACCTCTATATTAAAATGTACCCGGTGGTATGCGCACGCATCGTGTTTTGCATACAATTTGGCGTATCAGCAACATCGCACTTCGCCTTTGACGTCGCTTTGAATTATGTGACCTCTGATGTCACCCATTAACCACATTTATACAAAGCACGATCCGTGTTCATACCACCGAGTACATTCCAACATATATGTAAACTATGAATATTTCGCGCGTCAGGAAGCATCGAG
This sequence comes from Hippasteria phrygiana, assembly GCA_037893225.1. NCBI lineage: Eukaryota > Metazoa > Echinodermata > Asteroidea > Valvatida > Goniasteridae > Hippasteria > Hippasteria phrygiana. The sequence goes on from JAZGUH010000621.1 coordinate 291,747, forward strand.
CAAAGTTCGATGTGAGATCGAACACAATGCATGTATCAATCAACACAACTGCAGGTGTATAGTTGCTGTAAAGAACCGGAAAACCATACTGACGTATAACTACAGATCAAAACCTGTATCAGCTGTAGACGGCGAATACACCAAAGGTAATCATGTCACAGTTTGGCGTGCTGCGTTCCAAATTCTCAAACATTCAAACATTTCTTGCCGGCTTCTTTGGGGGAGGTTTATCATGGGCAAGATAAAACATGTGGAAAGACCAGCGCTTTGAAGATTCTACCGTTGACAAGATCAGACATTGACAAAATGGCGGCAGAACATAAAAACACTATTCTGACACTAAATTCTGCACTGACATGGAGTTCTGTCAATCATAACGGGAATCTGAACGATTTTCTGCTGAAACACCGACCGAAGCTGAAACGTAACATGTTGTTCATGTAGCAAATCGCCTCGGCCGTGGCCTTTCTGCACAGTAAAGGCATCGTACATGGGAACTTGACACTGGGTAACATTATGATCGACGGCCAAGGAGTCATAGTTACCGATTTTGGCCTGGCAAAGACTGCCTCTGATTTTCGGTATGGTGGTATTATTACAAAAACTCAACAACAGGACAAGGTTGGTTCGTAGCCCCTGAAGTAGTCGACGAACGGCATCCAAGCAAAGCTACAGACGTGTTTCAGTTGGGTATCATAAACAAATCCCGGAAAAAAAATTCAATTTCTATAAACGGATGTCGTTTGTATGCTAAACCAAACCTAATGACCTCTGAAACAATTTAGTGAAATATGGACATATAATTCCTAGTGACTCGGATTTGGCATACACGTTGTTACGTAGACCAAATTTCTCCTTTGTGAGCTAGGGATCCACAGGTCGTCCGACCGCGTGTACTAAGCATGGTCAACGGACGCAATTGTTATCACTGAAACTGGTTGCTGTGAGGTGCGTGATGTACCCAGGGTAGTCAAACAAACGGAACGGCATACTTCCACTACCCTGAGACTCAAACAACCTATGCCAATGCAAGTGTAATTTTGTTAAAAGAAAAATGATACTAAGATCTCCGTGTGCCCAGTATACCATCAAACGATTTAGAAAGTGGGCGATGTTTGACACCTCGGACTTAGGTTTTATGAAGTAGGAGTATTAATCACTGGTGTATATACAGTTACGGCAGTTGTACATGTATGTGCCAGCTTTTTCTACGATACTGGCCTCGTCTATGTGCGAAATAGATGAGCGGGAACAGTATAACTGTATCAATATTTAATAGAGCCCTTTTGTACCTGTATACATGTATTGTTTACGTGGATTAATGTTTCTGCGAAGAAGATATTTTTAGAGTTGGGGAAAACCAAAATGCGTAAACCTTGCATTGTGCGTACGTTTATGCACAATTCCGATTTGCAGCACCGAACAGCTATCGTATCTGAGTGGAACCACTCTATCGCACACGCCGAAACAAGTAAGTCTTTTGGATTTTGTACAACTTAGCCATGGTGATATCCCTTTAACTTTAGCATTATATTCCAATAGACCTACGACGCAATGAAGTCACTTTGTGTTTACCTCGACCGTTGCATCCGTGAAGCCAGGTGGCGACAGAACAGTACGCTAGGCGCAATCGACAAACATAACAAAAATCCGGGAAAAAACAATTGAAATGTCTATAAACGAATGTCGTTTGCATGCTAAACCAAACTGAATGACCTCTGAAACAATTTTATTGGTGAAATATGGACATATAATTCCTAGTGACTCGGATTTGGCATACACGTTGTTACATAGACCCAATTTCTCCTTTGTGTGACACAAAACGTTATGTCTAGGGATCCACGGGTCGTCCGACCGCGTGTACTAGTTGGTGAGAGTGTATAGCAAATATGTTGTATTTTGACAAAGTGGTCTTGTAAATTTACTTCTTCTTTGTATAAATTAACGTTAAAACACGAAAACTATACTGTGATTGTTTTTTGCACTGGAAAAACCCATTCTTTTACGGAATGTTTTTTTTTACAGTGCAGTATCGGCCAGTTTTTGTGGCAAACACCATGCCTACTTTTTAAAACTCATACTCAAAATATAATTCCCACTTAAATGATAAGCATCTATACGTACAATGTACATTTCGTCTGAGAAACCATACTCTGCGACGTAATAATATTTATGTATGTCCCCATTTGGCAAATCTGTTAACACAGCCGGACGTCAATGCGTCGTATATAGGTCGATTAAAACAAATTGTAATTGTCCGATTCCCCGTGCATGCTGCTGCTGTTGCTGCTGTTGCTGCTGCTGCCGCCGCTATTGTTGTTGCTGTTAATTTGTCTGCATCTGGTGGGTTCTATATTACAGCTTCTGTGCTTGTTGCCGTTTTGTTCTTGTTGTTTGGGACTGTGGCCGTGGGGATATTAATTAAATGGTCTTATGTGCCTTAGAGGGCGCACTTCTCATTTGCCCTCTTCTCTGCACTCCGCCTGGCTGGAAGTGGCAGGTTGTTGCCGAAAACGATCAAGTAATTATCAATTTTTATGTTACTTTTAAACCATGATTTGGGTATAATGAGTAAACAGTGGGTATCCTAAATGATTCTAGAAACAGCCGAAATGAGGAATTCGTGTCAGGTTGGTCAGATTTGAAGTGATATTTGAGGGTAACTTATTCCGAGTCCTTTACACACAAAACCTAGTAGTACTAGTACATGTATGTACCTTATGCGTGTTTACATTACGAACATGCTTGTTGTATGTGCGAGAAGTGTGTGACCGGACCTACGGATTGGGTCGTATCCAGTGGCAACCGGGCTGTTTGCCTTTACTGTTTTGGTCGCGCGCCGTACAACCAAATGAATGAGTGTACATGGGTGATTCCATACATTTTGGGCCAATTAATTTTGGTGTCTCTCTTTACATTGTGATATCTGTTTCCCAAGTATTACCAACAGTGAAATATATATATACACACGATTTTAGTTGCTCAAATTATAGTACTTGTACCTAAATATCTGGTAGCAAAGGATGAAACATCTGACTAATTTCCTGACAGTATGGTGTCCTAAATAGTTAGCTGTGACATTTTAAAAACTGCTGTTGAAATGTGTTGTTTGGTTCTTGTATAATCAAATACTACCATGCCACTGTGCACATATTTGTATGAAAAATTGCCCTTCATTATGATAAAGCAAGTTAATACTGCTTACGAATTGCACTATATTTAAATGATTTAATAACTTCTTGGTGTTACACGGGAAATTGGTGTAATGTTTCTGAGAAATAGAAAGATAATTGGGGTCACTGGCAAATCAAAATCTATCACCATTAATTACATGTCCCACTTGATAAGTGTGAAATCATAACAAATATTGCATGATTTGATTTGATTGGATTGGATTGGATTGGATTGGATTGGATTGGATTGGATTGGATTGGATTGGATTGGATTGGATTGGATTGGATTGGATTGGATTGGATTGGATTGGATTGGATTGGATTGGATTGGATTGGATTGGATTGGATTGGATTGGATTTTTCAATATACATAAATCATATTAAAAGGACTATTAATACATAACAATTTAAATGTTTCTTTTTTTACATTTGGGGCCATTTACTATAGGTTTAAATGGGACACCAAATGGTGTCCCCAATACGCAATCATGCACCAAATTGTAATTTTTAGTCTAATCAAGTTATTTTCACAATAAACCTTGATGTGTTATCCTGGGTAAGACAAAAAAATACAGTTTAAAATAACCACACCACATTGAGCATGAATTCCCACAAAAATAGCAGAAAACTAATTTGGTGTCCCCTTTACACGTGAAACCGTGAATGGGTTTTGACATGATATTTTGGCATTTCTGGAGTAAATAATGTCTGATTTTGGCTACAATTAATGAGGAATGTCAATATCTTTAAGTTATACTGAAAATTATTAATGAATCCCCCGTCAATCAATTTTTCCATTTTGGGTCAAATTGTCACAAGTTGGCACCCTAATTTATGGAATAATTCACATGCAATATTGTATGATTTTAACAATTACATACATATTTTACTGTACATGATGATGGAAGAGCGCTTTAGCTATTGAAGTCCATGCATTACATTATTGTGTGCAGACTTTGAGCCGAAGAGTGTTTGCTGAGTTTAGGAATAATCTTGCTTACACACGATGTAATAATTAATTGAAATGTGTGCATACACATGTACATGTATGAGGGAGTTGATATTCTATTTAGGCCATTAATTACACTCATGTACGCTAACTTGGTACAATGTTGAAAAATTGCACATTGTGTAATTTAATACTTATAAATCCTATTTTTCAGGGTTGTTTGATTTGAATCACTCGATTTAAAAATGATTTAAATCATGATTTAAATCATGATTTAAATCACTGTAAAAAAAATATTAAAAATCGCTAATAAAAATCAATTTGTTTTTTTATTTCTGTTATGTTTTAATGTAAAAACAATTTATGTTATTCAAACCTGACTGTCATTAACTTTAAATCGCTTATACTCACTCTAAAGGGATGTATAAGGCCAGTTTCCTGAAACAGTGTACTACATTTATCTTGTGTACAATGCATATGATTCTGAAGTACATTGTGTGTGTAATGTACTACCTGCATGTATGATACAGTATTCCTCTCTTACATGTACATGTACATGTACATATAGGTTTAAATAGCTCATGCATGTTGTAATGCGCCTATCAATTGATACCCCCTCGACCTGACCTGACCCCTCCCCCACCCCGACCCCCCCCCCCCTCCCCCAACCCTTCCCCTTCCCCTCCCCACTTCCCCACTCCTCGAGTGGAGATTTTGATCCAGTTTATCAGACATTAAGGACTTTCTGCTGAGTTGTATAAAAATGACAATTAGAAAAAGTTGTGTTGAGACTTTTAATGATTTTTAATAAATATTTACGTTTTCCAAAATGTTAAATTTTACCTCATCTTCTCTGCTAAACCGTCTATATTTTAACATAGGCCTAAATCTTCAATAGTGCTCTGTCCATTGAAAGTTCAATTGTCTGGTTCCCATTCTACAGCTGCAAATGCAAAATGACGCCGAAGGACAATATTTCCACCGCAAAAATCGTAAAAACTTTTACAGGATCAAAATAAGGACAGTGCGTTAAAGAAATATAGTGGCCGCATTAAATAGTTTTATTCCACCATGGTTGTGTGTAAAGAGGAGGGGGGTTCCTGTTATCAACTTGGATGAGAAATGTGCAGTGTGATGGTGATGCTGTAACAGAGATTTTAAGACAAACTTTTAGAAAAGAATATGATCAATGAAAGGGATTTCAGTACTAATTTCATGAACAATTGTGTGTGGTTATACTTGACTTTCAATGATGGTCATTTAAATTGACTTATTTGAAACAAATGTTTTATGCCAATGGTACGGTGGTAAAAACAAATCACAAAAATCGATTTAAATAAAACAAATCCGATTTAAATAAAAAAAATCTGATTTTTTTGATGTTTTAAAAACAATCTTGATTTTTATCAACCCTGCTATGTTTATGTTATACTCAGTTTCAGGGATTAGAATCCCATGACTAATTTGATTGGGCAAGGATTTATTGGTCAAGGATTTGATTGATCTTGGAGTTGATCGTGGGATTAATCATTCATAGATAGAGCCGACCACCCGTTCTGATCATTGATTAAACACAAGTCAAAAATATATAGTAATTGACGATTGTGTCCTTGGAATCTTCTTACCGAGAGGGCTCATAATCATGCCCTCCAACCCAAGGGGCTTCACAGCCCTTTCTCCCCGAAGGGCGCTGCCCCTCTGACCTTTAATTGAAACTCTATTGTTGTTCCACGTTTGAAGCAACACAGCGTGCAAGTTGATGTCAAAATCCTACGTAGTACCACTGGTTTCTGGCACAACCACAGGCATTAAGAATGGGTGCGGATAAAATCACCTGAAAATATTTTGTAAACAAATATTAGTGTAGTGAGCGAAGCAAACGGAGGGTCTAAAGGTCGGGTGTCAAGGGGGCGCCTTAGTAATCATACAGTTATATTATAATCGTTATGTACACGTACATGCGCAGTGTTCTAGCCAGGTTGAAATTATAGCGTAAACTGCGAGTGCGAAGCGCGAAGCCATAACGGCGTGGGGTCCGTGGGGACCCTCAAGATGCTCTGTGGTGCATTCTGAGGCATTTTCTGAAGGCGTAAACTTGAACAATTTATAAAAAAATCCTTACCTTTTTTTCTGCATTTCTTTGAAAAAATCAATCAAAATGACTAGTACATTGGCAATACCTAACAACACAAATTGTAAAATCTGAAATTGCTTTCTCAGATTTTTTTCTTCATTGTGTAATGTGTCGGCAATTAGGGGCACCAAGGCCACCTCAAATACCGTTATTAAAATTGTAGTATGTTATTCCCTTTAATAATTCCCTATAGATAGGTTCCCTTAATAAAATAGGCGATTCCATTACTAAACTATGAAAATACATCACTTTTTAAATACATTGTCAGACCTTAATTCATGATTTAAAAAGGCGTCCCATTTTAAATAAACAAATGGGTCAACTCATCTCATTATGTTTTACATTACAAAAACGTTAGGTATATGAGAATGAAAGTATTAAAATAGCATGCATGATTGATAGCCTCTTAATCAGCAAAAGCAATAAACTAAACCAAAAAAAGTGATACTGACGTTTTGCGATCACCATAATTATCTGAAACTGTACGCACAAAGTCACTTGTGCCGCGGTGCGATCAAGTACTCCATGTCGTACAACACGGTGGAGTTCCCGGCCGACGAGCAGCCCCATGCACGGTGCATTACCGTAACACGTTGGCCACATGTGGAATTATCCACACCTCCGTTTATCGCACACGGCACACTCAACCGCTGGTCCACTTCTTGTCGCAATTTGTCGAAAGTTTTGATTGAAGTAAATGACTATCCTTGTTGATCCAACTGTTTGTTTGTTATCGGCGGGATTTTGTGGACAAATATTCAAGTTGCCGATTTCAGTTTGTGAATTTTTTCTAGTACAACTACAACTTGAAGGTTCCAAAATAAATTTTTACAATTGCATGTAAGCATGCGTGTCTAGAAACTAGACTTGGTGCATGGACAACACACACAATAATTATGGTGGGACCAGACTATAAATGTCGGTGTTGCATGATTTCAAGTCCCCCAAACAACGGACTCGCTCTGCCCAATATTGCAATACGCACTTTCAGGAGGGATTTTCCATACGAGTCCATATTTGCCGCATGTGCAAGTATTCCCGGCTGGACATTGAGACGGCATGCACGATGCATGCCGCACTCTTCAGGCGCATAATTATCGCATGCATATGGATGTATAGCACGCTCTGCGGACGAGTCATCGTGCCGCGTGACCACGCCGCGTCGCGTATCGTATGCCGCGTGCGGTCCGTTTAAGATTTCGGGTCTATAAAAACGATGTCTCAACTCAGAAATTTCACTCGGAATAATGGGGGATTTTCAGCTCCAACATTACCCCCTTTACAACTCTCACCCCCCCCCCCCCCCCCCCCCCCCCCACACACACAATTCTATCTCAAATTTACATTGACCTCGAAGACCACCAATTTGGAGGGGGAAAAAATTAACGGAATTCCGTTTAAAACCGGAAGATTCTCATGCCTGCTAGAACCATGACACGTGCGGCGTCCTTCTTTTTTGGATTGTCGGAGCAGTGATGCTACAATAGAGCGTGTAAGTTGACCCCGAGAATGTACGCGAGTTGACGAGAAACCAAACTTCCGGGCACCTCGAATAGGAGATTCAACGTGTAAAGCGAGTAGTTTTCTTGAAATAATTTGTTTTGACTCTGTTCTTTTTTCTGAAAGGTATATACAAGCTTTAAGAACAATGTTATTTTTCATTTCAATTGACAAAAGGTGAACGATATAGGGCCTACCAAATTAGGGATAAGGAGAGCGAAAAAGTCTAGATACGTCATACGTACGTCATCCGCCATCTACACGCCAATCTTTCTAAAGCTTAGACCATTATGCAGTACAAGGCGGCCCGGGTGGGGGAGGGGTGGAGGAAACAATTGATAGGCGCATAAGTATACTATAGCTATGCTCGTGATTCAACGTTAACCATCACTGACCATGGCGCTGTCAATCCAGTACTGGCTGAATTATGTAATCGATGGCTCCAAATTGGCAAGAAAAAGTGACAATTCAGTAGCTTGTGGCAGAGTCCTGCGATATCGTGGTTGCAAACGTACAGGCTATGGAAGCCTAAGACCGGAGTTATAAGGTGGAGGTGATTATCCTTATAAGTTATAAATTATAATATTTATAAGGATAATTACCCAGTTAGTGTGCCTGTCAATTGCCCCCCCCCCCCCCCCCCCCAGCCACCCCACCTCTATTGCGGATTGTCACTTATTGAAAAAATTGAAAATCCCCATCCCTCGGGCAAAAATCTAGCGACAGTCCCAACCTGTATGTTTCTAATAAATAACAATAACATAAAACCTAAATGGGTGGGGACACCCCCACCCTATACTAGGGTTCGGATTAGAATTTGGATGCTATTTTTTTCCGATGTCTGCTTGATTCAAAGGTGTCATGCATGCGCTTTGCGCGTCAACGCTAAAATCCATGTGGTACAGGGATTTTTAGGGCCGGCTTTCACATCCCGACAATTACCCAATCACGATGCAACCTAACGCTCAGGTCAAACTTTTGTTTTCACTTTTCTTCAATAACTTAGACAGTTATGCATGTTTTCATATATAGTAAAATTAATCTTGAATTTATCACAACATTTATGGCCGTTTTATAGTTCAGAGGTGCCCGGAAATTTAATCGTGACCTTTATGCGCGAGACTTACACGGTCTATTGCGTTGTCTTGTGAATGAAAAGACGGCATTTTCCATTTAGAATTTTTTTTTAATATTGCAAATTGATGGCCAAAATATCAATTAAAAACCTGACATTGTGGTTGATGTTGCTGCTGCAATTTTTGGTTTTCCCAAATTATTACGAGGAATCTGTATAAATGGCGGTTTATTGGCCGATTGTGCTTAGTGCTCCTCTGACCTTCAATAACCCTGTGTTTGATGACGTTTCGTACAGTTTACCGCATCACGGGGGAAAATGGGGGTCACCGCCGAGGATCGTATACGTTTTTGTATATATAATATAGCATTTTTTTCACGGTCATTTTTCGACCTTGTGGCTGCCGAGGAAAATCATCTGCACAGTAATATTTGTTTTTATAGTTTATGACGGTGTTATCTTCCACGACAGATAGGGCTAAAACTGCACATTCGTCTTTTGGTCGAAAACCGATCGTACGTCGGCCTTCTGCACGTAAAATTAAAAGTATAGCTAGCGTCACGATGACCCCCCTACTGAAAACTGCAATGTCATGCGATAAACACTGACATGACTTCATTAATACACAGGGCTATTCACACTCACAACGACGGAAATTCGACGTCCAAAACAGCATACTGACTGGATTGGCCGGTTCTCTGGCAGACGATCGGCACGGCTTCAAACGTCGACTTTCTGCGGAACCTGGTTGAATCAATTGATTTGCGTTCGATCGACAGCAGCGTGTCGAAACTAACACTCTTATTCACGATGACCGACTAAGAAAATTCAACAACACTACACATCCGTTAATGGCGAGGTCGCGATGCGTTCAGTTGCATATTGGGGGGGGGGGGTACTTTTTTTTCTAGCAACATTGTGATTTTTAAAAATTGAAATTGGAACAACTTCACAACGTATTTTTTTAACGGGCGAAACAAAAAAAATCTTTTTTTTTTTTTTTTTATAATAATTTTGACCATCCCTGACCCAAACCAGTGGAGTGACAAGGTTTTGGGTGGGTGGCGGGAGGAAGAAAAACATGGGAAGGGTGACTGCCATTTTTGCTTCTGTTTTTTTGTTTTCTGTGTATGTCAGATTATTATAAATTATTATTATAATTTCTGTTTCGCCCGGAAATTAATGGGGGGAACAGTTGTAAAGCGGTGGCGCTTGCAATTCCTTTTTTGAAAAATAGAACAAAATTGTCGCCGGGGCAAGTGTCCCCTTCCCCCCCCCCCCCCCCCCCTCAACTTTTTAAAGAAAAATGTAAAATTCGTACAACTGCACGTTGATCTCCTCCCTTCTTTTTTACAGATCGCGTGAGGACAGCGCAATGAGTGACTATAAGCCAAATATGCCGGCCGCTGCAGGCTCGTCAACGCAGGAACAATCTGGTAAGAGTTAGCTACAGTTATAGAAATTAGAGGGCGCAATGACGCGACAGGGCTGAACAATTAGACCAATTGAAAGTCGGCAAATGACGTGTTATTGAATAGTACAGGTATTTTGCGTTGCCGTATTTGAACCACTGATCTCTATAAACTGGATTGGCTACGTACGAACTGCATCCATGCATGCAGTTTGTGAATGGGCTGAAGTTGGAGACGGAGCTGAAGCCTGGAGCTTGGAAAACGGCCATTGTTTTGAATATAGCAAGATGGCCGCGTGGTGGCTTCAATTCACGCATATGCAATCACTGCTGCGCTGCCAATCCAGTGTATAGAGATCAGTAATTTGAACCTTAATCTGGTTGCCTGACCAGACGATTCGCTGACGAGTGACGACTCAGACTTGTACATCTTGGGTCAGGTTCCTCGGGTAGTCACTATGCGGTTTAAAATCTATTATGACGTACAATGTCAGTCAGAGTGACGTCATCTTAGTGGCAACATTAAAAACATTCTTGCAAAAGCCAGTCGGCAAAACACTGCAAACGTATGGTATTAATTTGTTCCTTCGATTTAATTGGGAATTCTAAAATTTTAGCATTAACAACGTACGTGACAGACATGTTAAAATAATGCCATGGCGAAGATTAACAATAACACCCGAATATTGACGAAAACGGATTCGACAAATTTCTGGCATTATTTGGGGAAAGGAGGAATTCCTTCATCTGTTGGTCACGTGACATTCGTGGCTACCGGACCTATACCTATCGTGCAGAACAGTCACCTTTGTTCAGATGATCTTGATCATCACCCCCCCCCCCCCCCGGGACAGACCTCAATTCTTTTCTTTTACATCAATCGCCTCTATTTATCTTCGACTCATTTGCCTTTGGCAGAGCCTTTAAGTGACCTCTATCTCACCCAGCTGGCCGATGACATTGGACCGAGATCCAGGGTCACTCTGGGCCTCCAACTGGAATTCGAGCAGCCTCATCTGGATAGGTACAGAGATGATAACAAGGAAGATGTGCGAGCACAGATTTCAAAGATGCTGATCGACTGGAGAAGCAATCACAAGGGGGACAGGTCGGCCAAAATCAAAGAACTCGGCGACGCTCTTGTTAGGGCAAGACGTACGGATTTGAAGAACAAATTATATGAACACTGCAATTTCAATGACTAAGGCCTTTTCGACCAAATGGATGTATTGAATAACCGTTGTTTTTCATCAATCACTTTTTTTTACTGTAAAGTCATGGTTTTTCCATGTTCTATTTGGAAACATTTTGAAAGCTATATTGCAGGTAATCGATTATCAGCCAAGATTTAGAAATTTCGCATGAAAAATAACCACACTGTTAATGTCTAGTATGATGGTGTGGACAGGAAATTTTATGAAGCGGCATTTTTGTCTCATGTGGAGATGGGCATTGTATTGAAAAAGCAAGTTTATGTTTTGCCTCTTATTTCAATACTTTGATCATCCCATTAAGTGGCAAGCCAAAACGTTACGGACAGAAATGTTTCCAATATGATTATATACCTTTGCACGATAAAGCATAATTTTGTGAAATTACTCTTGTTTTCGTTAATTAAATTGGGAATCAAACATTATGAATATGCAACGACCAAATTGCGTGCTGCAGCATTAACCATATTAATTTTACACACGTAATCATACTATAACTGCAACTTTCCTAACAGTTTCAACCAAAAGAATCTCTCACATTAAACAACTTATCTGATCTAAAATGTATCGCAATAACGATCGCAAGCATATACAGCAGATAGTGGTAATACAATAAAAGCACACACACAGGCACGCACCCACTCACCCAAGTGTGTAAATACCAGCAATCTCAGACTTCCTATTGTCCCTCTTTTGTTTGTACTTTAACATTTTTGGAAGGCCTCCCATATGTTTTGTACACGATTTTTAATCGTGGACGTTGGGTCAATCGTGGACCCTTTGTCTACGCCCTAACTCTTTTGTCCCCAGTCTACGATTGCCGGTATTTACACATACACACACACAGATCAAATTTTATAGCAAGGGAAGCAGCGATTCCGAGAATATATATTTGACTCCAGAATAATGCGTAAATTTATCAACTTTAAACCTTTTTGTGTGCAGTATGCTATGCCATTTTATTTTCTTACAAACGGTCTCACAATCCAGTGCCACATAAAATTCGAAGGAAATAATTTATATTTCAATACTGTAACATTTATTTCCTCTTAATCGCAAAAGTAATACAAGTTATAATTTAAATATGTAGGCCAGTAGAGGTTGCAACACCTGAAAAGCATAGCTTGTAGTAGACATGCCAAACAGACAAACAAACAGACAGACAAACAGACGAACTATTTGATACAAAAACTAAACTAATTACGTTTCTAAGCATTAAAGTTGTGAGTAATGGGCTACGAATAAGATCACCATATAAAGTTCGAAGGGCATAGACACAAATTGTATCTTACATGCATGTAACATAATCTATAAGTTTGCGTTTAAAAATATTATATGACTTTGAACATCTAAGAGAGAATCGAAAATTATTCCATAGTTTAGGTCCGGAGTATTTAATATTGTATTGGAATGAGGATGTTCTATGTTGTGGTAAGTGGAGATGCAAGTTAGTAGACACACGAGTATTATAGTTATGTAAAGTGCAGTTAAGTACAAACATACTTGAATAGGAACTGGGCAATAAATTATTTATATACTTATAGACAGATAATGCTTGTTGGTATTTGTTTAGGTTTGTGATGTTTAAATATTTTAATTCACGTAAAAGCGGTTGGCTGTGGGTCCTGAATGGTGAATTGGTAATAATTCGAACAACTTTTTTCTGCAACATTGTTAGTTTATTTAAATTTGTACGGAATGTATTCCCTCAAACAATGTTACAGTAAGAAAAATAGGGAAGTATTAATGAACTGTATAAAGAGAGTTTTTAGCACCTCAAAAGGAACCACGTACTTTAGTCTGTTGATTACACCAATACTCTTGGAAACTATGCATACAATCTCATCAATGTGATATTTCCAAGTCAGTTTGTCGTCAATGATAACACCTAAAAATCTAAACTTGTTGACTTTCTTTACCGATGTAAAATATTTAGGTTTGTTGAATTATTCTGCTTTTTCCTATTACTCAAGATCATATAATTACATTTAGCTAAGTTAATGGACAAACGGTTAGCTTTTAACCAATTACAGATGCTGACCAGTTCATTGTTGATGATATTAAAGAGGGAAGTCAAATCTTTGTTACAGTAGAATAAACTAGTATCATCTGCATATAATATGAATGATAACAATTTAGACGTATTGGAAATATCATTAATGTATGCTGAACAGCAAAAGAAACGTCGTATGAATACAAGATATCAACAGGTATATTTTGTAACGTAGGGCCAACACAAATATGACTGGGGATATCTGAGTAAGTCATTTCCTTTCTGCCATCATCGCCACAGTCCGGTGAATTCTTTTGCGCATGTTTGCCTTTGGGGCTGATCACGTGATGGTCACGTTCGAGTGTGTGCTATTTTCAAACAGTGCGACCGACAAGTTACCCATACCACCTCGTTGATCCAATATTTCAGGATAGCAATAATGAGAAGCATGTGGAAGCTCGGTCAGTGTAAATGGACCTACGCGTCAAGTGGGGACATGTGTAAAGATTTTAGCGTATGGTTTCTCCGACGAAATGTACATTGCACGCAGATTCTTATTTTGATGATTAAATTTACGTCGTATTTAGGACCTGAAGCAAACCATAGTTGTTTCTTTAAGAGTTTGAAAAACGAAGTCTTTGCGTTATAGCTAACATGATCCGGACTTGTGTGTGCTACAATGAGTGTCTTGATACCACAGCGGGCCGTTCTGGGTCCGGCTAAATTTAGGTACGAGTCGGGCCTATACATTATAGATACAGTGTTGGGGGATACATGTATGATCGGGGCTACATTTTGGGTCGGGGCTACATTCAGGATCGGGGCTACGTTCAGGATCGGGGCTACGTTCAGGATCAGGGCTACGTTCAGGATCGGGGCTACATTCAGGATCTGGGCTACATTCAGGATCGGGACTACGTTCAGGATCGGGGCTACGTTCAGGGTCGGGGCTACGTTCAGGGTCGGTGCTACGTTCAGGATCGGGGCTACGTTCAGGATCGGGGCTACGTTCAGCGTCGGCGCTACGTTCAGGGTCGGGGCTACGTTCAGGATCGGGGCTACGTTCTGGGTCGGGGCTACGTTCAGCATCGGCGCTACGTTCAGGGTCGGGGCTACGTTCAGGATCGGGGCTACGTTCAGGATTGGGGCTACGTTCAGGATCGGGGTGTTGGGGTGACAGGTTCGGACTACAGTGAATGTATTCATTACCTCTTCTGCAGTCGTCCATTGGAAGTTCCCAAATGTCTCACCTCGCACAGCTGCAACGTGGCATTAGGGGAGGGAATTCCAATTACGTACCACAATAGTTCTGAACGTGCACTGGCTTCAAGTTTAAAATGAAAACAAGATGACGTTTTTCGTGCGTATGGTCGTTTATGAAATTGCGTAGTTTTTGATGAGTGTGTTTAAGATACCCTGGCCATGCCGTCCTTTTCATATTTTCCTTAATGTTAAATTACAACTGATATGATTTTGGCCTTATCTTTACATTCACCCGCCAGCAGAGCAACAGGCAAAAAGCACATCGTGAGCAAAAATATCTGCGTTCTCGACAGTATTTCAATCTAGATAGGGCGTGCCACTTTATGAACTGTATATTATATTGGTCCCCATGGGCACGATAGAAGCTACCGTACCGATAAGCCACAATCTCGCTCTTTTTGTTGCTGCCATTGTCATGACAACCTGGTGTTTTTGGGCCCGCGGCATGCAGCGCGCTATTAAGACGATTGTAAATGAGTTACCATGACAACCAAAATAATGAATGCAATTTCATCAAGGTTGTTTGATATTAATTTCCGATTGAGGAACTTCATTGTCCTTGGATTATATTACTATAAAAACAAGATGGAATAGACTGTCACCAGTGGGTTTTTAATAACATCGCTATTCATTAGGAAAATAACCAACACTGAAATATCAGTCCTCCAAAAGCATTACAATGTTTTGAAGATTGTGAGTTCAAAATGGATTCCAAACGAGCTACCTTTTTATATTGAAGTCGACTAAAATATAAAACCATCTTCAAGAAAATGTAATAAAAATGTTAGATTTTTCTTCTATTTACATAATCTTATGTAGACACCGCTGCCTTGGATGGTAATATGAACATCTGCATTAACATAAAATCCATGTCTTTCCAATGACTTCCTAGAATGCGAGACTTTTGAGACGCTGGTGGCAGCAGACATACGGTGAGAACAATGGTGAGAACAATGAAAAGGACCGTTTTGTCTGCTGCCACCACGCGTCTCAAAAGTCTCCCATTGCATGCTGCAAAGGGCATAATGTAAACAGAGTATATCTAGGATCAGCCTGTCAAATTCCACTGAAGATTGAAAATGTACCTACTGAGCCTCTGAGTCTCACTTTACCCACTCTTCTCGGAGAGATATTCAGATTTCATTTTACAGATAATGCGTAAGCAGGGGACTTTTGTCTACGTTTTAAACATGGCTGCTACTGAGCCAATTCAGCGTAAAGTTCTCGCCTGATGTAACTTTAAAAAGCCTGGCATCAGATTTTTAAATTTAGTACACTTACCATTTCAATAGCTAACCATTTCAAAACATCTATATAGCTACTGCATCGGTAAGCACTTATCCAGAACCACCAAAATGACATCGTCGCGCCTTGTGCCTATTTAATAAACCCTTGTGCCTATTCAATAAGGCCTAGTGCACTTTCAATAATACATGACGATGTCGTTTTGGTTGTTCTGGAACAGTGCCTTCCTACTGCATCACGGCTCTTCCATCCATGCATGTCAGCTGCTGTCTTCGCTATACTGCTGGACACCAGCGAAACTGCTGTTCTACTGACGGTGATTAAGCTTACGACGTCTTGATCCAAATGGACCGGACATTGGCAGCGTCCCTGTATTTACAAGAACAAAGCAAGACAGAAATCTTTAATCTTAAGTTTAATCTTCCTTTGTTTTATATTATTAATCTTTATATTTCGATGATTGTAAAGATAAATGCAAAGAAATCTACATTATATTTTAAGATTGTGTGATATATTTAGAAAGCATTGGTAAAAGAAGTTTTTAGCAAAATGGCACGAGTGCTTTTGGCAGTTAGAACTTTTCTGAAAACTGAAGTGATGTTTGTTTTTGATAGACTTTATGTATGGCAAGCGATATCATTGGAATTTAAGGTCTTATTGGCTGTTAAAGCGGTGAAAAGGCCAAATTCATCACTCAAGTTGTGAGTGACATCGTTGAACGGACGGCATGTCAGTATGGGCGTACTCAATTCGACGCAGACAGTCGGCCAAGGTGAACTTAGTGCGCCACCAAGAGGTTGCGCCGGAAAGGCCATTTTACAAAAATGTGTGGTGGACAAGTTACTTCGTTGATCTCAGGGTATTTCTCGAGATAGTTCAGGATAGTAATATTAAAAGGCATTTGGAACCACATCTTTTGCCTTCAATGAGCCTCTTTTATCGATACTATCATGGAAGGTGTTCCAGACTGGCCTTTCATCCTTAGTTCCCCCGTCCAAACTTCCAGACACTGACTCGCCTAGCTGTCTCATCACATCCATTCACTGCATTGTTTCAAAGGATATAGTACTGTGAGATACTCTGAGTTTTTTTCCTACACAAAGTCCTTAGTGTTAAGTACTCTCCAGACATTAGGAATCTAAACCTGATGACGGCTCATAATTGTCATCTTCGGAGTCGGCATCTTGACTGTTGAGTCAGGAGGCTTGCAATTTTGAGAAGCTTCGACATCCTTGCTACCTGAAGTATCCTTGTCACAAACCGTGTCTCCCAGGTTGATATCAGCTTGGAAGTGGCATCTCCAAACATAGTCTAAAACTCTTGATTGAACTGCATGAAAAGGAAATCAAATATTACATAAAAAGGAATAGTATAGGCCTGGCATGTTCAGTGTAATTAATGCACATTACTTGAACATTACTTAAACTTAAAAAAAGCTACACTGTAAGGCAGGCTTAGGAGAACTTGGGGTAACTGGTCCATTGGGTATAAACTGGTTCAATATCTAAGTTTTCAGTGGATTTCACAAAAGCTGGCTGGGACAAAAGCTGACAGACTGAGAAATGAGCTTATTTCACGAAGGAGTCATTTTGATTAGATTTTCTTCTACCTTTTAATAGTATAACTACACAATCCATCGGTTTTGTAATGAACAAATTTACACACTCTAAGGGTGGCCCATTTACGAATTTCAAGTGTCATCCAAATTTATTGTGTTGACATTAATACTATCACTCGATATATTAAACAAGTGGCATACATGCTTATTTCTAAAAGTTATAGATAAATTGTTACTCAGCTACATACAATCGACCTCAATTCCATTATTCCAAGTAATTTTTTCCCGAAACCCATTTTCCATCATATGAACAAAATATGATTTTGTTAAATACTTTCTGAAAAGGAATGCTAAAAAAATCCCCCAAGAAGCTTGTTGCTTTCGAGTTATTTTCAGAACAGATATTTTTTTAATCCCCGAATTAACCTGTTTTTGATGGATTTTGCTTTACCTATGCTGATTCGAATGTTTTGAGCTAATCCATGTATTTAACTTGTTACTCTTTTACTTGACTACTTACCTAACGATATAGACGGCCTAACGAGTATGTAACTATCAAGTTACCTGACATGAAAAGAAACCATTTGATAAAATTTGTCAAATGTAATTCTCGTAATTTTTTGAAAGCTTGATGTCTATTTCGCGCGTGACTTTTAAATTTACACCATTATGTAGTGTGCCGATGAAATAATACCGAAGTGATGACGTCAATCAATGCAATGTTTGGAACCAGAATACATTCTAAACTGCATGTGTTTGGAACCATTGCCGCGGCAACTGACGTCAGACTTCGGTACTCTATGACAGCAACAACGCAGTACAATAACTACATCGAAATGTACAATAAAACACCGTTAACCTTAATACTCCATTTGCATGAATTTAAATAATTTACCAAGTTGTAGTTTTACAGTAAGAAGTGTATTACAGTACTATTTTAAAAAGAGCAAATTTCTGACTTTTTTATTATTTCATTAATTCGTCGATATATTTTAAGTGCAATTTTTATTAATATAAAGGTGCCTTACGCAATCAACCGTGAAAACCCGAAGCAATAAAACCAGCTAAACAGCCACACAGTAAAATATTTGAATAAATGAAAATTTCTTATCCATCAAGATAATATGCAAAGTAGAACCAAACCAGGGAAACCTTTATCCAGCGTGTCAAATAATGACCGTTTTTTATTTAAAAAGGTGAGAAAATCTTATTGTTTCTATTTTTTCAAATTATAAGTAGATAAAGGTCGATGTGAGAGTTATACGGATGAGCCCAACTCTTCTCTATCCAAATTAACAACGCGCTTCTGTACTTTATCTAATAAAGATAAGTGACAAGCAGAAGCACCTGTCCAGATGTGAGAGCAGTTCTCCATACTCCAAATATAGACAAACGGACGGACGAACAGGCGAATCTACGCGTAGTTACGGTGCTTACTTAGAACGTTCCTCTTATTGCTTCTTTGTTTGTAGCTTTGTGCAAGCCCTGTATTTGGTGTCACAGCTTATAAATCAAGGAGATAACGATTTGCGGTAGCACCATGTATCCCCATACAAACAATTTCTATAGAATTCTATAAAATGCTTTATAGAGTTCTTTAGAACTCTGTAGAACTGTATAGAACAAACACTTTTCTATAGAATTTTCATAGCAATTCTTATAGAATTGGATTTTTTCTATAGATGTTTATAGAGATGTTCTATAGAGATCTATAGAAATTTCTGGTGCATAGAGTTGTACACACATATAGAGCTCTATAGAAATACTTTATATAGAGCTCTATAGAAATATATGATATGAGTTGTGCACACTTTCGGAGGTTTTAGAAATCTCTGGTTGTTCATTATAGAGTTTTATATACATAGTTTCTTTAATGTGCAAAAACATCCGTTCCTGCGGCAGTTTTTTAACACAAAATAAATAAATAAATTTCTAATAAATAAAAATCCCAAAAGTCGAACTATAGGGGTTGGGTTTGGCGGAGGATCCACACTGCTTATGTTAAAGGGTATATGCATTGAACATGAGAGAAACAATTAAAAATATGTTTTTTATTTTAACAATATAACACTTTTTATTAGATCTCTTTACCAAAAAATTTCTTTAGGGAGCTATAGTCCAATTCTTCATTGAGAACAGTTTGTGAGTTTGAAAAGAACCACAAACTCACAAAGTTTACACATGGTGCTACCGCAAATCTTTATCTCATTGCTGTCTTCACCATGTAAACCTTCAAATCGTATCTAAAAATCAAGGAATTTCTGTCCGTTTTGAGGCTCTCACAGTTCCAAGTACAAGGAGAGTGCATAGTAAGAAATTCAACACTCGAAGTCAGAAGTTACTCTGTTCAGGAGAAACGACGATAAAGTGGACATTCTTTGATTGGAATGGGCGAGGACGCGAAGCGTCCGAGCCCATTCCAATCAAAGAATGTCCACCTTTTGAGTCGTTTCTCCGACTTAAACTACGTCCCTTTCACCTATTGTCAAGATTTCAAGGGAACAAAACGTGTCCATTGTTACTAATGCTTTGAGGTATGAGATGAATTAAGTCAATTAACTTAACTGTACATTGTGAAAAAGAATCGACACTTCTCTGAATAAAGTGACGTCACAAGAGTAGTTTAATAAAAGAGACAAGTGGTTTTTAATATAAAGAAGAACCACACATATAAATTTAACTTTCTTCAGTGTGCTCTGACCGTCATTTCAGGAGGAACCAGTTCCATAATGGTACTAAGCAATCAAAATTCTTAGCTAAATCGATATTTCATGTGAGACGTGCAGAAACCGACTTGAATGAAGTCTACTTCCCTCTGCAGCCAATGAGTTCCACACGCATTGACGGCCAATTGTGGTAATCAGTCGGCATGATGCGGATGAACTGGGCTTGAATAGGCCGGTCAAAGATGCTGGTTACCGGCGTAGTTTGGTTGGTGTTACCAGGGAACGTCTGTAAGGATTAAATTCAAATAAAAATATATTTAAAAAATGGAAGACGTCATTAAAAGATCACAAAGGCACCGAGCAGTATTCGTTGGCTTTAAGGGTACGTTCAGACGAGCCGTTATAGTCCGAAAATAGTAAGTTAATCCTCTGTTGGAACGCTCTAATCCACCCGCGGAGGGGGGTAAGTTCCGCCACCAAGGTGGCGGCAACTTGTGGACTCGCAAAAGTGGTGGTTTAGCTTATTATTAGTCGCGCCAAAGATAACGATCTCCCCCTGCGGCGATGAGCCGTGAAGTACGGTACCGTTGGAATGCAACTGACCTGCCACTTCATGTGGCATTGACCCGTTGCGTAACAGGTCCCGCACGCAACTCGTGGCTTGTATACTTGTACACAAAAACATCCTATCCACGGGTAGTACATGTACGTCCGACCATCATTTTTACAAGGTAGAAGGATCGTTGTGCCTTCGCAAAAAGGAAATTAAAATCCACGAGGCCTCAACTGGCAAAGTCGAGAGATCCACACCCTCATAAATATTTGGTGGACGAGGAATTCCGACATGCCAACGATGATCCGTTCACGAGGAAGAAAAAAATATTGGAGAGGATCGCAACATATCATGGAGCTATTAAAAAGCTCCATGATCGCAACGAGAATAGCAGAGTTGGATTTAAGCCACCCCGAACGTGCCACCCTTCAAATCAAAAATATAATCAAGAGAAAGCAGAAATACAAGAATGTCGTCGACCACAATCGCCTAACGAAAATAGAACGGGGTGTGATCCCTGGCTATACGGCATTCTGGGTTGATGACTTCTGACTAGCGCCTACCCGAACAAAGATACTGACAATTTAGGAGACCGCCAACATAGGGCAAGATAGCTCAGTTGGTAGAGCGTCGGTACGGTATTCCGGAGGTCGCAGGTTCGAATCCCGCTCCTGCCAGTTTCTTTGTTCATAAAATACAAACAAAATTTGATATATTTTTTCGCCGGACCGTCACCCAAACCGCCGAGCACAATGCGAGTATAATGCCAGACGGCTCGCCCTGTGACACAGGCAAACTACAGCTCCATACAACTCTGCAACACGGAACATCCGTAATCGCTGTTCGCCAATCTAGTCTTGCCATCTTTTCTTTGGAAAGAATGTTACATCCTGACGCCGCTTTATTCATCATATATTGTTTCAATGATGGTCAATCATTGCAAAATGTCGAAAAGTCATGAAGCTGGGACTGAGAAACGTTTCCACTATGATTTTGTTAGAAAATACAATGCATCACACAGTCGTAGTTTCCCAATACTTCCGAGTACAATGCTTTGTGTTTCCTATTGTTCCTTTAATATAACCCAACCCCATAGACTAAGCACGTATTTTTACATCCGAGGACCGATTTCAACAAAAGACCGACTTGCGAGGACAAGATAGTCTCCTCTTGTCCTCGAACGTATATACAGAACCTGTACACGCCAGGCGGGTGACACGAAATATCGGTGCACGACGTACATGCATTGGGCCGTTGTACATGTAGACCAACATGTACATATGCATGCCGTACTAGTGGGCCACACAGTACTACTACACTCTAAAAACAACTTAGTTAAAATATTGACTAGATTTCTTAGTTATTGAAAACTGACTAGGAATTCAGTCAAGCATCCGAAGTTTCAGGTTGACGGTGACCGATAGTTGCTTTGACTAGATTCCTATTTACTTCGTCGAGGATCGAGGATTCTAGTCACTGCGTATTTTACGTCACGCGGCGGACGGATTATTTTCAACATTTCTCAAAGGGGCGAGATCGCATCGCGCATGTTGCGATCGCGCGTCGACTTCTGAGAATAGGCTAAATGTCGTTTTTGTCTGCTTTAAATTAATATAATTCTATAAGTGATTAGTTTTAAACAAACATTTTCTAGTGGTATATATTTTTTTTACATTTTGAAAAGCAGAAGTTATGCTGCTCATTTCAGAAAATTGTCCATGTATGCAGGGGCGTCAATCCCATTTCAAACGTGGGGGGGGGGGGGGGGGACATTACTGAAGTCAAGAATCATGTGAAGCGCACACGGCGAGGGTCTTGGCGCGAAGCCCTTAATGTAGTGCATAGAGTAGTGCATATGGTCTGTCTAATCGGTTTGACGTCATCAATTTTGGCCTCTCGGCCAATCAGAAGCCTGCATTTAACCTCATTAGCATAACTCGTGAGCACAGTTTGAGGAGCGTTATTTTCGATTGGTCGCAGAAGGAACACCTTGTCAAAACCCTGCAACAAAGTTCTGAAGAAATGTGGGTTAGACATGGATTATATACCAACTATTAATGTGGAAAAAATTCCTTCCTTGACAGTTATTGTGTCACAAGAGAGTAATGTGCAATGATCGGCGACAGATGACATTTAAAATATTTATTAATGAAATGTTACATTTCGCGTGTGAGAACATTTTTTCACCTTCAAGGAACCATACAACCAGTGTTTACTTCAGCTTGTTTTACACATTTAACCACGTCTTACCAATCTTCGCGGTTTTCACGAAGTGACGAATCCTTGTTGCCAATTCCGGAATGCCTTTGTTGTGACTACAAAATGTATGAAATGCATCGAAACCAAACAAATAGCGCCAACATGCAAACACGTTATTTTAATGCCTTTTTTCTAGCTCTGGCGAAGACATGAAGTTTATACAGATGATGCGTGTTTTTCTCCTACACTTATGATATCATCACAATTTGTACATGGGGGGGGGGGGGGGGGGGTTAAAGATTTCCCAGCTTTCAAACGAATTTCGACATTCGGGGACTGTGGGGCGAATTTGTATCGAGGTGGAATCTACATAGCTATTTGTTCCTTTGTCAAAGCTGTCATTTAATTCTCGCAAGCAAGCTGCCACAGTACAATGGCCATTTAGGTAAAAAATTCATAAACTGTGACATCAAGAAAATGTATTAAGCCACCAATGCCTCATTATTAATCCATTAGATCCACGGCCAAATACTCAAATATTAATGTACGTTTCCTGGCTACCAATACATTTATTACTATGAGACGGCTCCATCAGAACAAAAAGGCTGCAGACTTTATTTTGAGAACAATGTATTTAAATTATTCTACGGTCGGGAGAGTTAATGTGTATTAAATTAGTCATAACTGCAAGTAGTCCCTATGGACGACTTCAATAAAGCCAACATGACTCTCCAAATTAATGCCACCCCGCCCTAATTTACCTATGGTGAATTCCATGAATGCTTGTACGTTGCTGTCACCAATTTCCGTAAGTGGCTTTAAAGTTTCAAACTGGTCTGGCAAGTTTTCGGTAATATTAGAAGTAGGCCTATATTATACAGTATACACAAGTCTCTTAGTCTATACCTGCATTTCTCATAATAAACTCTAGCGGTATTTATCAAATTGAAACAATAATGCGCGGGCATCGGCAGTTGACTTTGTACAAATGAGTAATTTCATTGCTGTGGTCAGGGGTGAGTTTGGCTGAAAATTAAAAATCCACAAAATCTGCAGTGTTTGAGGGTCGCCGAGGACCCCAGAGCAGCGTAGGGTCACTAGGGTCTAGGGTTTGTATTTGCCTACCTGTTTCTATTGGTCTATATCCACTTTTACCTGCAGGTAAAACAACCTTTAGGGTAACACTTCAGGAATTCCATATTTCACAAGATATTCTCTACAAATTCTGAAATCAGTTAAATTCCTGAAATCAGGAAAAATCTTGACAAATCTCACCCCTGTGTGGTGGTTGCTTATAACAAGCTGTCGGAATAACAGTGCGCATGATCAGAAATGAAAACAAACTTGGATAAACAAAATGTTGGCTTTACTTTCATCCGATCTGTATTTTGTTTTGTTAGGTAACTATATAATTAATTGTTTTAATCTGTCTTTCTGGGGGGGGGGGGGGACTTTGGGGGGGGGGGGGGGGGGGACTTTGGGGGGGGACTTTGGGGGGGGGGGGTTAAGGGGGATTCCGTGAAGCATGAGAAATTCCCAATTTGGTAAGCTGTTTCCCCATTGATTCGTGCGTAATATCGAGCCATGTTTATCCGTAAGTTTATCCGAAAGTGGCCAGCGATCGGCCTACTTACTACACATGCATAGTAAAGTTATGTATTTGTAATTCCCAGTTGGCCTATTTGAATCACTTGGTTTCCTCTAACATTGAACCCGTGCTCAAAGTTTTGGTGTTCTCCCTCAGGGCCCAGTTTGAATTGAGAGAAGATGCCGAAGGAAATTTCAGTTTTAGTAGTGGGAGGAAAACCCCTGCAGAATAAATTATTCCTGGGGAATCAGGTAGGGACTGAAAACCCAATCCACATAGTTTACAGTGCACCTGGATGGGAATCGAACCAGGGTCACCAGAGGTGGAAGGCGAGGAAAGAACCACTACACCAACCTGACCGCCCAAGAATTGCTCATTTTTATCGAAACAAAACAAATATAGAGAAAAGAAATCCATTGTATGTAAAAGATCGCCACGTGAATTTTTATGATCAGTATTGCATATTTGCCTATAGCTGGGAAATTTTGATTGTCCAGAAATCTTAAACGAAAAAGTGACGCATGGACTACGGTGTCGAAACTGAGAATTTGTTGATACCTTTTAGCAACCACTTTACATAGTAAAAAATAACCACATAATAAGTTTTCCCCGACACGAATTTCTGGCCATAATTTTTGTTACGGCTTGCTTAATACAAAAATAATGTTGATTTAAATTAAATATTTGTTTTTGTATTACGCGCGTAAAAACTGTTTAACTTAGCATGTAACAAGATCGCAAAAGTCCATCACCACTCGCGAAAGCCCATCACCGATCGTGAAAATGCATCACCGATTTGATGATCACATTAAATGCCTCTTTGGCGTTCCATAGCATTTACCAGATGGACACATTTACCGTTGGGCAGGGGCATGGGCGGCGATCCCGGGGGGGGGGGGGACACGTCCCCCCCCCAAAAAAAAAATTGGGGGGAGGGGACGACTATGGCAGTGTCCCCCAATAAATATACATTTTATGGGTCATTGCCTTTTACAGGCAGTATGCACCAGAATACACAAAGATCAGCATACATTTTGAAAAATTTTCCTAGAGACACCGAGTACAAAATGCTTAACAATTATTGTTGGTTGTGTGCTTTTTCCTCTGTCCAACCCCCCCACCCCACCTTGATGAGAAATCGCCGCCGCTGGGCAGGGGGACAAAACAACATTTATCTAGATAATTCTGTCCCCCCGGACACATTTACCGGATCGCGACCTGAAAAATCTGCCCCCCCCCCCCGGCATTTCAGGCGTCATGAAAAGCAAAAGGAAATAGTATTTTAAAGACGGTTTTCAGACGGTTCAGACGTTGTTTGTCCTCCCTGGCACAAACAAGCTGGATACGCTACTGCCGGGGACAGATTTATTGGGGGAGGGGGGGGGGGGGGGGAGGGGTACCTTTTACACCGGGCCCAACGCAACTAGGCGCACCCGCAAGTGTACGGCTAGACTGCTCAACCTGCTAGTTCATGTAGTTAGCAGACGTAAACAGTCCGCCCGCGCATATCATAGAACAGAACACGCTACACGAGCTATCCAAACATGCACCCAGCAAGACCAGCCAAAACTTACGTCTTCACAGCTCGATGGTGCGCTTGCATCATCGCCAGCCGGCTACGCGCTGTCCACAATGCTAGCCCCGTATATATCGCTGAGCGGTGCGCTGCAAACTTTCCGCTGCAGTACATAAGGGACATATAGGGCCCTACATGAGATCATGGAGGAAGGAGGAAGGATGAGATACACGAGTTCAAAAACATAGGGGGGGGGGGGGACATTTGATATTGTGTCCCCCACCCTTCAAAACGTGTGGGGGGGGGGGGGGCGTGTCCCCCTGTCCTCCCCAGGATTGACGCCCATGGTATGAATGGTGTTTATGAAGACCATTTAAAATGACAACTATGACTCAAAAGTAACATGAAAATAGTTGCTGGAGGAAAATATGCTGCTGTTTGATGTGATATTTCGCCTGATGCACGTTCCCTTATTGGTGTATTTGGCTGATGGATCATGCTATTGGAAAGGGTGGTCAAATTTATACCGATTGATAGACAATGCCATGGTTCACATTGCTTTGAGTATTAAAGGGTGAATTAAAAATAGTCCTTCCAACGTCTTGTATTGTTTGTTTCAAGGTTTATAGAAAATGACAACGGATTTTGTCATACAAACTGGGAAAAGTAGTAGGATTTGACTCAAATTCTGGTTGACTGAAAATGAACAAAATCACAACGGATTTAGTCATACAAACCAGGAAAAGTAGTAGGATTTGACTGGAATTCTAGTTATTTATGTGACTATTTTTTTCTAGTCAATAATATTGACTGGAAAAATCTAGTCAGATTGACTGATTTTCAGTTGCACCCAGCTGACCCTGAATATCTAGTCAAATTTAACTGGTTTCTAGTCAAATCTGACTAATGCCTTTTTAGAGTGTACATACAGTTGGGCCGTCTTGTATTATTTTCCCACGCGCGCGCTTTTTAAGTACAATATCCGGAAGCATGGGCGTCAATCCTGGGGGGGGGGGGGGGGGGGGGGACAGGGAGACACGTCCCCCCCTCACGTTTTGAAGGGTGGGGGACAGAATATCAAATGTCCCCCCCCCCCCTCCTCCCCCGTGTTTTTGAACTCTTGTATCTCATGTAGGGCCCTATATGTCCCTTATGTACTGTTGCGGAAAGTGTGCAGACTGGGAGGAGCGTACCGCTCAGCGATATAATATATACAGGGCTAGCATTGTGGACAGCGCGTAGCCGGCTGGCGATGATGCAAGCGCGCCATCGAGCTGTGAAGACGTAAGTTTAGGCTGGTCTTGCTGGGTGCATGTTTGGATAGCTCGTGTATGTAGCGTGTTCTGTTCTATGATATGCGCGGGCGGACTGTTTACGTCTGCTAACTATATGAACTAACGGGTTGAGCAGTCTAGCCGTACACTTGCGGGTGCGCCTAGTTGCGTTGGGCCCGGTGTAAAATGTCCCCCCCCCCCCCCCCCCCCCAATAAATCTGTCCCCCGGCAGTAGCGTATCCAGCTTTTTTGTGCCAGGGAGGACAAACAACGTGTGAACCGTCCGAAACCGTCTTAAAAATACTATTTACTTTTGCTTTTTATGACGCCTCAAATGCCGGGGGGGGGGGGGGGGGGGGATTCCCCCCCCCCCCCCCGGGCAGATTTTTCAGGTCGCGATCCGGTAAATGTGTCCGGGGGGACAGAATTATCTAGATAAATGTGTTTTTGTCCCCCTGCCAAGCGGCGGCGATTTCTCATCAAGGTGGGGTGGGGGTTGGACAGAGGAAAAAGCACACAACCAACAATAATTGTTAAGCATTTTGTACTCGGTGTCTCTAGGGAAATTTTTCAAAATGTATGCCGATCTTTGTGTATTCTGGTGCATAGGCTACTGCAAGGTGAAAAATGTTCTCACACGCGAAATGTAACATTTCATTAATAAATATGTTAAATGTCATCCGTCGGCGATCATTGCATATTACTCTCTTGTGACACGATAACTGTCAAGGGAGGAAATTTTTCCACATTAATAGTTAGTATATAATCCATGTCTAACCCACATTGATGACGTCATACCGACTAGACAGACCGTATGCACTACTCTATGCACTACATTAAGGGCTTCGCGCCAAGACCCTCGCCGTGTGCGCTTCACATGATTCTTGACTTCAGTAATGTCCCCCCCCCCCCCCCCCCCCCCCCACGTTTGAAATGGGATTGACGCCCCTGTCCAGAAGGTCGGAAAATGCGGTGTTGGCGTTGCGTAATCCCGATGGGTTAACTTGAGCTATACTTTTCCATCCGGTGCATTGCACAATGCGGGTGTAACTTTTTCGTCTGAACGTAAGCATGTTTTGGATTAAGGATGTCTTATCTAAATGGCCCGAGGGCTAATTGCTTTTGTATCAACTTGAACATCCGTCTGAACGTACCCTAAGATCCCATTTGTAAAAGCATTACGATCTTCTGCGCCATGTATAGGCCTAAGCATGTCTTATCGCAGATAGCAATTGGCAGTGGCGGATCTACGGGGGGGGGGGCCCCCCCCCCCCCCCCCCACCTTGGGCTGCCCAGTGAAATTTTTCCGGGGGGCATGCTTTACGGGTTTAATGCCCCGGACCCCCCTAGCAAGGCGTGCATTCGGGTAACCCCCCCCCCCCCCCCCCCCCCCCCCCTTAGTTAAAACCTAGATCCGTCCCTGATTGGGTCCCCGGTACCATGCTGTGGAGACATGGAAACAATAGGTCTCCACAAGGAATTTATAAATATGAGAATGTCTCCACAAGGAAAAACGGCGTGTAGAAAGTCTACGGGGGATTGGTTATATATATATATATATATATATAGGAACAAAGGAGAGAACAAAGCCATGTCTCCACAGGGATGTAGGCCTATATTTCAGATTGTGCCTAATACCTATTAGCACATATGACTGCAAGTCCATATGCCGGGGTATCGACAATTCATGACGTTATTCGACCTATGAATGAAAGCAAATGGCGTCCGAACCGTCGACAAAATTCTACGCAAAATGACTTTTTTGAACTTTTCTAGGAACTGAACTGGTTCTTCATAGATTATATTTATGCTAAGCTATTTCACGACTCCATGGAAATCAGGCTTTATAGTCAGATGGCGTATGTAGGACACGAGTCCAAGATAAGAAAATCAATTTCGGGTAGATAGGTACAGATTTTAAGTTTCTACCAGCTGGTATAGAAACTATTTTGGCATAAAAGGACGATAATCAGAATGATGTACAGACAGGGCAAAACAGTTTCTTTTCCCCATCCCCCCCCCCTCCTCACCTCATCCCCCAAGGGGGGGGGGGGGACCGAACGCCACATTAGCTGCAATGTAGATAAACATAAAAACATAAAACTGTCTCACATTAAATGGAATGCACCACCTACGCATAATGCTATCTTCACCTGTGCATCAGCCTCTGCCGAGCGGGTCACGTACTGCCAGTTGGTCTGGTCATCGCTGTACTGCACCTGATAGGCTGTCACCCACTCCGCGTATTCTCCCCTAGGGTACAGGCAACCCTGCATGATGACCCCTTCAACCTGCAGCCTCTCTCCCAGGTCCACCTGGAACCACGATGTCTCCTTGTCATCATATGCAGGAGACCAACCCCCGACCGTTTCATTGCCGACTGGGTAGTTCAGTCGGCCGTTACTCGCTTGGCAGGCCAAGGGGCTAAATACGTCGTCGTACTTCGACTTACTCGATGCTGTGATCCTCGAGTCGGAAATGCTTCCGTCTTCCATGCCAAGGGGATCACCACACTCTACCAAAAAACACAATGAAACATTTTATTGTATTTATCGATCCAACCAATCAATTTGCCGCTGTGTTTCCTTCTCTTGCTTCATATGAGGGCCAGGGAACATCCCAAGTACCAGCGTGTCACTAATCTTCACTAAAAACGCAAGAAATAAGTAAACATGGAACCAATTTGATAGAGCTGCTTAAGCACAAAAAATGATTAAGCACAAACAACTTGCTTAGTAAAATCAGGTTAGCAGCTAAAATTCCCCATGGTAGTTATGCTA
The DNA here is from genome assembly GCA_037893225.1 of Hippasteria phrygiana. NCBI lineage: Eukaryota > Metazoa > Echinodermata > Asteroidea > Valvatida > Goniasteridae > Hippasteria > Hippasteria phrygiana. Next base: position 321,835 of record JAZGUH010000621.1, read on the forward strand.
AGCAAACAACAGCTAAATAGGCCTACCAGTCACAAGCAATATACATCACACATGCTTAAATCATTGACGAGGTCTACGCACGTTCCTCTGTTTTGGCAGGTGATACCTTCGCACTCTTCAATGTTAGAAACTGTGGATGAAGCTATGAGCAAGAAAACAGACTCCTAATGACGGAGGATTGAGTGAAATGAGAACGGTCGATTGCATTGGTTCGGTTGTTTCTTGTTGGTATTAAAGAAGTCACCCGTCACAGTCATCACTATCTGAGCTATAAAAAGATAAATATAACATCAGAAGATATGTTTTCCCCTTTAAGCTCAGTGCTTTCCGAGAGCATGTGGGGACACAAATACAAAGGCTTACTCGGGCGGGAATCGACCAACGACACGACCTGCGTCTTAGTAGTGTCTTAACCTCTCGCTCATCAACGAGCTTGGCAGGGTCGGCTGTCCGATTCGAATCCACTGTAGCACCGGGTACCGAACAAATCTCTTCTAATTAACATCATCCCGACGCAAAATTCTATCATCACAAAGATAATATAAGGAAACAATTTGGGATAATTAGTTCCCGCATTTCATAAATCAAATGCGTGTTTTTTTCTTCAAAAACTGCAAAAACAAGCCAAGAACAAGCCAAAGACCTTTACTCTTTTGACACATTGTGTTGTGTTTCATTTCTTGGCTCACAATTGCTTCCCTATGTTCCTTATTCTTCTATTGATCCAAGTCTTTTTCTTCCTTTAAGTTTCCCTTTCGTCTTTCTAAATGATCTGTAGGTAGTTCCTAAATTCTTTCCTCTCACTATTCTTTGTTTCCCTTTTTCCTGCTTTACCATTGTTTTTACAGGGAGGTCTGACTGGAAAGATCTAAAGTGAAAGAGTTTCTTATCAACTGATTCAATAGAAATCGCCCTTTGGTAGCCTACCTCTTGTTTTAATTTTTCTGCAATCGGCTTAGATTGGCAATCTTATGCACAATAAAGAAACAACATCACTATAAACAATTAATTTAAAACAAATTGTGGATCAGCATTCAATCGAGGACGGATCAAACTTGCACACCTAAAATGTGAAACCTTATTTGCCCATTCTTCTCATTGAGCGATAAATGAGGCCCTTACGTCGCTACTGTCCTACGTACGTTCAAAACGAAGGATCACTACTGCGACGTAAAACCAACGTTGCAAAAATGACGTTGAAACAACGTGGTTTTATGATATTGTAACGAAATCCAATTGGATAACGCCAGTTGGGATGGTAAGACCGAACGAATAAAAAAATATATAATCTAAAAAAAATAAATCAATTTCAAAAGACAAATCGACTTGCCAGAATCATGCCGTATTCCGGCTTTATTTCGCCACTGGCTTGTATACATGTCTAATCTTAATATTTACATCAGATAACATGTTTCGATATTAAAGTAAATTCACAAAAGTTATTAATATGTCCGCACCCGCACTCCCGGAGAATAATTATAAAAGGACCGATCATGGAATCCGCCCCCACCCCGAATGCGGCCACACTGCGGGCCCCGACAAAGGCCCGCTCTCCAAGGGCGGCGGCACACGGGACGATGGCCAAAGCCCACGCTCTAAGTGTAAACACTAGAGGTGACGGCAGAAGCCAACGCCCCAATTGCAACCACCCCAGAGGCGACGGCAAATGTCTAAGCCCACAGCAGGACCACACTCAAGGTAGAGGTAAATTCCCACCCTCTATAACCACTCCAAAATAATCATCTCCAGGGTACAAGTAAGACAAATAAAATTAACAAGGCTGGCTGGAGTGGGGTCCCAAAGGGAAAACAAAATTAACTTACGAAATTAACATCGAGCCATGCAGTCCCCGCAGTGTACATTTCTCCGATACCAAAAGAAAACTATATTACTATATACAACACAAGACTAGAGTGTGTCCGGTCACAGAATCCCTTCAGAGTCTAAAAAAACATGGGCTTATATTAGGGATCTGAATCCACCCAATACAATACAATACAATAAATTTCATTTCATCCAATCAGAAGTGCCCAATGATCAGTGGAGTGATACTACCACTGACCATAGAGCAAGGCACTGACCAATGAGAAGAAAAGAAACTATGCAATGACCTGGCCATTAGGCCACTCCCCAAGCCAGCCAGACTTGTGGAATGTATGGAATTTAAGGCATTTCGTAACAATATTTCGACGTCGTGACGCCATTTCAACAACATTTAACGTTGAAATAATTTCGTGTGCCCACTCGAGTCCTTGCCATGGTAGTCCCGTGGCCAACCGTTCATAACGTAGGTACGCACGAGTGACAATGTTAGATCTCTTTCATTCGAATCCTTTTCTGGACTGACATGGGTGGATTCAATGCAATCCATGACCATGACGTAGTCTGCTGGAACCGGCGTATGGTTGATGGTGTCTGGTAGTGGCAATCTGCTTAAGGCATCAGCATTGCCATTCAAATGTCCAGGGGCCTTATTCACGAAGCGCTCTTAAATTTGCTCACTAAGAGTGACTTACGAAGAAGTTACGAGGACTTTGCGAGGGCTTTGAGAGCGTACTAAGTGGTATTCATGAAGCCTTTATAACATGCACTTACCGAGATCTTAACTTACGTGGTCGTTAAATAAGATCTGATGTTCCGGGGCATTCTTTACGCTGACGGTGTTACGCAATGCAAAGTTATTTAGGGCGGCGCCCGACTGCCGTGCACGGACACATTCTCCACAGATCAAGGGACGTGAGCGCTGAAAGGATGGCAGAGTCCAAGAAAAAGCAGAAGCGTGCACGCAAAGCAAACTTCAGCGGAGATGAAGTGGACAAGCTGGTTGGCCTCGTTGAGGTTAACTACAAAACACTTGTCAGTAAATTCTGCGACACAGCAACTTTGAAGTCCAAAAACGACACGTGGGCTGAAATTACGCGAAAAATAAACGCGATATCAACTTGTTTGAGAACCACCGAAGAGGTGAAGAAAAAATGGGAAGACTTAAAGTCGAAAACGAAGCAAAAGGCTGCCAAGGTGATGGCCGAACTTGGAATGACCGGCAACGTTCCGATTGACCCGGCAGAGCTCCCCCAACTTACAAAACTAGAGCGTCATATCATCAGCTTGATAGGCGTAGAAATGGTGCAGGGGATACCATGCGGAGAGGACACAGCCGGGCCCCGAGGCGACTTGGTTTCCAAATCTAAAGGCGGTCAAATGAAACTGCAACGTTCGAGGTCCAGGGTAAGTTTTGGTTTGTGACATTTTAATGTTCTCATCAAACAACGCTACCGCCATCTTCGAATTCCCTTAATCATGTGATCTAAATTCTCCGACCAACTCCGATGAACAATCTCTTAGACTAAAGTGGACGTTAAGGGAGCTCAGACCTCCCGCAAGTTACGATGACTCTACGCACGCTCTTAAAATTTACGAAGGGATGGTGAATACCACGTAAATTACTAAGAGGGACTTGCGAGCGGTTTACGAGCTCTTAGGCCCTAAGAGCGCTTCGTGAATAAGGCCCCTGGTTTGTACACCAAGGTAAAGTCATTGGCTGCAAATGAGAGGGTCCATCCTAGCTTAAATTCTGGAGTATGCCATGGGGGATACTGCTCGCTCCTCACTGAACAGCCCTGGCAGCGGTTTGTGATATCGGTACCGGTAGCTATCTCGAAGTGGCGACTGTACACGTACTGGTGAAATTTCTTCAAACCGAAGATCACTGCTAGTCCTTCCTTATCCAACTGAGAGAAGTTTCGCTCTGGTAGCGAGATATATATATAGACGAATGCGAGGCGTGGGCAACTGGGTGTTCAGATCAATCAGGCATGCGGTGGGCTAGCACACCACCCACACTATACGGGCTGGCGTCACAGGGTAATACTAGCTTTTTATCTGGATCATAGTGCACGAGCTCGCTAACGGACATCAGAAATTTCTTTGAAGCTTGGAATGATTTATCATGAACTGGCCTCCATGCCCAGCGGACGCTTTTGTATAGCAGCGTATGTAGTGGGCCCAGAACTGATGACAGATTCTGCAGAAATCGGCCATCATAGTTCAGGAGACACAACAAGGATTCTATCAGAACCAGAAGCTTTTTGAGCGTCCAGTGATTTGATGATATTGGCAACCTTTTCTAGGAATTATCACAGGAACTTTGATGTTGTTTGAGCTCCCCAGTCGAAATTGTGGAAGATGATGTCCTCCATCATCTAATGTACAGTTGAAGGCAAATTGTTAGACAAACAATTTGACCTTATCCACCGAAGAGTTGAGAACAACTGGCCCTTGGAATAGAGAGGTAATCGAAGACCTATTGCGATTGAGTACATAGTTAGCAGTGCGCCAAAAGTCTCTGCTACCGAGTTTTTGCATAGCGATAGGATTTCTGACTCGGTCAGTATACTGTTGCTTAGCATCTTCAAGCACTCTCTTACAACAGTTAGGTGCTTTTCTAAAAGGCTGATGAGATTTATCTGTTCTCCGAGCATGATGAAGATTTAAATAGTGATTGCGATGAGCAATAACACATCCAGGGGTATTCCACGGCTGGCAATGAGCCTTAAGTAAAAATTTCCTGGATGGAATAAAGCCATCCATGCCCACAGTAATCCACTGAGTAAGTTCGGCAACAGCAGAATCAGGATCCAACTTACGGACTGAAGACCACGGAGTATCATTGAGAAAGTCACGCAAACCATCCAAATCAGCTTTGCTACAATGGAAGACAGTACGACGGATTTGGGGTACCATGGTTTTGGGAGATTTAAACGACACCTCAATTGTCACCGACAGTGATCAGAATTGTTGATGGGTGCTGAAACGTTGGCACAGAAGTCATTATGTCAGATGGGTTGAGGAAAGGAACAAATCAAGAAGGTGGGGGACAATCTGGAATCCGGGTGATGGGCTCACTCACAATCTGTGAGAGATTTTTGAGCAATGCAGAGGTGGAAGGTATCGTTACTAGTAGGATCAGTAAAGCTAGACTCAAATTTCCATAGGTTTGTCATTCATAACATCCATGAGAAGGGTGCTCGTCAAGAATGCACGGACAGCTTCTTTACATGAGCACCATTTCTTTACTTTTCATCTTACTACTTATGCATTCCACGTTTTATATGTGAAGCACACAAAGTATAAACTGCTTGCAACTGCGTTGGCAACTCTGACAATGCTATGTCTATAGCTTTAATATTCAACAACAGATTTTCTTTGTCATCGGAATGTAGTTGTTATTCAGGACAGGCTTTGTTTGCCTCTCTCACGCCATTGTTTCCCCCTTCATAATTTCCATGTGCTTTGGCTGAGCCACCTAAATTTACAGAGACGTGTGTTAGTCGGAAATATATAGTCATGGTTTTCAAGAAGGGATTGCATGTCAAAAATTGCTTCACAACATCGTACTCAACCATTCTGACTTGCTGTCATGAGTAAAAGTTAATTATTTCCTTAATTAGACTTATTGTGCAGATGCACAAAACATATGGCACGAGAAGTCGTAAAAGTAGCTCAACTGAGTTGTTAGGTTTTACGAAAGGGCGGACAACTTTGATACATTGTTGCGCGCAGCTGCGTAAAAACACGCACGTATCTTCTCATTTTACCCATTTTCCCAATTTTTGGTAAAAATGAACAGTATTTTTGGCATAGTTTGTATAAGGTATTCGCCTCGGACGGGTGCAATCTTAAATACCTATGATGCATTACAGTAAGCCATATAACGGTTTTCCACCCAAAGCACACGGCTGCCATGCTTATTAAATCAGTTGCCAAAGAAATTTTAGAATTTGGTTTTGGTATAAAACTGACCCCCGCCTAAAATTAAGAAAAAGTCACAAACTGTCACTTCGATCTGCCAAATTGTTCTGGGGACCGATATGTTGGATATTTAACCGATAGCTAAAAAGTATATATTTTGAGAAAGTATTTTGAGCAAAGGGAGATATTATAGAGAAATGTGACTTTTCGACATTGCTGTTATTATGCAAACCAACGCAGATCTTGTTCGTGGCACTAGAAGTCTGATACTGCAGTTCATAATTTAATTAAATATCATTCTAATAGGTCTGCATATGGCAACCGTGTTATTGATGTATCCCGCAGGTTGTTTGAACGACATTTCATAAATTATTTATTCTGCTTGAGATATATATTTTAAGTGATGAAAGGACTTCGAAATTAGCCATTTTCATTATTCAGTTAAGGATTCAGTCAGCCGTTATATGCCGAGGTGTACGTTTAAAATGCATTAGGCCATAAGGCAGAAAATAAATCAATCTACTCAATTTTGTGTCCTCCAGGAAGATTACCAGTTTTATCGCACACCCACAATAATACACATGCGAGCTACTGTTTAGAAGAGGGTTTGGACCTTTTTTTTAGACTTGTAATGACCCATCTTACACGAATTAACTGGTCTTTGTAGATTTACGCTTTGGGGAGAGGAAAGGTCTTTGTCATTGAGGTTGCCACTAATGTAGGCCTCTGAGCGTGAAACTCGGCTTTATACCAATATACTCAAGCTGTACCTAGATTTAGAATAAAACTATGCCAATAGCTTTTTCGCTCGTTTTTTCTTTTCAATTCAATTCAATTCAATTCAATTCAAGTAGACATTCATTTCCATACTTTCATACATTGAAATGACAAAGGTATTAAAGTAAATTATGTACAAAATTATATAATAGGGAAGAAGGAAAATTGTACACAATGTTTACAAAAACCTCAGAAGACAATAGGAAAATATATCACTTAAAAAATCTTATTAATTTGAATGACCATTTGATGAAAATGATTGCCCATAAACGAATAAGAAAAGAAAAGCATGGCCATACGTCATATGCACACCGACGTTCGCTAGTTTGAATGCTTCAACCGTCAAAGGATGTCACAAAACTCATGGTAAGAATGCAACAAATGAAATCTTAAATGCACCAAAACGAAATACACTGTACAAAAAAGTTGGGCAAAGTTTGACCAATTTCTTGCCCAAAATTGGTGCAAATATCAACTTCCCAACTTCTGGTCAGAAACTTCCCAACTGTCTTTAGCAAGCCGTTGTGACCAGAAGTTGGGCAAAAAAGCTTTACCAAATGGTTGGTTCACCAGCTTTCACCAATAGAGATGGTCATGCAAATTGTGCATTTTATTGGTTATTTTATTTTGAACAATAGATGATCACTTGATTTTCCATATTTTATTGTTCAAAGCTTTTGTCCCACAAATGGGGCCCCTTTCATCATTTATTGGTCTTTTTTTTCTTAACAATTTAATGATGTCTCTGTTTCTATATTTATGTTCAATCAACTCAAAGTCTGGAGGACGTTTTCCGATGTCGTGGTGGTTTCTCAAGTTGGCCTTCAGCCTAAATAGGCCTATCCCGGGTCTGGTTAGCGTTACTTTCAAATTCATTACAGTCATCAACATCACGGTGCACACGTAATGGATGAAATCCTCACATCAATCAGTTATAGACGCCTGTAGAACGACCGCCCAGGCGGCCAGCCGCCTACTCCATGGTACTATACGAAGTAGTTGTCATGTTGTCCAAGAAACAAAGATTACCATTGAAGACCCATTGAATAGTTGATCACCACTCGCGAAATCCATCACTGATCGCAAAAGTCCATCACCACTCGCGAAAGTCCATCACCGATTGTGAATATGCATCACCGATCAAGCCCCATCAACGATCACGTGCACAAGTCCATCACCGATCGCTAAAGTTCATCACCAATCGCAAAAGTCCATCACCGATCGCAAAAGTCCATCACCTATCGCAAAAGTCCATCACCGATCGCGAAAATCCATCATCGATCGTGAAAGCGCAGTAAAATTGTGTATTGCTTCAAGAGTTTGTGTAAAGCGGTATGTGTCTGCATTGCTAAAGGAATTGCGCAAGGTTATTAGTCTGTACGTTGCTTAGGCCAAGCAGTGCGATAGTAGCTGCGTATTGCTACTACGATTCCCATCGACGAGTACATGTTGCAATAAACGTAAATGTGTGTAAATCACGGAGGGGATGGGATATATATACCTCCACTTTTTGACGAGGGGGATGGGCCATTGGATCATCCCACCACCCCCCAGATTTGTGTGGTGAGAAACAAAAAAAAAGCTGATTTCGAGGTTATCTTGTAACTTTCCAACTGTCAAAATGTATACAAAACGGAAAACAAACTTTAAATTTAGCGTTGTGTTGTCAGGCATAGCGACAAAAGTGTGCATATTTGCATTAAGATGAACACAGCTTACATATGGTAACCAGACATTTGTATTATGAACAGCGCCCCCAGTGCCATATCGTTTCCAGTCCCCCTCCCCGATTTTCGAATTTCTTTGGTCGGCCGGGATTTTGGTCACCCCCATCCCCCCACTCGCCGATACGGATTTACGCCACTGAACCCGGTGTCATATGAATATTCGACTCCCATGAAAATCGGACTCCTTTTCCTAATTATTGGTTAAATTCTCTCACGTGACTGGCCACTCTCCGAATTATCTTCACGTAGGCATGCACAATACGACCAATGAGCACGTATAAGTACTTGAAATTCACGCTACACCGGGACACCTTCACAAAAACAAGTAATTTTGTGAAGCATAATTATTATAGACATTTAATATCAACAGTTTGAATTTGGAAAGCTGGTAGCCTATAGTGGCAGAAGAATCGCCTAAATTAAATGGCAACCCCAATGACAAAGACTTCGTTTTCAGTAGGCCTACTTATGTATTTAATTTCAATTTCATTTAGTTTCAATTTTCATGTATATAGGCCTAGGGGATCAATTTATTTTGTAACGACATGTGAACTCAAAATAAAATGTGACGACGTTGCTAGGCTATGCATATGATGTCTGCATGCTTGTTTTTCTTTCTTCCATTTTCAAAGAATATGCATAATGGTCAATTTGGGTTTGGGTATTCGAGCCCTAGTATAGACTTAAAGTTAGTGTACACGATTGGTAATCCTCCAATTTTATTTTTTAGGAATTATTACGAAATACCTTACTAGACTGTAAGTTAATAGTAGTCTCAATCATTCTGTGAAATTATGGCACCAGGTGTGCTGTCGTTGTCAAGAAAAGTGGAAATTTATATCGTTTTCCAACGATTTTCAGCTGGAAATCGTTGGAAAACTGCCCGTTAGCCTTGAGTCAAGGCGCGCGTGGCTACCCGACGAGTGGCGCGCCCCGGACATGCCGGCATTCGGAACGCGTCACGCGTGCAGGTAGCCACGCGCGCCTTGACTAAAAGGCTATCATCCGCCCGACGGTTGAAAACAAGCGCCGTTTTTCTCTGGTTTTTTCGCCATCCAACAACGCAAAACTTTGAACAGGTCAGTGGAACGATATTTCCAATAATATACTAACCCCCAAATCCATTTCTGAAAATTGCAACAATGACCAATCATGTACACTACCTTTAAGTTCCATTTTAAGGTGTTTTACATATTTCAATAAAGGTTTATAATTCATTTGTGATTCATTCTTTTCGAGAAAACAGCGCATGTATGAGTGTCTTTGTACGTTAATAGTCGAACAGTGATGAATAATCTTTTATTCCGATTTACATGCTTTGTTCAAATGCATATAATTTAACAAACACATGACAGGCAACATTGTAAAAATCACAACTATTTTTTTATTTAGCCAATACAAACAGCCCATATTCACGTACGTTTCAGCCGCACTTTCAACTGCGCATATGCGATTCCTTGGGATAACGTTATCAGGGTTGCCGATTTTACACCGATGACGCGACTCGAATCTTTTTTGTTTAATTGTTTATAGACCACCTAATTTGGAAGCCGTTGTTATTGTATCACTATCTGGTTCAATCACTGTAGATTCAAAAATATTTTCTGAGAAAGTAGAAACAGTGATTTCATTAAACAGCTGTCTAGTTTTCTCCAATGTCGTTTAGTACCATTTTGTTCTTGACAAGAACATAATTTCAGAGGTTTCCCCAACATTCAAACTTGTAGATAACGATGGGCTATCAAGTCAACAAATTTGTGAACAAATTTTCGCCAGATATTTTTATCTCTTCGACCGCGTTTAAATATTGTACCCAAAACCAACATATTGTTGTCGGCATTGATTAAAAGTGTGTGTAAATGTCGACATAAAAAACTTAAAATAACGCAAAATGTCTGCATTTGTGATCTCCGATATTCCAAAATTTGCTTCATTAAATCAAACTCACACCTCAGGTTTTCAGTCTCATTTTGTTGGTCAGAAACTGCTAACATATTGAGTACGTAGTTACGATTTCAGTGAATTAGTCGTGTTTGTTGAGGTCTGGTATCCCGTATCGCGAGCAATCCAACATCATTAAAACAATTCTGTTTAGTCGGCCTTTAGAATTGCTCATTTTTATAGAAACAAAAAAACATCTAGCGAAAAGAAATCCACTGTTTGTAAAAGATTGCCACGTGATTTTTGTATGATCAGTATTGCATATTTTCCTATACCTGGGAATCCTTGATTGTCCAGAAATCTTAAACGAAAAAGTGATACATGGACTATCGAAACTTAGAATTTATTGATACCTCAGCAACCACTTTACCTGGGAAAAAATAACCACATAGAATTTTCCCCGACACGAATTTCTGGCCACAATTTATTGATTTATAAATGTAAAAACAGTTTAACTGCAATCCCGAAAGTCCATCAACGATCGTGAAAGTGCATCACCGATTCGATGATCACATTAAATGCCTCTTCGGTGTTCCATAAACTTTACCAGATAGACACATGTACCGTTGGGCAGAGACATTGGCGGCGATCGGGGGGGGGGGGGGGGGGGGGGACACGTCCCCCCCAATATTTTGGGGGATGGTTATGACAGTGTCCCCCAATATTTCCCCGATTGTCATATACATAATACACACAAATCAACACACATTTTCACAAATTGTCCAGGATACACAAGAGACACCGAGTACAAAATTCTTAACAATTACTGTTGTGCGCTTTTCCCTCCGTACCCCAACCTTCACGAGAAATCGCCGCCGTTGGACAGGGGGACAGAAAACCTATGGGGGGGGGACAGATTTATCCAGATAATTCTTCCCCCCCCCCCCCCTTCCCGGACACCGTGGGTTATTAGAGAGAGTTTTGGCGTGATCAAAATGTACCTTTTTACAATTTAGTGACTTCGGAAATATATTTTCAAGTTCATGAGGTGTTCTGGATGATGGGAGAGAAGAGTCCGCGTATCGGCTGGCAGTTCAATACCGTGAAAAACACTATCAGATAAGATTCCATTACAAATTCTGCAAGCAAATCACTGTAACTTGTTGAGTCACTAAAAGTCTGTTTCAAACGTGCATAAAGACATTACATCCAATTTCAGTGAAATGATCCCCTTCTATGAAAAAGTGCCGAACTCATAGTTTTCTGGAGCGTTATACAAATATGGACCCTAAACAAGCTAAAACAAAACCAAATCAAACAACCCAACATCTAAGAAAGAAAGATTTTGTTCTCGAAATGTCGAGTATAGGGAACAAAATACGCCAGTGGTCGGTTTTTTTTTTTTTTTTTGTGAGCGATAGACCTTGAGGACGGTTATATTGAAGCGCGCAAACTGATTTTAATCTGCAGTTTTGTTCACCTTTGTGACAGAAATTATTGTAAATAATTGCAATAACCCCACCTTCGCAACATATCAAACCAAATCTCTGTTTCAAATTTGCATTGACATACATCCAAGTAAAAAAAAAGCAAAAGAAAGCCAAACTAGACATCTGGTGCAGTGTTTGTGGACAAACACAGGGCTGTTTTGTTTTTTTGTGTAAAATTATGTGATTTAAATGAAATTTCAAAAATGAAAAAAATTATAGAAAATTAGCCGATGACGTCATCATGACGTCACATAAATTTTCATCTAACACATGCTGGCATAACTAAATACCACGTTTTAACTTAATCTGACTTGTACTTTTGTAGATATATGGCTTCAAAAAATGCACCTTTAAGATGACGTCACATGACATGTGATGACGTCATCATGACGTAAAAGTTCGGCGCACATTCTGAGCAGTTGGTGTAAGTGTCTGCCTACGACTTGTCTAACGACTTGAAAAAAAGACTAGAGATCAACTCTTTATAGACAGCATGCCACACGAAAGCCATGGTTTCTGTCCTTCCCAGAATTCCTTTGTGTTATATTGAATTTGGTCACAATTTTCAGATGCCTGTTATTTCTTAATACTTGAGTGAGCCACGATCACGAAATTGTTGAATTAGGTAGAGAAAAATTCAATGTATAAATTTTTTTAATCGGACCGACCCTTACATGCGTAAAAAAAAAAAAATTGATGACGTCATTATGACGTCACACAATTTTCGCCTTTTAGGGCATATCTTTGAGACATACCAAAAGCTGTATCAAAAAGAATTTTGAAAATATCTTGTTTTGTTTGCGAGATATATTTAAAAGAATGTTACGATTTCAAAATTTCAAAAATTCATAACAAATCACGTGATGACGTCATCATGACGTCACTTTGGATTTTGCATGCTAGTGCCAGTATCTACCTACCCACCAATTTTCATGACGATCGGACCTATCCTTATATGTGTTTTAAAAAAGCACATTTTTGATGATGTCATCATGACGTCACACATTTTTTTCCTTTTTAGGGCATATCTTTGAGACCTACCAAAGCTATAACAAAAAGAATTTTGAAAATATCTTGTTTTGTTTGCCAGATATATTTAAAAGAATGTTACGATTTTCAAAATTTCAAAAATTCATAAAAAATCACGTGATGACGTCATCATGACGTCACTTTGGATTTTGCATCCTAGTGCCAGTATCTACCTACCCACCAATTTTCATGACGATCGGACCTATCCTTATATGTGTTTTAAAAAAGCACATTTTTGATGATGTCATCATGACGTCACACATTTTCTCCCTTTTAGGGCATATCTTTGAGACCTACCAAAGCTATAACAAAAAGAATTTTGAAAATATCTTGTTTCGTTCGCTAGATATATTGAAAAGAATGTTACGATTTTCAAAATTCAAAAATTCATAAAAAATCACGTGATGACGTCATCATGACCAAAAAGTTCGGGACACATTCTGAGCAGTTTGTCTAAGTGTCTGCCAAGTTTAAAGGCAATCGGGTGCACCAAAGTAGCCAAAGTGCCGGTAAGAAAGAAAACGTGTACAAATGCTATGGGCAAAAAAGTCTGAAAAGGAAGCACAAAAAAAAAAAAAAACTAGACATCTGGTGCAGTGTTTGTGGACAAACACAGGGCTGTTTTGTTTTTTTGTGTAAAATTATGTGTTTTAAATGAAATTTCAAAAATGAAAAAAATTATAGAAAATTAGCCGATGACGTCATCATGACGTCACATAAATTTTCATCTAACACATGCTGGCATAACAAAATACCACGTTTTAACTTAATCTGACTTGTACTTTTGTAGATAAATGGCTTCAAAAAATGCACCTTTAAGATGACGTCACCTGACATGTGATGACGTCATCATGACGTAAAAGTTCGGCGCACATTCTGAGCAGTTGGTGTAAGTGTCTGCCTACGACTTGTCTAACGACTTGAAAAAAGACTAGAGATCAACTCTTTATAGACAGCATGCCACATGAAAGCCATGGTTTCTGTCCTTCCCAGAATTCCTTTGTGTTATATTGAATTTGGTCACAATTTTCAGATGCCTGTTATTTCTTAATACTTGAGTGAGCCACGATCACGAAATTGTTGAATTAGGTGGAGAAAAATTCAATGTATAAATTTTTTTAATCGGACCGACCCTTACATGCGTACAAAAAAAAAAATTGATGACGTCATTATGACGTCACAAAATTTTCGCCTTTTAGGGCATATCTTTGAGACATACCAAAAGCTGTATCAAAAAGAATTTTGAAAATATCTTGTTTTGTTTGCGAGATATATTTAAAAGAATGTTACGATTTCAAAATTTCAAAAATTCATAACAAATCACGTGATGACGTCATCATGACGTCACTTTGGATTTTGCATGCTAGTGCCAGTATCTACCTACCCACCAATTTTCATGACGATCGGACCTATCCTTCTATGTGTTTTAAAAAAGCACATTTTTGATGATGTCATCATGACGTCACACATTTTTTTCCTTTTTAGGGCATATCTTTGAGACCTACCAAAGCTATAACAAAAAGAATTTTGAAAATATCTTGTTTTGTTTGCCAGATATATTTAAAAGAATGTTACGATTTTCAAAATTTCAAAAATTCATAACAAATCATGTGATGACGTCATCATGACGTCACTTTGGATTTTGCATCCTAGTGCCAGTATCTACCTACCCACCAATTTTCATGACGATCGGACCTATCCTTATATGTGTTATAAAAAAGCACATTTTTGATGATGTCATCATGACGTCACACATTTTCTCCGTTTTAGGGCATATCTTTGAGACATACCAAAGCTATAACAAAAAGAATTTTGAAAATATCTTGTTTTGTTCGCTAGATATATTGAAAAGAATGTTACGATTTTCAAATTTCGAAAATTCATAAAAAATCACGTGATGACGTCATCATGACCAAAAAGTTCGGGACACATTCTGAGCAGTTTGTCTAAGTGTCTGCCAAGTTTAAAGACAATCGGGTGCACCAAAGTAGCCAAAGTGCCAGTAAGAAAGAAAACGTGTACAAATGCTATGGGCAAAAAAGTCTGAAAAGGAAAAAAAAAAAAAAGAAAAAAAAAAAAAAAACTAGACATGCTATGTGTTTGTCACGTTATGACAAACACAGGGCTGTTTCGGGGTTGTTTTGTTATTTTGGATGTGTAATATGCTTATAATAGTAAAAGGTGTTTGTTAGTTAAAGACGGAGGGGTTAGGATGTTGTTGTTGGGAGGAACATAAAATTTACAAAATAAAAAAAATCATAGAAAATTTGCCGATGACGTCATCATGACGTCACTTCGGCTGCCGCATGCTTGTGGCACACTATCTACATACCCACCAATTTTTATGACGATTGGACCTACCCTTATATGTGTTTTTTTTTAAATATATTTTTGATGTCGTCATGATGACGTCACACATTTTCTCATTTATGTGAAAGAATATAGAAGCTAACAAAGCTATTACAAAAAGAATTTTGAATTTAGCATGTTCTGGTGATGAGATATGGGTTTAAGAAACTTTAAGGTTAAAAAACTTAAAAATTACTATAAAATCGTATGATGACGTCATGATGACGTCATGATGACGTCACCTCAATTTTCATCTATAACACGTACTTGTCTACCACCATAGCAGGTTTGAATGCAATCGGACCTACGGTTCTCTAGATATGTGCCCTTGAAAAATGCACCTTTAAGATGACGTCACATGACAAGTGATGACGTCATCATGACGTCACTCTTCGGCATACATTCTTAGCTTAGGGTCTCTGTTTGAGTTAAACCTGATTAAGATCTGAGGTTGTTTAGTGACCAAAGTGGCTCTTACAAAATTCGTGTACAAAGTCTATGGGATTTGGGATAAAACTAAAAAGTCATAGAAAATCAGCTGATGACGTCATCATGACGTCACTTCGGATTTTACATGCTAGTGGCACTATCTACCTACCCACCAATTTTCATGACGATCGGACATATCCTTATATGTGTTTTAAAAAAGCACATTTTTGATGATGTCATCATGACGTCACACATTTTCTCCCTTTCAGGGCATATCTTTGAGACATACCAAAGCTATAACAAAAATAATTTTGAAAATATCTTGTTCTGTTTGCTAGATATATTGAAAAGAATGTTACGATTTTAAAATTTTGAAAAATTCATAAAAAATCATGTGATGACGTCATCATGACGTCACTTTGGATTCAGCATCCTAGTGACAGTATCTACCTACCCACCAATTTTCATGACGATCGGACCTATCCTTATATGTGTTTTAAAAAAGCACATTTTTGATGATGTCATCATGACGTCACACATTTTCTCCCTTTCAGGGCATATCTTTGAGACATACCAAAGCTATAACAAAAAGAATTTTGAAAATATCTTGTTTTGTTCGCTAGATATATTGAACAGAATTTTACGATTTTGAAATTTCAAAAATTCATAAAAAATCACGTGATGACGTCATCATGACGTAAATGTTCGGCATACATTCTGAGCAGTTGGTCTAAGTGCCTGCCAAGTTTAAAGCCAATCGGCACCATAAAAGTAGCCAAAGTGCCAGTAAGAAAGAAAACGTGTACAAATGCAATGGGCATTTGGCTGAAAAAGAAGAAAAAAAAAAAGAAAAAAAAAAGAAAAAAAAAAAAATCTTAACGAAAACAAGGGCTGTTTCGGAAAAGTTTCCGAAACAGCCAAAAAAAAAAAAAAAAAAAAAAAAATCTTAACGAAAACAAGGGCTGTTTTGGAAAAGTTTCCAAAACAGCCAAAAAAAAAAAAGAAAAAAAAAAAAATCTTAACGAAAACAAGGGCTGTTTTGGAAAAGTTTCCAAAACAGCCAAAAAAACAACTTACCACAACCCCACAACCCCACAAAGATTTTGATCTCTCTCGAAATGGTGAATATAGCTGGAAACAAAAATACGCTTGGCCGGCTTTTTTTTATTCATTCATTTATTATTTGTAGGTGGCCTTGAGGACGCTTATTTCTGTAATTGGAGCGCCGCGCAATCTATTTTTTTAATCTGTAATTCGCAACCTAAATATCATGCACGGTGAACCCGACGACTGTTATAACAAATTCCAAAAATGCCCTCTGCCCTGTGTCCTTTCTTTACGATTTGACATATCACAGACTTTGACACAGTTTCGGTAAGTCACCTTGTGGTCAATTACAGCAATATACTCTCTGTGACCCTATTTACAATGATTATTGGGATAGACACTTAGGAATTTACTGAGGTACTGCCGGTGCCACACACGGCCAGTTTTCTCCACTTAACTTTGATACTCGGACTAGGCCTACGTCAAAAAGTTATAATTTTAATGCCAACATTTAATTTAATAATTTTATACAAGCTACTTAGAAAATAAGGCACCATCTTTCTCACAACTCAGATCTAGCTTTGTCAGTAGATTTGTGCATTGGCTAAAACATTCAATCTTGAAATAATAGGGATATGGAATTTACCATGCATAGTCGATAGATTCGAATTCTAGGAAACAATTTGTCCGCTGAGTGCGTTGTCCATTATTAATAAGTTGTCTGTATTGCTTACGTCAGCTGCAGCTCATTGCTTATATATTGTCTAAAATCTGCCAGTAAGGATTACTGTATTATCTCATAGAGCTAAAACATAGCTCCATGATTATATGCATTTGTTTCGAATAATTTTACCTCTAATCTAGGGCAAGATTCCAGCTCAACATTGGCGCAAGGATTGCCGGTCGAACAGCTACAGGTCTCCATCGCATTGCTTCATGCATACATTTTAGCCAATGCACAAATCTACTGACAAAGCCAGATCTGAGTTGTGAGAAAGATTGTGCCATATTTTCTAAGTAGCTTGTATACAATTATTGAATTCAAAGTTGGCATTACAATTATAACTTGTTGACGTAGGCCTAGTCCGAGTAACCCGGACCTTATTTAGGATTTGTTTTAGTAATCTGAAATGTTTATATTCTTGCTTATTCCTTTTCGCTTCAAACAAGCGTACATATGTAGACTTAAAACACGCGCGCAAAATAAAATACATGCATGCGTATCAAGGTTAAGTGGAGAAAACAACTGGCCGTGTGTGGCACCGGCAGTACCTCAGTAAATTCCTAAGTGCCTATCCCAATAATCATTGTAAATAGGGTCACAGAGAGTATATTGCTGTAGTTGACCACAAGGTGACCTACCGAAACTGTGTCAAAGTCTGTGATATGTCAAATCGTAGAGAAAGGACACAGGGCAGAGGGCATTTTTGGAATTTGTTATATAACAGTCGTCGGGTTCACCGTGCATGATATTTGGGTTGCGAATTACAGATTTAAAAAATACAGATTGCGCGGCGCTCCAATTACAGAAATAAGCGTCCTCAAGGCCACCTACAAATAATAAATGAATGAATAAAAAAAAACGGCCAAGCGTATTTTTGTTTCCAGCTATACTCACCATTTCGAGAGAGATCACAATCTTTGTGGGGGTGTGGTAAGTGGTTTTTTGGCATTATTTTGCTTTTCTTTTAACTTGGATGTAGGCCTATGTCAATGCAAATTTGAAACAGAGATTTGGTTTGATATGTTGCGAAGGTGTGGTTATTGCATATAGATTTACAATAATTTCTGTCACAAAGGTGAACAAAACTGCAGATTAAAATCAGTTTGCGCGCTTCAATATAACCGTCCTCAAGGTCTATCTCCCACAACAAATAAAAAAAAAAAAACGACCACTGGCGTATTTTGTTCCCTATACTCGACATTTCGAGAACACAATCTTTCATTGTCCTTCTTTTGTTAAAGGTCCCCTATTGAATGCGAAAACAAACTCACACACCCACGCAGCAGTCTGTACACATGGGTAGATATGGGGTACATCCATTGTAGACATTACTGTCCTTCCTTTGTTCTCCTTTGTCCCCATTGAAATCTCAAAACCCATAGCGTGAACTCTGTGGGGTAGGTCGATTTCTAAAGACGACCGTGTGGGGTAGAATTGTCCCCATTGTTACCCTTTCTTATACCTACCTCATAATATCTACCCCTATGTACATACAAACAAGTGTGTAAATACCGGCAATGGCGGACTCACTATTGTCCCTCTTTTGTTTGTACTTTAACTTTTTCGGAAGGCCTCCCATATGTTTTGTACACGAATTTTAATCGTGGACGTTCGGTCAATCGTGGACCCTTTGTCTACGCCCTAACTCTTTTGTCCCTAGTCCACGATTGCCGGTATTTACATACGCAGCTTTACGTTCCATACGTAGTGTGGACTTCCCTTTGTATTCATGTAGTTAAGAAAAAAGAGACAAAAGCTAATTTTACACGCACTGTGAACGCGTTTTTTACCCGAAATTTTGATCGGGATCCCCTTAAGTATTCCCCTTCATCTTGCGACAGATGAAACCTAACCCAAAAATGCCTCTAAACCTGTTTTTCAGAGAGGGGGAAACCTTATGTGGACGTGTGCAAGTCCACATAAGGTTTAATATCCTGCCTAGTGTAGACCTCTTTTGTTCACCGATTTTAACAAAAAGACCGTCTCTCGAGGACAAGAAAGATTCTTTTGTGTGTTCTTTCTCCTCTTGTCCTCGAACGTAGTACAATACAAGATCACACCTTCTTAAATCTGTATCCTCGTGGAGCCATGTCTTTGTCTTCTCCTTTCTTTCTGTTTATAAACCTACCCCCATAGACATTCAGTACCTTTTTCCTTTTGGAGACACCCCTTCCATTAGAATTTTCCTGTGGAGACCTTTTTACTCTTTTGTCCTCTACGGCGCCCATGTCTCCACAGGGTACCGACAATAGAAAAGCAATTACACCATTCCGAATTCTGCACGGCAGAAAACGATTCTGCATATACCCTTTATTATTGTATTTTTTAGGTTTGGGTTTTGGATATATGGTCCCCGTTGGCCCAACCCGGGATCCCCAGTGGGCACACTTTTTTTTCTCTTTGCCAACGTGCATTATGGACTCTCGTGTGCCAGTTGCATAACACATAAAATACTCCTATCAAACGTTTGTTTCTCCCTATAATCGTGAATAGAAAGGGACATCAAAACCATCGGAAAAATTGTCATCACCGTTTTTACGAAGGCACGGGCCCATATTTGTTTTATATTGCGAGCTTATTATACAATTTTGCTTCAAAACATTGCACTTAAAATTCTAGCTTCTTGCATAAATAACACTTAATTAATTTCTAAATTACATTAAGTATACAAGGAGCCGACATTAATTTGCATCTTTTTGCATCATCTTCCTTCGTCTTATTCCTTGCAGGTTTCTTGAGGCTTTCGAGCTACAGTACGATTACCGGTATGCACTATTGAGGAATCCTAGTTTTATTACCACAAAGAATTACAAAAGAATTTACAAAGAATTGTAAAAGTGAAACAAAACTGTGCATCTCAATTAGTTTAGTTAATTAAACACTACATAAATGAAACTCTTGATAATATAATTATCGTGTGGGTTTTGCCGACGATGGAGTGGGCATGGTTTGGGATTATACAACATACTAATGAGCATTATTGGTACCTTTGTTGCTAGTCTGTTTCACAGGACAGCGTTTGCGTATCTCTCGCGCAGCTGTTTTCATCCAGTGCTCACCAGGAACAGGCCCCGGAGGGGGACCGAAGTAACACGTCCTCGCCTCGCTCTCCACACCAACCAGGTTTACTGCAGAAATCCGGGATAAAGATAATTAGACCAGAATTGGCATTTTTATGCAAGTTCACCCAGAACAAGGCTAAAAATCATTCGAAGTATAAGATCGTACGATGGAGGGAGGCAAAGAGTTCCATAGAGATACAGAACGAGGGAAAAACTATGAGCATCGCTTTTTGTTCTGCATCTAGGTACAGCTAAGAGCATATTAGTGGGAACAAGCGAAAAGATGAGTTTCACGCTCAAACACCCTAACTGGAGAAACCAAGCTGGACAATCAAGTGGAACATTTACCATGAAAATATCGAACAAGGCCGAGCAACAGATCTCTGGTGAAAGACTGATTGAAAGGATGAGCCCAACTCTTCACCAACAAAAATAAATAATGCGTTTCTGTACTCTGATATTTGTTTTAGTCGCACGAGTCAGCAGTGACATGTATGTGGCATATTTCGAAGTATTATAATACCAACGTCAGAAAAGGCCCACTACCACACCTCCCCCCCCCCCCCCCCCTTCCCCCCACCCCGCTTTTCGCAATCAATATCCGGGGCAAAAGTTTTCGGGGCAACCTGTTTTGAATTTGTCTCTGAAAACAAAACAAAAACCTGGATGCGCCATGATGATGTGCCTCCCCTGGCAGGGGGGGGGGGGGGGGGGGGGGGGGGGTTACAATTGGACACCAGGTAGAAATTTCATGGCGCTGTTAAGCACACGATTCTTTGTTAACGGAGCCTTCGTCCATTTCACGGAGACCGTCAGCAGTAAGCAAAGCAAAACACTTGCTAAGCACAATTTGCTTAACATCGTGACGCAGCAATAAAATCTGTCAAACTATTATAGGTTTTCTCGGCCAGTTCAATTCAATTTCAACTTGATAGTGGCCAATTTAAAGCGAATTAGCTTCCTGGTGTCGTTTTCGTGGTCCGTATTAAATTTCAGCTGTTCAAATTAGTTTCCATATCCCGACATCTTCATGTTTAACACGTTGAGGTTATGTCGTTCGGTTTAAGTGTTCATTCAATTTAACAGTCGGTTTGGTTAAGGATTATTTGCATGAGATTCCTATTTTTGATTTCATTTCCGCACATTCTAATATAGCACGTTTTGCATTCAAAATAAAGGAACACGAAAACACGTTAAGGGTCTTTTAATTTGTTTTACCTTTTCACCGTTTTTTTTTTCTTTTAGGATATAGTTTATTAATTTTCAAAGTATCTGCTACCTGTCATAAAATGTAAACAAATGATGTGAGAAAATTAAGTATAAAAGTCGACATAACCTAGGCAACAGTAAACTTAGGTGATGTTTTCCCCTTTTTGTCGTGTTCATTATGTTCTTAATTCTTTACCTCTGTCTCTGTTATCTTTGATTTTAAATAATTGTGATCTGAGTTTTCTTTGGATTTGTTTTCTCAATTTACTCTTGATCCATACACAAGATTCACTTGGCTGCTGAGGATACTTGCTTCTGTAGGTCTGTCTGCCATATTGATGTTTCTAGTGTTTCAGTCTGCAAAGTCATCAGTGAAGTGGCGGAATATTGTGGGGAACAGTGCTTAAATCAATGTACATGTACTTTGAAATTGGAACAAAGACACTCCATTTAATTTCATCAAACAATGAATAACAAGGACCTATTTCGATTTCCTTTCCTTACTTTTCAAAAATGTTTGCTTAATGGCGAATTCGAATGGCAAAACTAACGCAGCTGGAAACTTGGGCGAAATTGAATGACCCAGTATGCAGTTATAATTTGAATGCACAATATTGTTAAAATTGCATGATTCAAATGTGCAATTGCATGCTTTTACATTTAAATTGAATGATGTTTTTAGTTAACTGAATGTTGATCTCAACGTGCATTCAAATTCGTGTGATTGGTCGTCAATTTGTCCGCCAAATCAGCTAAATTGGCCTGGAAAACCTATATTACAAGTGTGTAACGTTTTGCCCTTTTACCATTATGTTCACCCATCTAAAATGTTGAGGTTAAGCGGAATGCACCGTCTTTAAAATTATATAAAGTTGCACATTCGAAAACGTTTCTTTTGAATGGTAACTTTCCTCATTCGTCTTATTATTTTGTGTTCGATGTATTTACTAAGCGGCGAGACCCAATCTCTACCGTCAATGGACGGTGTGTATGGGCGGCGGGACTTGGAAGCCTCGGCGTGGGAATTTGCACGATTCTGCAGGGTACGCGCTCCTTAGCCCCACTGGGCCCAGTCCCAAGGCGCTGCTTAACGGTTAGCAGAAAATGTGTGCTAACTATAATTTAGGCCTTTAGAAGAATTTCACAATCAATACTTCACGGCCAATTCGTTTAATGTCTGCTCGTACACAAATATTTCTATTGTTGCTTTTAAAGCAAATATTGCTTCTGAACTTAGAGAGCTTTTCATGTGCTCATTGCTGACAGCCAGTGTGGACGCAGGCTCCGTAAGTAGAAATCGAGTGCATCAGGGTTAAACAAACACTGACATAAATATTGTTGGGAAAACACCAAATTATACTAGCTTGTTAAAACGGAAGGCAATGGCGTTAATCCGTGCAGAAAAAGTGGGGTATGGGCAAGATTGTTTCCGGGAATCACCCCAAAAACTGAGCCCCAGAAAATGTCTGCCTAACAAATATTTCGTCAAACAATCCACAAGGGTAACTAACTAAGTACATTTGAATACATTTTCAAAGTGAACAAAGAATCCTGGCAGGAGCGGGATTCGACCCTGCGACCTCTGGAACACCGTACCGGCTTCTACCAACTGAGCTATCTTGTCCTATGTTGGCGGTCTCCCAAATTGTCAGTGTCTTTGTTCGGGTGGGCGCTAGTCAGAAGTCAAATGCGTTTCGCCAGGGATCACGCCCGATTTTACGATACAACCTGGGAAGCGACATTGGGGATCACGCAATGAGGATACGACTTTTTAACTTATAATTCGTCACACAATCCACAAGGGAAACTGACTAGGTAAATTTGAATACATTTTCAAAGTATCCTCATTGAGTGATCTCCACAATGTCGCTTCCCAGGTTGTATCGTAAAATTGGGTGTGATCCCTGGCTACACGGCATTCTGGGTTGATGACTTCTGACTAGCGCCCACTCGAACAAAGATACTGACAATTTGGGTGACCGCCAACATAGGGCAAGATGGCTCAGTTGGTAGAGCGCCGGTGCGGTAACCCGGAGGTCGCAGGTTCGAATCCCGCTCGTGCCAGTTTCTTTGTTCACTTTGAAAATGTATTCAAATTTACCTAGTCAGTTTCCCTTGTGGATTGTGTGACGAAAATAAAACAGGTAAGAAAAATAATTTGGGCACGAAAGGGTTAAAATGTTGGCTGGCTGGCTGGCTCACGTATGTTGACGTGTATTGCGGGTGTATCAGTTTAGTTTATTCACAGGCTGGTATCCTGCAGTCGCACAGTATAAGCCGTTGCCTGGATCGGATCTGTTGTGGCTACTGCTTCGAACGCTATGACAATACGAACAATTCAAATGATCTCTTCTGGGGTTTTCTGTCAGATGTACCCCAGAAATATATGTGCACAAGAAGTTTCCCAAGACACACATCATAAAATCAGGCGTGCCAATTTGTTTGTAAAGTAATATTTATTGATTTCTTTGTAACATTGTCAGGTAAAGTCGGAAGTAGAGAGTATCGATTCTTGGCATATTTCTATAGTGATTGGTATCGATATGATTAAAAGCTATTGAATTATGCACTATTCGAAAATCACCGGGATCGCTGGTTCAGTTAATCAATTGCTGCTACAGAATCGAAGCACAACCTACACCGGGTTTGAACTCGTGAATCTGACCAAAAAATAATATTGCACACTAACAATCACCAGGAAGGTTTCAAGTTGGTCGTTCACTTCCATGGGATTCGCATTCTTGCAAAAACCCCGCTTCCAAAGAATCTTATGAAAAGTATGACAGCAACAGAGGAAATCAACGAATATCACTGCTTGTAAAAGGCTATGCAATTCAATTACGCAACACCATTATGCCTATCCAAACGCAAATAAGCACCTCACTGCTTAAAAAAGAAACTGATCCGACGTCACTTGTACAGCACAAAGGGTAAACTGTCTGCACAATGAGCAAAACTAAGATGGCGGAGGAAACATACATGAACTGCCTGGACAGTTTACTCGGGTGTATATGTTTCCATGCCACGCGTGTATCACGGCGGTGCTAATGATTCGGGAACCGGTGTTTTCGTAACACTGATGCGCGCATGCGTCTAATCTGAATATTAGATCACGCCCCATTGCATTGCAAAATTCGCGGTTGTGCGGTTCGTGGACCGAGTGAAGTTTTAACGCGTATTTTTTTTTAAATACCCGTCGTGGGCTGTACCACTTGGTACTTGTTTGTCTTCCTTTCTGATATTTTCCCTGCATTCTCCTTCTTTACATCAGTATAGAGCACCGAAGTGATGGCGTCAATGCAATGTTTGGAACATAATACTTTTGTTATGTGTTATGTGTTTGCATGACTGGCTGTCATGCCAACTGACGTCAATTTTCGGTACTCTATACATGCACGTACGCATAGATTTTTGTGTGTGTTTGTGTGGGCTTTCGCACGTAGAAAACAATGTGCACATACAACCGGTGTCCATAGCTGGTGCCCGAGTATATACATATTTATGAGCTTATTTGAATAAAGTCGTGAAAACTTTTGTTATCTTATTTCCGTCTCTGTGTCTAGTTGTATTATTTAATTAATCCTGTAGTCATGTGATCGAAAAACGGAGATCCCCTCGAAACAAATAATCAGAGGACAAGAGGAGAAAGAACATACAAAGGAACCTTTCAGTCCTCGAAAGTCAGTCTTTTGTTGAAATCGGTCCACGGAAGTAAAAATACGTGCTTAGTCTATTAAAGGAACAATATGAAACATAAAACATTGTCCTTGGAAGTATTGGGAAAGTACGAGTGTGTGTGTGAGTTGTTTTTGCATTCAATAGGGGTCCTTTAACAAAAGAGGACAATAGGGTCCCCGTTTGAAAATCGTGTACAAAACCAATGGAAGGCCTTCCGAAAAAGTTAAAGTACAAAAACAAGAGGGACAATAGGAGGTCCCCGATTGCATCCGTTTACATACTTGGGTGTGTGTTTGTTGTACAAAGTACAAATCAATAAACTACATTTCAGGGATTTTTGTATGATGAAGGTCCAGGGCGAGTATCGCCTCCAATCATTATTGGACTAAATGCATTTCTGATCTGCAATTTGTCGTTTGTGATATAACAAAATATACAAGCCAATACGTGGAACATACCTCTATCATATATACATGTATATTCTCATTTTATGTTCTATACGCACCTTAATTTGTCGTGCATTCCTGTTATATTAAAGTTTTCCTCATTAGGGCCTATATTGTACTTCTCCAATTTGAAAGCTCGAAGTGCGAAAATGGTTGCCCACAGACGAAAAGGAAAGTAAAATTCGGTAGGGAATTCTCCTTCCATTCACCCGGCGCGAAATTAAATGACGGGTACCTATGCATCGTCTAATTGAATGAAGCTATTTCTAAACTGAATGCGTGAAAGTACACAATTCAATGTCTGCAAACGAAATTGAAGGCTCAAAGTTTGAAAATGAAGCATGGGAGCAACGAGCCGAGAAAAAATCGCTCGGACACGAATGCACGTTAATGAATTTGACTGCTGTTTTGACCAATTCGGCAGGGAAAACCTACATTATAGGAAATATCGTTCCACTGACCAGTTCAAAGTTTTGCGTTGTTGGATGGCGAAAAAAACGGCGGGCGGATGATAGCCTTTAGTCAAGGCGCGCGTGGCTTCCTGGACGCGTGGCGCGCCCCGAATACCAGCATGTCCGCGGCGCGCCACTCGTCCGGGTAGCCACGCGCGCCTTGACTAAAGGCTACAGGGCAGTTTTCCCCAAAGATTTTCAGCTGGAAATCGTTGGGAAAACAATATAAATTTTGACTTTTGACAAAGACAGCACACCTGGTGCCATCATTTCACAGGATGATTGAGACTACTATTAACTTACAGTCTAGTAAGGTATTTCGTAATAGTGGGTATTGACCTTCTTTTTCTATAAATTTTTTTTTTTGGGGGGGGGGGGGGGGCTTGTAACGCAAAACGCCATGGAGTGACTTTCCGCTCATTCCAATGTGTCATCCCACATTTTATAAACGCCAAAACCATTTGAAGAGAATGCAATTATAAAAACAATCATAAAGCTGGCTTTTCATAAGTGCGATTTACGGTCCGTTTTGTGTCCATTACATTTCGGGCCCATGTATATCATAAAATAATAGACCCAAAACGCAACGGACACAAAACGGACCAAAACGAAGCAACCTAATTGTGGACTTACCATAGGTAACGGCCAGAAGAGTCGCCAAGGCCAAATACGGAGACATCTTGATGCCTGTCTGTTGTTTGTGTTGCCTTAGGTTTGCTCAGGACACGAATCGAATTGACGACTGACAGCACACAAACCCTGTTACGACACGTTCAGTGATCTGTGCGCTGCGCACTGGCCGCGATCCATTGAATGTGATACACATCCTCAGTTCATGCATTTTTATACGTGCCATTCAAACGTCAGCATACCGTTTTTCCTTTCCATCGTTACATTGAAAAACACCGACTATGGGCCCATGCACGTCTAGGTTGAAAGAGAGGTTTTACAGGCAAGCGGCTACTTTAATGGATTCTTACGTACTATAGCATTGGGGTAGTGATGTAGTTACGACGCGGTACCGGTAAAGTATTTGGTTTGCATGTACAGCCTCGGTTTTGTTCCCAATATCGTGAAACCGTGCAAGAGGAGAATGACAGGGACAAGGTCCGTTATTCCTAGGGACTATTTGGAATTGAGCCAACCATAACCCAGCTCACGTCAAGGACAGCCGATGATGTGAAAAATTCCAAAACGAATAGACCTTACCTAGTAATGACGTCACACTATGTTTACCACAGTAGCCAAGTGTGGACATGCGGAAAGATTGCCAGCTCGTAATATTTCTCCTACAAAATGTATTCTGTTTGCTTCATGCTTATTTTGAGGGTTATTTCATTTCGTATTCAGGAACCTAAAGGAAACATTGATGTTCCATTTGTTACGTACGATCGATTTGTCGGGCATAAGCCCCCAAAGTCGGTACGCACGGCAGAGAATACATGAATGTGGAAATACGCAAAATAATAGAATTCAGAGAAACCAGCAACTGACAAAGTAATACGGACGAGACATTCTGTTTATAATAACAAAAGAGTAATAAATCTAATACAAGACATGACTAACAAGGTTCAATACAAGTTGAAAGGAAGCATAATATTATAATAAGTTAAAAAATGAATATTCGGCCGAAACAATTAGGAAAATCAAATTTTACCAGAACTCGAGTATAGCTTGCTCAATCCTCTCAGGTTCGCTCGGAAACGGGGAGTCCGGCGCTAGCTCCCCACCTACGGGTAGTCCCAACAAGACACCATGACCTCGACTCCACGCCCATGCAAGGATCCCGTCAGGTCCGTAGTAGCAGCGCCGGCACCCAGGGTAGCACAACTCGGCGACCAGTCCCGGTAGCACTGGTCAACATCCCGTTCGGAGCTTGCCCAAGCAGAAGGAGGACGCGGCTCTGCGACACAGAGCCTTAAATACTCTTCAACATTACTCAAGCATAACCAAATATTTTAACACACAAACAATCTACAAGAATAATACAACGTAAAAAGACTTACGGCCCAGCGAACAGGAATCAGCCAAATAACTGAAATGACGCACCTGTGATCGCAGTGCTAAGGTTCACGGCTTAGTGAACACGGGCCGACTAAAATACTTTAAGGACACACTTGTGTCCGTAACATCTTTCCCTCTTAAAGTTTTGATCTAGGGAAAAACTTAAATTCATTTATCAACAACACATGGTGCTTCAGAAAACAAGTTATAACAATACATAACCCATACCTCTCGTTAGTTGAGATAAACACATGGTGTTACCGCAAACCGAAACGATATCGATATTCCACCATGCAAAGCCTCAAAACTTATAATACATAATTATGTTTTACATAACGTCTCATCCAATTAACCACTTTGTTATTAAATCACGCGAACATGATCTATTAACATTGTACATAACACTAGCATCAGTTATCAGTTTAAACGGTTTAGTGAAGTCGGGAGCGGCGAGAACTGGTGCGTTAGTAAGCATGGCTTTAACTTTCTGAAAACCCTGAGAACATTCTTCAGTCCAAGTAAATTTAGCGCCCTTTTTTAGCAAATTGGTTAGCGGAGAAACTACATCAGAAAAATTTACAATTTACGGTAGTATCCCGCCATGCCTAAAAAAAACGCATCAGTTCTTTCTTGGTTTTTGGTCGAGGGAAGTTCACGATCGACTAAATTTTCGCACTTGCTGGTGAAACCTCTCCTTGACCAATCACATAACCAAGAAATAAGACTTTAGCCTTACCGATTTGGCTTTTTGACAGATTAACAGTAAGTTTAGCCTCAGTTAGTTTATTGAACAATGCACGTGTATTATTCATGTGTTTCTGCCACGAATCACTGTATACAACAATATCATCTATGTATACCTCGGTATTATAGAGGTCTGATATTACATGATTCATTAAACGTTGGAACGTTGCTGGGGCATTTTTCATGCCAAACGGAAGTACTTTATATTGGTACAATCCTTGCGGGGTGACAAAGCCAGATATTTCTCTCGCCCGTGGGGTTAATGGAACTTGCCAGTAACCTTTCAACAGATTATATGTACTAACAAATGTCTATTTCCCCAGCTTATCGATACAATCATCTATCCTAGGAAGTGGGTAAGTATCGGGACTTGGTCACAGAGTTGACTTTTCGAAAATCGGTACAAAAACGAAACGTTGCATCAGACTTTGGTACTAGAATGCATGGCGAAATCCATGAACTAACACTTTCCTCAATAATATCGTTTTCTAGCATGTACTTGATTTCATCACGTAAATGAAATTGTTTTGCTGGGCCACACCTATATGGATGTTGTTTAATCGGTTGTGCGGTCCCAACATCAACATCATGAAATACAACATCTGTTTTGCCAGGCACATCGGGAAACAAATGTTTGTATTTATTCATCACAGTACACATATTACTTTGCTGTCCTCGGGTTAGATGATTATTTTTTTCATTTAAATTAGCAAGAATATGGGAATTCTTCAGTCTAATATCACTAACAGGAGGGTAGACATCGTCTTTTCCAGAAATCTGTTTAGCTGCTTCACTACACACCGATGCTACAATTTCTCGTTTTACAGAATTCTCTTTCTGCCTGGCATGATAGGGTTTTAGCATGTTTATGTGACAAAGTTGTTTAGCTTTACGCCTGTCAGGAGTAAGAACAACATAGTCTAAATCACCGACTTTATGATCGACAACATAGGGTCCAATAAATCGAGCCTGGAGTGGTTGCCCCGATATTGGTAGCAACAATAAAACTTGGTCGCCCGGACTGAAACTACGTTCTTTAGACTTTCGGTCATACCAGGTTCATCTCGAGTTGTGTAGACTTCAGATTGGCATATGCTAATTCTCTAACAGACTTCAAACGTTCCTTTAGACGAATAACATGGCTAAGTACACTATCAATTGATTTTTCTTCTAGCCATTTCTCTTTCATGAGTGCCAAGGGCCCTCTCACAGCACGTCCAAATACTAATTCAAATGGACTAAATCCAAGAGCTTCATTGGCTACTTCTCGTATAGCAAACAGTAACAAGGGGAGACCTTCATCCCAATCTTTGTTATGATCTAAACAATAAGTTCTAATCATAGATTTCATGGTTTGAGTAGCTTGCTCAATCCGCTCAGGTTCGCTCGGAAACGGGGAGTCCGGCGCTAGCTCTCCACCTACGGGTAGTCCCAACAAGACACCATGACCTCGACTCCACGCCCATGCAAGGATCCCGTCAGGTCCGTAGTAGCAGCGCCGGCACCCAGGGTAGCACAACTCGGCGACCAGTCCCGGTAGCACTGGTCAACATCCCGTTCCGAGGACGCGGCTCTGCGACACAGAGCCTTAAATACTCTTCAACATTTACTCAAGCATAACCAAATATTTTAACACACAAACAATCTACAAGAATAATACAACGTAAAAAGACTTACGGCCCAGCGAACAGGAATCAGCCAAATAACTAAAACGACGCACCTGTGATCGCAGTGCTAAGGTTCACGGCTTAGTGAACACGGGCCGACTAAAGTACTTTAAGGACACACCTGTGTCCGTAACACATGAGTATATACAAGGTAGTCTTGGTGATTGTCGCAAAAACAGGCAGAAGTTGAGATGATCCCAATTTACTTGCATGTAATGAAATTCATGGCGTTATTCCAAACCGTGTTTGCCTCGTATTCGTGCAGCCAGATGGGGACGGATATAGAGGTTCAAAGTGGACATCTGCTTTTCTGTTATCAAAATAGCAGAACAACATCATTTTGTTTGGGGGGGGGGGCGGGGACTTTTTTTGTAAAATGCATTTTCTACTCTTCTTCTTTCCTGCTTCCAGAAAAGCAGATTTTACTTTTTACACTTCACTGGCGGTCCAAAAAACGGACTTCTGCTTTTCCGCTTTTCTACTACCAGAATACTACATTGACCGTTTTCGACAAACCACTTTTCTGCCATCCAAGAAAGCAGATCGAATATTTCTGCCACAGTGGTCCAAAAGTGGCCATCGTCGTTCTAGCAGAAAAGCAAATTTAACATTTTGGACAAATCTACTTTTCTGTTCAAGAAAGCACATCGAACGGTTTTGTCACAGCGATCCAAAAGTGCCCAGCTGCGCTGCAGCTATCTGCATGTACCCGCCAAAAAAAATTGACTGCATAAAGTTATTCCGCTCTCTGTTATACGTCATCATCTGAGTGACAGATGACCTACTGATGTTAGCGCTGGCTATTAACAAAGAACGGTTTCAAATTGATGACGTGTTAACAAAAGAAAACATTATCACAATGCTTGGCGCTTAGCCGCCATGATACAAAGTTGATTTAGAACCAGGCAACTGACGTAACTCATCATCGCCTTGGAGCTGAATCTCTCTCGTCACTTCCAGTTGTGAAATAAGGTCATGCAAATAATCCCGAACAGTGCGATCTTTATACTCTGGTTTTTGACAAAGCGACACATCCATGGGCAATGCTGCTTCCCGGCCGTGCAACAAAAAGAATGGGCTGAAACCCACCGAGTTGTCTGCCGGTGTACTTCTATACGCAAATTGAATAGCGGGAATACATTTATCCCAGTCAGTTTGAAATTTGTTAACATAATGAGAAATTGTATCGAGAATGACTGCATTAAATCGTTCCTGCACTGCATTGCATTGAGGGTGATATGGACTTGTATTGATCTTATCAGTTCTCATTAATTTACAGACCTCGGCTACAATTTTACTCAAAAAATTTGAACCTCTGTCACTGAGCAACATACGAGGACAACCATGATTGCATATGACTTCTCGAAAGAAAGCGGTAGCAATAGTCACTGCGTCCATGGTAGATATAGGAACTAACATTGGCCATCTGGTACAGTGATCTGTAAAACATAAGACATATCGATTACTAGAAGTAGTTACAGGAAGTGGACCTAATGTCAACACTAACTCTTTCAAATGGTTCAGCAGTTTTCATGGTAAGTAGTGGCGCAACAACCTTATGTTTGGGCGTTTTTGTTTTAGCACAGGATTCACAAGATCGTACCCAGTTATCTACGTCTCGATGCATGCATTTCCAAAAGTATTTTTGTCTGATTTTACTATAAGTCCTATGAAATCCAAAATGAGCCGACAATACATGATCATGACAATGATAAAGAATTGTATCCACTAAGGTCTGTGGTATATACAATTGAACAATGTCTCGCTCAGGTAATCTTCGTGTCCGAGGAGTATACCATACATGATACAAAATACCATCATAGACAAAATATTGATTAGCTTCCAGTAGTAATTTACGTGCTTCTTTGTCATTTTCTGGTACAATATCGGACTTAAGTAGGTATATCATAGATTTGGCATAAACATCTTTCTGTTGTTCTTTTCTTACTTCATACAAATCAAGATTTTCGTAAACATCTGGTATTTTACTTGCATACTTTTCCATCTTTTGACCAATACGCTTATTATACTGATATTTAACATTTCGAGGTTCTGTTGTCTGACTAGATTGTACATCACTACAAAATGTTCAGGATGGTCATTCAAACACGTGTGTTGATCCACTGTTGACTGTAAGTTAACAGAAATTATCTCATCTTCTTCAACAATATTGTTGAGTTTTTGAGATCTACTAAGTGCATCAACATTTGCCTGTTTCTTTCCTGGTCTGTGTTCAATGATAAAATTATACGATTGTAAATACAATGACCAACGGACTAAACGCCCCGAGGAATGTTTATCATTAAACAACCACTTCAATGCTTGATGATCGGTAATAATAGTGAACTTGCGAGGACCAACCAGGTATGATGATCGAACCTTTAATTAAAAGATACTTTAGACATTGCGGCGGAAAGGGGATCCCCAACCGCTGCCATTCAAATTCAAAAGCTTTATGAATGGTTGAGGCTTTCCTCACATTTTATTGTTCTATACAAAGCAGCGGGGCCCTTTCCCTACACATTATCACCAAACAATGAGATCTCAACACTAAACGTAATCTTTTGAAACGAGCTCCCCCCCCCCCCCCAAAAGCGGGTTTTCCCCTCAATGAAGACATAGAGGTGGGTTTTTCCCCTTCCCAAATTATTGCCCGAAAATAGGTTACTTCACCTTCCTACATCATCACCTGA
The DNA here is from genome assembly GCA_037893225.1 of Hippasteria phrygiana. NCBI lineage: Eukaryota > Metazoa > Echinodermata > Asteroidea > Valvatida > Goniasteridae > Hippasteria > Hippasteria phrygiana. The sequence continues at coordinate 354,994 of JAZGUH010000621.1, forward strand.
AAACGGGGCTTTTCCCCTTCATACATCAGAATTTGAAAACGGGGCTTTTCCTCTTCATACGGCATCGTCTGAAAATGGGTATTCCCCTCCCTACAACGTCTAAAAACCGGGGCCTTTCCCCTTCCTACATCATCTGCTGAAAACGGGGCTTTCCCCTTCCTACATCATCGACTAAAAAACGGGGCATTTCCCCTCTTACATCAGCGTCTAAAACGGGGCTTTTCCCCTTCTTACATCAACGTCTATAAACGGGGCTTTTCCCCTTCTTACCTCATCGCCTGAAAACGGCGCATTTCCCCTTCTTACATCATCGTCTAAAAACGCGGTTTTTCCCCTTCCTACCTTGGCTGAAAACGGTTTTTTTTCTCCGTCCTACAACAGCGTTTGAAAACGGGGCTTTTTCCCTTCCGACATCGTTGTCTGAAAACGTGGCTTCTTCCCCTTATTCTCTGATGTCTCAAAGCGGGGCTATTCCCCTCCGAACTTTCGGTTGAAACGGGGCTTTACCCCTCACTATATTGTCACTTGAGAGCACAATTCTGCTAACAACACTAAAAAAAAGTGCGGCTCCCCCACCGAAGTGCAACCCCATATCAAACCACTGAAACTGTCCTACTTAAAGGGATGGGGGTTTGCACCTCCTTGTTTCGATACACACACAAAAATTGTTTATATACCTGAGTAGTGCAGATCGTCTGAATAGTCGGTATGCCCCGCCCCCCTTAAGTGCACGTTCTATGGGGATTGAAGAGGGGGTGTGGATAGATTTGAGGAGCCGATTCGAGGAGACTGTTTGAGCAAGTTGGATCGACCCCATTCGTGTAGGAGGGGGTGTTGACTTCTTTAAGCGAATTTAACGATTTTAAATATAATTGTACTTTATTTGGCAACATACAATTTTGTGTAATCGTATTTTTAATAAGGGGGTTTCGAGGTTATATAATTTTAGAAATGACTGCGTCAAAATGAAGAATCAACCCCTGAAATAATATGTCACTGAGCAATGGGAACATCCGCACATACAATGGAACAACCCGCACGATTTTGTTGTGAATGACTCGCAGTCTATTATGTAATCGCACGGACGGGTTTTACGTGTACAGACATGCACGATATAGTTTGTGTCAATCGGGTCATAATGTTTGTGGTCGCTGAAAACATACGTTTTGTTTTAAACGTTGTGGTAGAGGAACACTCACCGGTACGGTGAGCAGTAGATATACAGTCCGACACTGCAAAGATATTCACGGTAAATTCCAGAGAGCAAGTAATAATCCATACGTCCTATTATGGCCAGGACCGGAATGATGGTCAGCCCCACAAATTGGTCGCACCGATATTCCTCATATCTTATCGGATGCAACACTAGTTGCACAAAGGATATCCGGCCACATTGCCGCTAGAGCCAAGCAAGTAAAATTGAACCCAAAACCATGACTAGCGTATGCTGCGTATGTGGTACAAACATCGCGTAGAGCTCACTGTACACGAAAATGTATGACCGTATTGTAACCGTCTGCACCCTCCGTGTTGTACATACATGCCGAGCTGGATAGCCTTTGGTGGTTTCATCAACCAATCTTAAAGGGACACATTGCTTTGGATGTTGCGATTTGGGCTATAAAACTGAAATGGATATGGTTGGGAAGCTTTTTTAAAAGTAGAATATAAAGATTCACATAACTATCCCTTCAAATTGCGTGGTTTTTGTTTAATTTCGTGATAAATAACGGTCCGCCATTTTGTAGAACCAAATTTTTGACTCCACAAAATGGAGGACCATGTTCACCAGTCGTATTTCCAGTCGCATCTGGTTGAAGTACGTTCTGTTGATCCATTTTGATGTACTGTGGCACGGCGCGCAGCACTGGCGATATGTGTCGCGAGGTAGAGAATTGTACCTGGCGATCATCTGATAGGTTCACAAGGCCACTGGCTGCGGTGCCAGCCTAAAGACTCTTACAGCGTATTTTGCGCATTATTTAGACGGTGGTATTTAGTACTGGAAATAAGTCTATGTTTCGCGGGTCAGATGTCAGGGGTAAGGCGGCCAATTTTTTGTTTTGTAATCACTACTCACTAATTACAACACATTATAGGTGTTTTTTTGCATGAACAACTCTTATCAAAGATAAGGAACATTTCTAAACAGCAACATTTCATGACATTTGAAGGCAATGTGTCCCTTTAAAGTTTAATCCCCAGATAAAAGCCTCCGTTGAAGCATGGAGGAAGGATGGTGTTGAGTCACGTCGGTTATCTTTAACCACAAAACCTTCATGTGTGGATGTGTGTGTTCTTGTACTGTACTACGTTCGAGGACAAGGGGAGAAAGGAAATACAAAAGAATCTTTCTTGTCCTAGAGAGACGGTCTTTTGTTAAAGTCCTCGAACGTAAGGATACCTGCTTAGTCTATGGGGTTGGGTTATATCAAAGGAAGAATAGGAAACACAAAGCATTGCCCTCGCGAGTATAGGGAAGTACCACTGTGTATGTGTGTACGTGCACTGTATATATCTCCGAGGACAAGAGAAGAAAGGAAACACAAAGAAACCTTTCAGTCCTCGAACGTAGAGTCTTTTGTTGAAATCGGTCCTCGAACGTAAGGATACGTGCTTAGTCTATAGGGGTTGGTTATATTAAAGGAACAAAGCATTGTCCTCGGACGTATTGGGGAAGTACGACTGTGCGTGTGTGTGTGTGGGCGCGTTGGCGTATTCAAACCGCGGACGTAAAATGCCAGAGAACAAAAGAGAACAATATCGTCCGCGATTCCCAGCATACGTCCGCGATTGGAAGTGTGTACAAAGTCTATGGAGGCCTTCCGAAAAAGTTAGAGTATAAACAAAAGAGGAACAATGGGACGTCCGCGTTTGGAGGTCGGTACACGACTGTGTGCGTGTGTGCATGTATAGTTCGGAATGACCAGAACATCGCCGCAAGTTAAAAAGATTACACCGTAACAAAAACTTAACTTAATTTGGCTTCGTCTTATACAATAGGGACCATTAAAAGATAGACAGCCACTGATACCTTTGTGGAGCGTGCCGTACTTGTTTATAATAAGATGGCTGATGAGCTTACGTAATTCCTTAATGGGCAACTATACCCCCACTCGACATATAGACGGTGCGATTTGTACAAACACAAATGCTAAACTATGGCCTTGGTGATTGTCCACAAGCAAACAGGCAAGGATAGACGGACCCTGCTCTTTCAAACCTTGAAGGAATAGTAGAGTATCATATCATAATAGTAGTTTCTTGTTTGGTTATAAAAACGTCCACAGATGAGGGAAGTGTGAATTTTTCAGTCGACGTTCAGCTACTTCTACACACGTGTTGGCTTAATCGATTACCTCGGTTCTTTAGCAAACCTTCTCTGATGAGTAGGCTACGTGTGTAACAATATTGCGTAAGAGCTACCAGCAAAATAATCCCTTGTTATTGTGACTTGACACGACCATACAATTAAGTCCAAAGAAAGGAAGGAATAAACTCGTATAAACATGTTTTCGGACTACGTTAAGATTGGTGCTCCTAAATTTAATTATTTTATCGGACGGGGAAGTACAAAGTGAGTTATGTATGCGTAAAGTAAGCGTGCAAAGGGTTCACATAGAAATTAAAACGTAAAATTGGAAATAAAGTAAGTTACCAAAAAGAGAAAAAAAAAATATATGTACAAATTAAAAGTAAGTTCGTAAGTACGCTAATGTGATGAGCGTTCAGCTTAAAGAAGTAAAACTATAAGAGTAAAGTGTAACGATTATAACGTAAAAACTAAAACAAAAGTTCAAAGTAAACATACCGTGAAAACTCACGAAAACAGAATATGAAACGACGTAAGAGCAAACGACTAAATAATGTAAAACAAAAATCAAACTAAAAATAAATATTTGATTAGGGAATGCAAAGTAAAATGTTCAAAGTAACAAAACGTTTCAGAAAAAATGTGCACAAATAAAATTTAAAAGTGTTTTTTCTCTTGTTTTGGTAACTCATATTCTTATTTTGTATACTTTTGGTATTGTAATTTAGTTATCACTTTTGTACTTTATCGTTACTCTTATTTCTTATAGTAGGGTGTACTATATACTATACACTTGATTTGGTTTACGTCATCTCACATAAGACTCAATATATAAATACATGTACAATAATACTACCAAAAATGAAATAGAATTTTAATTAAAGTATGGATGATAGCGTTACAGTACCCCCAGTCCAGTTTCACGGTCTGTCACAATACAAATGACTCGCCATGATATTAACAGATTATAAGTAACTAACATTCTGCCATTGACGACAAGATGCTTCTCCATCCATGAACAGAGACACAGAAGATAGACGGACAGATAACATGGACCGTTTAAATCGACACATAAATGCCAAAAGATCAGTTTCTGTGTATTTCTCACGCAAAAATACCTCCATTGAGTAAATACAACCAGACACAGCTATAGGTGTTTAAGCGTGAATTTCAGTTACTATGAAATAGGACGCATTGGTTATATTGCACACTACGAGGTAATTGAGAGTGGCCGATCACGAGAGATGGTTTAACCAATAATAGGAAAAAAGATTCCGATGTTGAGATAATATTATCCACAATCCGTACATTTTGAAACAAAATTCTGCGCAATAAGACCGACCAGTTATTCATTTATTTATCTGTAACACGTTCATATTTAACTGTTGATTTTCATTTTTGCCTTTTTAAAGATATAAGATCAAAATGTGGCTACTTTTCCGTAAAAATGAAAAGTCTTGGCTAAAATTGGATATCAGGCAATGTAGCCTCAAATTTGGCCCCAAATAAGACATGCATGCAAAACCACGAGTAACCTAACAATAGAAAAGTATTTATGAAAAACGACAGTTAAATGTAAACGTGTTCTGTACAAACTCTGCCCATTTATTGAGGATTCCCTTAATCGTCATTTCTGTTTTTCTTCTTTAACATGGACGAACATTATGACAGGTAGTAAATTTACATGACACGTTTGGGAAACATTCACCGGTTCAGGCCACGCTCTTTCAAACCCTGGAGGAATCGTAGAGCATCATATAAGTTTCTTTGGTTTATTTATAGAAACGTCCAAAGGCAGGGGACAAAGTGTACATTTTTACAGTCCACTTTCAGCTAATTGATTCTTCTATACAAGCGGTGACTTAATCGGTCACATCGTTTCGATAGCAAACCTTCCCCCTATAGGCAGGCCAATATTATTATATTTTTTACCAGGTTTGATGGTCGACCGCTATGTACACACTTTCGTGTGTGTAAACAACATTGCATAAGAGGCAACAGCAAAGTATAATCCGTTTTATTTGTTATTGTGACATGACACGACCATACAAGGCCAAAATTGGAAATAATCAAAGCAGATTACCAAAAAGCGAAAACTAAAAGTAAAATTTAAAAAAATGAAAAGCAATTTTGTAAAATATACGCTAATGTGATTAGCGTTCAGCTTAAAGAAGTAAAACTATAAAGTTACAATAGTCTTTCTGAAACTATTAGTCTTTAGTCATCACTGTTTTCCTAGCTATTCAAGCTCTTCGTCTTGTTGGAAAAGTTCATCAAATTTGGCCCGGTGTTTAGGCATTACTCCGTTCAGGGCTTTTGTTTACTTCCAGACCCTTATTTTTTTTTTTACTGTAGAAAAGAATGTTATGGATGTAATCTTCCGATAGTAGATGACGTGACACAGACAAATCATGATTGTATGATGTTACCTATGTCATGTGTGAAAAGGTAGAAAGGTAGGCTACTTTGACCAAGCTTTAGATGAATTCATTCATACTATTTAGGGAAATGTAGAATGGAATGGAATGGAATATAACAGCCATGACAACAAACGCATTGCTTTACACTTTCCCTCTATTCATGACACCAACAGTCTCTTCACGAAGTACGGTATATTAACTTACACGTTAGAAATAGGGCGAATGACTCGGTTCTGTACGACATTTGCCATGCAGATGGGAATTGTTTTGAAGTTTAATTTGTTTCCACCAACTGTTTGATTTTAGTTTTTTCTTTTTTTTGGTTTTGCTCGGTAAAGGTTGTGGTTTTATTTTAACGAATGTTTAAAATTTTAGAATTCTAAAATGATTAAAATGTTAAAATGATTGTTTACATGTTTAATTTTAGTTTTTCTTTTGCTCGGTAAAATTTGTGTTGTAACGAATGTTTAACTTTTAAAATAATGGTATTTTGTTTAACGCCTGTTATGTTTAATAAATGTTCATTGTAATCATTGGTTGTATACTTTCAAAATAAATAAATAAATAAATGTAATTTCGTAAAAATGTCGTTGAAAAGAATACTACAAAATAGTAATAATAAATAAAAATAACTGAAAATGATAGAAATCTCAAAGATGTGTTCAATTATGTCAAGACGTTCGGAATAAAGGTTAGATAAATATAATAAACTGCCATTTTATCTTATGCATCAGTAAGTTCGGATCATGGACGCTCGCGAGAGTTACTTAAAGACTTTGTATTACGACATAGATCGTGAAAGTGGTTTGAGCAGTATTGAAAAATTGTACCGTGTTCCGAAGTAAGAGGGCAAGTACGAGATAACGCGAAAACAAATCCAAGACTTTCTTAGTAGTCAGGATGTGTATACGTTACATAAGCCCGCTAGAAAGAGGTACCCTAGGAATAGAATCTATGCCGTAGGACGGGATGAAATACATCAGTTCAGAGGTGCCAACCTGTACGGATTTTCCGTATTTCGTACGGAAATTCACAAGAAATACGGAAGTACGGATTTGGGTTTTAAAATACAGATTTTGTGAAATCCGACCATAACAATTGGGCATGTGAAATTTACGCTGTTTTCCGCGCCTTTCGTTTCCAGGCTATGCTTTTTTGGGGGGTGTGACTCCGCGTTTTTAAGTCCGTCCGTTCCTTGGGCCAGCACTTGCGTGCTATTTTTGAATCCGTGTCTGAATCACTTGGTATACACAAAGGTCGTATACGTCTTGTCGATGTTCGGATGGCGTGGAGTATATGCGCGCATGCAGCAAAGCATGGACTCATGTGGGGGGAAACAAAACTTTTGAGCGTGCGTATTGTGCAGAGCGAGTCCGTTGTTTGGGGGACAATAAATCATGCGTGTAGTGAAGAATGCCCGTGCATCAAGTCCGGTAGCTGGACACGCATGCTTATGCAAAGACCTTTATCATGCTGTCACCATCTTTGTCTTGTTCCCTGTATGCATTAGCAATTATGAATAGTGATACCAATTATTGAATGAAGGTGCCAGACTATTTTTCCTTCCAGCCTCGGTTTGGTTACATTGATTTTAATAGGAGAAAAACAAGATGGCTGTACCATGATACCCATATCGTGCATCATATGAATTGCAAAATGATTTTGGAACCTCATAATCGACAAGATTCGTCCAGAAAATCGACAAGTTTTGTCCACAAAATCCCGCCGATAACCAACAAACAGTTGGATCAACAAGGAGAGTCATCTATTTCAACCAAAACTTTCGACAAATGGCGACAAGAAGTGGACCAGTGTTTGAATGCGTGATAAATGACTGTGTGGATATTTCTACGTTTTCCTTCCTCCATAATGTGGCCAACGTGTTACGGTACAGAACCGAGTCATTCGCCCTATTTCTAACGTGTAAGTTAATATGCCGTACTTCGTGAAGAGACTGTTGGTGTCATGAATAGAGGGAAAGTGTAAAGCAATGCGTTTGTTGTCATGGCTGTTATATTCCATTCCATTCCATTCTACATTTCCCTAAATAGTATGAATGAATTCATCTAAAGCTTGGTCAAAGTAGCCTACCTTTCTACATTTTCACACATAGGTAACATCATACAATCATGATTTGTCTGTGTCACGTCATCTACTATCGGAAGATTACATCCATAACATTCTTTTCTACAGTAAAAAAAAAAATAAGGGTCTGGAAGTAAACAAAAGCCCTGAACGGAGTAATGCCTAAACACCGGGCCAAATTTGATGAACTTTTCCAACAAGACGAAGAGCTTGAATAGCTAGGAAAACAGTGATGACTAAAGACTAATAGTTTCAGAAAGACTATTGTAACTTTATAGTTTTACTTCTTTAAGCTGAACGCTAATCACATTAGCGTATATTTTACAAAATTGCTTTTCATTTTTTTAAATTTTACTTTTAGTTTTCGCTTTTTGGTAATCTGCTTTGATTATTTCCAATTTTGGCCTTGTATGGTCGTGTCATGTCACAATAACAAATAAAACGGATTATACTTTGCTGTTGCCTCTTATGCAATGTTGTTTACACACACGAAAGTGTGTACATAGCGGTCGACCATCAAACCTGGTAAAAAATATAATAATATTGGCCTGCCTATAGGGGGAAGGTTTGCTATCGAAACGATGTGACCGATTAAGTCACCGCTTGTATAGAAGAATCAATTAGCTGAAAGTGGACTGTAAAAATGTACACTTTGTCCCCTGCCTTTGGACGTTTCTATAAATAAACCAAAGAAACTCAGCGTGGCCTGAACCGGTGAATGTTTCCCAAACGTGTCATGTAAATTTACTACCTGTCATAATGTTCGTCCATGTTAAAGAAGACAAACAGAAATGACGATTAAGGGAATCCTCAATAAATGGGCAGAGTTTGTACAGATAAATAAATGAATAACTGGTCGGTCTTATTGCGCAGAATTTTGTTTCAAAATGTACGGATTGTGGATAATATTATCTCAACATCGGAATCTTTTTTCCTATTATTGGTTAAACCATCTCTCGTGATCGGCCACTCTCAATTACCTCGTAGTGTGCAATATAACCAATGCGTCCTATTTCATAGTAACTGAAATTCACGCTTAAACACCTATAGCTGTGTCTGGTTGTATTTACTCAATGGAGGTATTTTTGCGTGAGAAATACACAGAAACTGATCTTTTGGCATTTATGTGTCGATTTAAACGGTCCATGTTATCTGTCCGTCTATCTTCTGTGTCTCTGTTCATGGATGGAGAAGCATCTTGTTGTCAATGGCAGAATGTTAGTTACTTATAATCTGTTAATATCATGGCGAGTCATTTGTATTGTGACAGACCGTGAAACTGGACTGGGGGTACTGTAACGCTATCATCCATACTTTAATTAAAATTCTATTTCATTTTTGGTAGTATTATTGTACATGTATATATATATTGAGTCTTATGTGAGATGACGTAAACCAAATCAAGTGTATAGTATATAGTACACCCTACTCAATAAGAAATAAGAGTAACGATAAAGTACAAAAGTGATAAAAACTAAATTACAATACCAAAAGTATACAAAATAAGAATATGAGTTACCAAAACAAGAGAAAAAACACTTAAATTTTATTTGTGCACATTTTTTCTGAAACGTTTTGTTACTTTGAACATTTTACTTTGCATTCCCTAATCAAATATTTATTTTTAGTTTGATTTTTGTTTTACATTATTTAGTCGTTTGCTCTTACGTCGTTTCATATTCTGTTTTCGTGAGTTTTCACGGTATGTTTACTTTGAACTTTTGTTTTAGTTTTTACGTTATAATCGTTACACTTTACTCTTATAGTTTTACTTCTTTAAGCTGAACGCTCATCACATTAGCGTACTTACGAACTTACTTTTAATTTGTACATATATATTTTTTTTCTCTTTTTGGTAACTTACTTTATTTCCAATTTTACGTTTTAATTTCTATGTGAACCCTTTGCACGCTTACTTTACGCATACATAACTCACTTTGTACTTCCCCGTCCGATAAAATAATTAAATTTAGGAGCACCAATCTTAACGTAGTCCGAAAACATGTTTATACGAGTTTATTCCTTCCTTTCTTTGGACTTAATTGTATGGTCGTGTCAAGTCACAATAACAAGGGATTATTTTGCTGGTAGCTCTTACGCAATATTGTTACACACGTAGCCTACTCATCAGAGAAGGTTTGCTAAAGAACCGAGGTAATCGATTAAGCCAACACGTGTGTAGAAGTAGCTGAACGTCGACTGAAAAATTCACACTTCCCTCATCTGTGGACGTTTTTATAACCAAACAAGAAACTACTATTATGATATGATACTCTACTATTCCTTCAAGGTTTGAAAGAGCAGGGTCCGTCTATCCCTGCCTGTTTGCTTGTGGACAATCACCAAGGCCATAGTTTAGCATTTGTGTTTGTACAAATCGCACCGTCTATATGTCGAGTGGGGTATAGTTGCCCATTAAGGAATTACGTAAGCTCATCAGCCATCTTATTATAAACAAGTACGGCACGCTCCACAAAGGTATCAGTGGCTCTCTATCTTTTAATGGTCCCTATTGTATAAGACGAAGCCAAATTAAGTTAAGTTTTTGTTACGGTGTAATCTTTTTAACTTGCGGCGATGTTCTGGTCATTCCGAACTATACATGCACACACGCACACACATACAGTGGTACTTCCCTATACTCGCGAGGGCAATGCTTTGTGTTTCCTATTCTTCCTTTGATATAACCCAACCCCATAGACTAAGCAGGTATCCTTACGTTCGAGGACTTTAACAAAAGACCGTCTCTCTAGGACAAGAAAGATTCTTTTGCATTTCCTTTCTCCCCTTGTTCTCGAACGTAGTACAGTACAAGAACACACACATCCACACATGAAGGTTTTGTGGTTAAAGATAATCGACGTGACTCAACACCATCCTTCCTCCATGCTTCAACGGAGGCTTTTATCTGGGGATTAAACTTTAAAGGGACACATTGCCTTCAAATGTCATGAAATGTTGCTGTTTAGAAATGTTCCTTATCTTTGATAAGAGTTGTTCATGCAAAAAAACACCTATAATGTGTTGTAATTAGTGAGAAGTGATTACAAAACAACAAATTGGCCGCTTACCCCTGACATCTGAACCGCGAAACAGACTTATTTCCAGTACTAAATACCACCGTCTAAATAATGCGCAAAATACGCTGTAAGAGTCTTTAGGCTGGCACCGCAGCCAGTGGCCTTGTGAACCTATCAGATGATCGCCAGGTACAATTCTCTACCTCGCGACACATATCGCCAGTGTTGCGCGCCGTGCCACAGTACATCAAAATGGATCAACAGAACGTATTTCAACCAGATGCGACTGGAAATACGACTGGTGAACATGGTCCTCCATTTTGTGGAGTCAAAAATTTGGTTCTACAAAATGGCGGACCGTTATTTATCACGAAATTAAACAAAAACCACGCAATTTGAAGGGATAGTTATGTGAATCTTTATATTCTACTTTTAAAAAAGCTTCCCAACCATATCCATTTCAGTTTTATAGCCCAAATCGCAAAATCCAAAGCAATGTGTCCCTTTAAGATTGGTTGATGAAACCACCAAAGGCTATCCAGCTCGGCATGTATGTACAACACGGAGGGTGCAGACGGTTACAATACGGTCATACAATTTCGTGTACAGTGAGCTCTACGCGATGTTTGTACTGTTACGTACGACAGACTTGTCAGGCAAAAGCCCCAAAGTCGGTACGCACGGCAGAGAATGCATGAATGTAGAAATACACAAAATGATAGAATTCAGAGAAAACCAGCAACTGACAAAGTAATACGGATGAGACATTCTGTTTATAATAACAAAAGAGTATACATTTATTACTACAAGACATAACTAACAAGGTTCGATACAAATTGAAAGAAAGGATACATTATGATAAGTTACAAAATGAAGATTCAGCCGAAACAATATAGGAAAATCAAATTTTACCAGAAATTAACTAGCTTGCTCAATCCGCTCAGGTTCGCTCGGAAACGGGGAGTCCGGCGCTAGCTCCACCTACGGGTAGTCCCATCAAGACACCATGACCTCGGCTCCACGCCCAAGGATCCCGTCAAGTCAGTAGTAGCAGCGCCGGCACCCAGGGTAGCACAACTCGGCGACCAGTCCCGGCAGCACCGGTCAACATCCCGTTCCGAGCTTGCCCAAGCAAAAGGAGGACGAGGCTCTGCGACACAGAACCTTAAATACTGTTCAACATTACTCAAGCATAACCAAATATTTTAACACACAAACAAACAATCTACAAGAGTAAAAAGTCTTACGGCCCAGCGAACAGGAATCAGAATAAGCCAAATACCTTAAATGACGCACCTGTAATCGCACTGCTAAGGTTTATACAGCTTAGTGAACACGGGCCGACTAAATACTTTAAGGACACACCTGTGTCCGTAACAGTACCACATACGCAGCATACACTAGTCATGGTTTTGGGTTCAATTTTACTTGCTTGGCTCTAGCGGCAATGTGGCCGGATATCCTTTGTGCAACTAGTGTTGCATCCGATAAGATATGAGGAATATCGGTGCGACCAATTTGTGGGGCTGACCATCATTCCGGTCCTGGCCATAATAGGACGTATGGATTATTACTTGCTCTCTGGAATTTACCGTGAATATCTTTGCAGTGTCGGACTGTATATCTGCTGCTCACCGTACCGGTGAGTGTTCCTCTACCACAACGTTTAAGACAAAACGTATGTTTTCAGCGACCACAAACATTATGACCCGATTGACACAAACTATATCGTGCATGTCTGTACACGTAAAACCCGTCCGTGCGATTACATAATAGACTGCGAGTCATTCACAACAAAATCGTGCGGGTTGTTCCATTGTATGTGCGGATGTTCCCATTGCTCAGTGACATATTATTTCAGGGGTTGATTCTTCATTTTGACGCAGTCATTTCTAAAATTATATAACCTCGAAACCCCCTTATTAAAAATACGATTACACAAAATTGTATGTTGCCAAATAAAGTACAATTATATTTAAAATCGTTAAATTCGCTTAAAGAAGTCAACACCCCCCTCCTACACGAATGGGGTCGATCCAACTTGCTCAAACAGTCTCCTCGAATCGGCTCCTCAAATCTATCCACACCCCCCTCGTATATACGCGATAACCGGCCGCCGCGAGAGGGCGTTATCACGACAAACTTAATAGCCGCGAACCGCCAGTAGTAACAACGTCTTGGGAATCTTGAAGAAGCCGTGTTGTGCGCACGCACCTGCTTAGCCTAATGATTGCAGCGCGCATTATGAATACATAAATTAATGCATTATGCATAGTCTAACCCCCTGACTACTACCGCCCGAGTGTTAGTATATGAAGATAAAGGTACTGCAGGTCCGTGCTATTTAGATTGTTTGGTAGGGCCGAGGGGAATGAACTAAAAAGTTCCGGAATGATGGAAATATAATAAACAGAAAATCTTAACGGGGCTGAATATGATAATTGATATATTATAATGTTGCTGAGGAGACCTTGTTAGATGATTTGATTTAGATATAAAATATAAAAGGCCGTGATAATAATAAAACAAATAGCTCACGAGGCCCTAGTATTTACGGCCGGGGAAAACGGAGATTGTCGTACTCTGGTGATTCGATTGTCACACAGTTCACAGAGATACTGAGACGCACTCTAGATCTCCTGCGGGTTTTCTCCACTGGTGAAACTCGACAAAAATTCAGGCTCATGTTTGCTTTGAGGCTGGACGCGAATCCCCGCCGAGACAGCAGCGATTCCCCTACCTCCGAGTCGACTTGTCTCAACGGAAGACTTGTCTTCACGGACGACTTAATTGTCTTCCCATTTGACGCAAAGACGGTCGAGTTGTCTCAACGGTCGAGTTGTCTCGAGTCGAGTCGGCCAACGGTCGAGTTGTCCGAGCCCCTACGGTTTAATATAACGGAGAGGTATTTCTTGCATGTAACAAGTAATTTCCCGCAGATTACACACCATCATGCACCCAGGTTGCCTGCCCGGTCCCGCCCGGGACCTTACAAGTTGTATCTCCCTCGCATCGATCGTCACAGTTGCAAGACGTCGCATGCGAACACGAGCGGTGAACACTGCAGCCGCTAGCGCATAGCCGGCCGGCCGGCTGCCTGCAATTAATGCAAAGCAGAGCAAGCAGCTTCGATCGCGAACTTACCAGTGCCCCTTCGGCCAGTAGTATAGATAGCTACCAGACTATTGTGCAACTTCATGGCAGCTCTTTTTCGTATGTGCGCGTGCGTGAAGAGAAAATGTTCCTCATTTTCATACAGAATTGACGCATGCGCACTAGTTTCCCCCATTTTTCGGGGGGAGATTTTACAAGATTCCCAAGACGTTGTTACTGGCGGTTCGTGGCTATTAATAGTTCGTGGCTAATAACGCCCTCTCGCGGCGGCCGGTTATCGCGTATTATACGTAACAACGTCTTGAACCAAGACTATATATAGGGCTGCTGCCGCACCGCGCAAGTTTAGTAATAGTAAATTTCGAGTTGGTTATTGCAGCGAGTTTGCGTTGAACTTTCGCCGGGCGAGAGCAGTTTGTGGGTCAGCCAGTACCAGCAGCCGACCGTTGAGCCCCGGGTGAGTGCAGCTAGGTAGGCGTTAGGCGTTTTGGGCGTGTCTGTGACAATTCGCATCGCTTGCTGAGGCGTAGTAAGCCCGGCGAAGCGACCGCTAGCAGGCGTGGCCGAGTATACCGCAGCTCCTGTGCATCACGCTAGGCTGACGAGCGTGCTGGTTCGTTGCATTTTGTGCGTGTTTGTGACAATTTGCATTGTGTCTGGTCGTAACCCGACTTAGTTTAGATAAACTCTACACAGCATATGAAGCACGATATGGGGGAAAAGGGACCCCCCTCTTTTGTGTTGGTCATTGTGTTCCCGGAATCTCAGGAATTCTATTCAGAAATCTAGGGGGATGTGTTAGATAACAATAATCTGGAGTGTGCTTGGGGTATAGCCGATAGGGATAAAAAAGGGGGGGGGGGGGGGGGGGTACCCCTTTCCCCCATATCATGCAGGGTATCCTACACAGAGTGGAGTGGGAAATAGAGACTCGTGTAGTGACACGAGATTCCCTTAACCAAGTCAGGGTATCAGAAAACCAGGGCCGACTTAGATTCACCACAGACGGTGTACAGTCGGTGCGCGCGATCAATCTGCGCAAGTGATCAATTTGCGCAAGGGATTGCCGAGCAAATAGCCGTTGCCGGAATCGAGTGAGGGCGCGCTATAGTGGGACTGCTAGAGATTGTGTACGGAGTGAATGGTGAATGCCATTGTACACTGAGCAGTGCCGGGGCAGCAGAGCGTACAGCTGCGCGCTATTCAGGATAGTCCCCATCCATAAACAATAAAGAAATAAAGGACCCTTAATTAAAAGAAGTACAAGATCCCTCCATTAAAGATCTCCCAATTTAATTAGTCCCTGATTATTAAAGTAATTTAAATTAAATTATTTAATAAATGAGCAGATTATCGTCCAGTGGCCAAATCAGAAGTGTCAATCGAGTGTGTTTTGTGTCTGTCCTAATTGCCCATGGTCCATCACAGATCAACTCCAATTCGGCGGTATATTTCCTCCAAAACGGACTCATCCCCCGGGCCTGGAGACTGCTCGTGACAATTTCCAAGGGCTAAGGCAAAATTTGGGTTTGTAGTTTGAGAGATCGTCGTAAGTAGACGATAGCCCCTGACCTGCAGATCCGAGTTGTCCGCTTCCGAAATATTGAAATAAAGTAATTCGCCACACTTAAAAGAGAAAAGTGGTTTTTAATAAGAAGAACCACATATATAGACGTTACTTGTTGTTTATGTACAAGGTGCTTCATAGTTATCAAGGTGATGTTACCTATTTAGAATTGTGTAATTTATTTAATTTGCCAACTCTTGCTCAAAGGAGAACAGTTAACGACTGTTTATTCCTTTACAAACTTATCCAAAGCCGGTACAACTTAACCATTGCTAATCCGTTTGGCCTGCATGTTCCTGAACGTCGGACTAGATCAGCTGCCAAACATATAATGCATGTTCCCTGGAGCCGAGTTGAGGTAACCAAACAGGGTTTTGTTTGTATGATTTCATCTACCTACAACCGGCTCCGTGGAGCATGTGATGTGTTTGGGGCACCCACATTGAACTGTTTCCAAGGCAGATTTATAGATGTCTATACAATACTTAATTTTATCTCTTCAGTGCAGCTGCTGGTCTATGCTTATATCATGCTTAAATTAAGTTAATTTATTTACGATCAACTTTTATGTATATTTTAATTTTAATTTTAGTTTTTAACTTTAATTTTAAATTTTTAATTCTTAATTTTTAGTTTTTAGTTTTTATTAAAATATTTGTATCTATTCTATTTTATTTTAGATGTAATTTTTTATATGATACCTGTAAGTGGCGGGTCTCCGCTGTTGGATATCGAAATAAATAAATAAAATAAATAAATAAATATAAATTCAACTTTCGTCAGTTTGCTCCGACCGTCATTTCAGGAGGAACCAGTTCCACAATGGTACTTAGCTAAATCGATATTTCATGTGAGACGTGCAGGAACCGACTTGAATGAAGTCTACTTCCCTCTGCAGCCAATGAGTTCCACACGCATTGACGGCCAATCGTGGTACCTAGTCGGTCTGATGCGGATGAACTGGGCTTGAATAGGCCGGTCAAAGATGCTGGTTACCGGGGTAGTTTGGTCGGTGTTACCAGGGAACGTCTGTAAGGATTGAATTCAAATACAAATATATTTTTAAAATGGAAGACGTCATTAAAAGATCACAAAGGCACCGAGCAGTATTCGTTGGCTTTAAGGGTACGTTCAGACGAGCCGTTAGTCCGACTCCGAAAATAGTAAGTTAATCCTCTGTTGGAAAGCTCTAATCCACCCGCAGAGGGGGTTAAGTTCCGCCACCAAGGTGGAGGCAACGAACGTTTAACCTAGTAAAACGTATGATTTTCTTCAAACTTTGCTACGGTTGTTGTTGTTCTATGACACGCTGCGAGTACACGGAATTATTTATGGATGGAAAAATAAGTAACATTACACGAATGAAAACGGTTTAGAAACAGAAGACTTTCCAGTACGCAACGAAAATTGTAAAAGGCCTAGGACGTACACATGCGAGCTGCATACATGCATGCACGCATGCATCGCGCACCTGTGGTGACACATTTTGTATACAGCCACGCATGCATCGCGCACCCGTGGTGACACATTTTGTATACAGCCCGTAGTTCAGTAGTTGTTTATTGTGCATGTCGTACACGTGGGAAATTTTCACATGAGCTACACGCCTAAACGTATTTCTTCGTTCATCACACCGCACACTTTTCGCGCCACTCGTATACACCAGCCGGATATTGACAGGTCAAATTGCCGGATCAGATCAACCTTTTGCGTTCCCACTTGATCGTGATCCACCAATTGCAGGATCTGATCAACCAATTGGGGGATCTGTATCCTGGTCCAAAGGTGGATCGAGAAAGGTGGATCAGGTCCTGATCCACCTTATAACGGTTAGCGTTCCCACTACACACAATTGCTGATCCACCAATTGGGGGATCTAGTGGTAACGGGGCCTTGGACTCGCAAAAGTGGTGGTTTAGCTTATTACGATCTCCCCCTGCGGTGATGAGCCGTGAAGTACGGTACCTTTGGAATGCAACTGACCTGCCCCTTCCTGTGGCATTGACCCGTTGCGTAACAGGTCCCGCACGCAACGCGTGGCTTGTATACTTGTACACAAAAACATCCTATCCACGGGTACATTAGCCTTTTAGAGGTATGGCGGACACAATAGGAGGGCGCTATTTGATTTGGGTAAACCTTTTGTATGGCACAAAAGGTATACCCAAATCAAATAGCGCCCTCCTATTGTGTCCGCCATACCTCTAAAAGGCTAATGTACGTCTGACCATCATTTTTACAAGGTAGAAGGATCGTTGTGCCTTCGCAAAAAGGAAATTAAAATCCACGAGGCCTCAATTGGCAAAGTCGAGAGATCCACAACCTCATAAATATTTGGTGGACGAGGAATTCCGACATGCCAACGATGATCCGTTCACGAGGAAGAAAACAATATTGGAGAGGATCGCAACATGTCATGGAGCTATTAAAAAGCTCCATGATCGCAACGAGAATAGCAGAGTTGGATTTAACACCCCGAACGTGCCACCCTTCAAATCAAAAATAAAATAAAGAGAAAGCAGAAATACAAGAATGTCGTCGACCACAATCGCCTAACGAAAATAAAACGGGGTGTGATCCTTTGCTATACGGCATTCTGGGTTTATGCCTTCTGACTAGCGCCCACCCGAACAAAGATACTGACAATTTGGGAGACCGCCAACATAGGGCAAGATAGCTCAGTTGGTAGAGCGTCGGTACGGTATTCCGGAGGTCGCAGGTTCGAATCCCGCTCCTGCCAGTTTCTTTGTTCACTTTGAAAATGAAAATATAATTTGATTTGTCTTCGCCGGACCGTCACCCAAACCGCCGAGCACAATGCGAGTATAATGCCAGACGGCTCGCCCTGTGACACGGACAAACTACAGCTCCATACAACTCTGCAACACGGAACATCCGTAATCGCTGTTCGCCAATCTAGTCTTGCCATCTTTTCTTTGGAAAGAATGTTACATCCTGACGCCGCTTCATATATCGTTTCAATGGTGGTCAATCATTGCAAAATGTCGAAAAGTCATGAATCTGGGACTGAGAAACGTTTCCACTATGATTTTGTTAGAAAATACAATGCATCACACAGTCGTACTTTCCCAATACTTCCGAGTACAATGCTTTGTGTTTCCTATTGTTCCTTTAATATAACCCAACCCCATAGACTAAGCACGTATTTTTACATCCGAGGACCGATTTCAACAAAAGACCGACTTGCGAGGACAAGATAGTCTCCTCTTGTCCTCGAACGTATATACAGAACCTGTACACGCCAGGCGGGCGACACGAAATATCGGTGCACGACGTACATGCATTGGGCCGTTGTACATGTAGACCTACATGTACATAATGCCGTACTAGTGGGCCACACAGTACTACTACATACAGTTGGGCCGTCTTGTATTTTCCCACGCGCGCGCTTTTTAAGTACAATATCCGGAAGCATGGGCGTCAATCCTGGGGGGGGGGGGGGGGGGGGGGGGACAGGGAGACACGTCCCCCCCCCCCCCCACGTTTTGAAGGGTGGGGGACAGAATATCAAATGTCCCCCCCCCCCCCCCCGTGTTTTTGAACTCTTGTATCTCATGTAGGGCCCTCATGTTGCGGAAAGTGTGCAGACTGGGAGGAGCGTACCGCTCAGCGATATAATAATACAGGGCTAGCATTGTGGACAGCGCGTAGCCGGCTGGCGATGACGCAAGCGCGCCATCGAGCTGTGAAGACGTAAGTTTTGGCTGGTCTTGCTGGGTGCATGTTTGGATAGCTCGTGTAGCGTGTTCTGTTCTATGATATGCGCGGGCGGACTGTTTACGTCTGCTAACTATATGAACTAACAGGTTGAGCAGTATAGCCGTACACTTGCGGG